>CM035137.1:42138331-42738331 GCA_020205605.1 Panax ginseng
GGATCCTTGGGTATATTGTAAAAAGGGTATTAATTAATTATTTTTAATGAAGTCAAACTATATAAAAAATATAACAAAAATTTTCAACTGTTATGATTATCCCACACCGAAATATGAAAAAATCTATTAACAATTAACACAAGTTATTCCAACCAAAAAAAGAATGTCTAGAATATAGAAATTAAGATATCATAAATTAAACTAGAGAATTAATTAATTATCTCATAAAAAAAGTAAAATTCAATACAAAGGTGAATAAAATATTAGCAATAAAAAATTAAACACCAAAAATAAAATATTATCCCAAAAATCTTCCCACTCTAACTACAATTTGAAATATTTCATAGAGATATTTAATTTTTATATATATATATATATATATATATATATATATATATATATATATATATATAAAGGTTAATATTAGGCCAAAATATCTTCCTTCCCTAACTCTCTCATTCAGATCTCGCTTTGTGTCCCTGCCCCAACTCTCCAACTCATTTCAGCAGCCGCATAGTAAGAAAAAAGGAAAAACCATGGCGGCTCAAGATCGATGGCAAGTCCCCTAATTCTCTATCTTTCTTTATCCCCGTATTCTCTATCCTCAGCCGCGCGCCTCTTTCTACCGCTGATCCCGGCTTCTCCGTCTATCCTGTCGTCGCCTTTCTCCTCTCTATGAGGAGAATCAAGGTATGGGGTTCAGTTTTTAGGTGACCTAAGCTTCTTGTGTTGGTCAATTTTCTTCTATTATATTGTTTAGATGCATGTAAATTGGCTTATTGGTATGCACAGATTCCACTCCCTCCGGTGGATGAGAAGAAAAAGGTAATTGAAGATGTTGACAAGGACATGCGCTAAATTTTCCCAAATTCGCACTGACAAATTGAGCCACCAACGGCACAATTTAGGCTTAGTCTGACATTCAGCACCCACCGAATGGTTAGAAATCCTCAAGCTACGGTAACTGAGGTTTCTACCAGTGAACCAGAGGTAATTAGTCTTTCTCATTGTTACTAGTTACTACTCCTACCAATAGCATGATATGTGGCCCAGAGAGCCAAGTGAGGAGATCAAATAACAATTCTTCTGCCTTGTATCTATAATTGTCTAGCATGTGTGGGACGGGTACTAAACACACTCAGAATTAATGGAGTAACCGAGAGTCCAATATGACGCGTGGTTGGAGCGGGTCCTCATTAGTAAAAACATTAATAAATATAATCATAAAGCTAGTTAATTAAGGGTATTAACTCAGTAAATATGATGTTATTCTGAGACCACACAAAATTTATCACCCCTCTTTTGAATATCCAAAATCATTTGAGGGATTTATCTAAGGATATCCATAAAATGATACAATTCTTTCTGTGACGCCCCTAAAACAGGTATACATCACTCATCTTGAGTCGCCAAATACATGGTACAAAATACAAATAAAAACTTAATTATACAACAGTCCTGTAAAATATGACAAAACATATGCTACGAGTTTTAATACGTATATTGTCATCTAGACAATATACAAACTCAATGAAGTCCTCATTACATTTATTATCACACTATTTAACAGAATAATGAGGACTACTAATGCTATCATCTGGACCGTCACTCCGTTTTCCGACTCGTCCCAACTATATTCTCATTTCCTGAAGAGAACAGTGAAGGAAAGGGTGAGCTCAACTAGGCCAGTAAGAAATATTATGACTAAGATAATGCAAAATAAATTATCATTAGTCTTCAACAATATTAAACTAATAAAATATAAAAGACATCAAGTTTAACTGCATCAGAACAAACAATCCATTATAAAAGTCAAGTAGAGAATAAAATCTACTATCTTTTATGATTTAAAAAGTTTTCATCAATTTTATCATTTGAGACTCGACAATAAATAAACCACATCATCGAATCATCCATGCACTCACGGCCAAGGATATTCATTAAATCATCAATGGTCATGATTATACCGAATAATCCCTGGTCATAATCATACCAAGTCCATCTCTGCACGTAAGCCAAAGATATACAACAATAAAACCAATAATCAACAATTCATCTTTGCACGTAAGCCAAAGATATACAATTCAATAATCAACAGTCCATCTTCGCACGTAAGCTAAAGATAACTTTCATCACCATATAAGCATGAGGATGATGACAATGATATAAGCATTAATCAAACTAAAACAAGGATAAATATTAAAGATTTTAAATTTATCCAAATATTATCAACCACTCATAATATAATATTATTAATATCATAACAATATTTTAATCACCTCTAAACTTATAAACAATTTATTTCAATTGTTTACACTTTACCAAATAATGCATTTAATCATTCAAAGAATGCCATAATCATAAGATTTCATCACCAATGATCAAATCCCTTATCAACAATCTACATAATATACCTTATATAGGATTTCCAAGCCATAAAATCCTATTTTTCAACTTTGTTACTTCACATAACACATTTAACTCATATGTTTATAACTAAACCATTTTCATGAAAAATACCAAATCAGTCCCAAAAATATTTCTTTTCTGGGATTTAGTAGAATATAGTCCCATAATGAACATATATTTTTCTCGGAATTTTTAAAATTCATTTACTATTTTTCAAAAATCAATTTCCAATTAATTCCTTAAGAAATTAGCTACCTCAAGTTTAACTCCAAAAATTCCCAAATCTTGGCAGGATCTTACACATGTTAACATGAGTCTCCAGTTTAAATTTCATAGTCATCAGAGTTATAGAACTCCGGTTATAGCATTTTTCGTCGGAAAAATCTAAATATTGAAATGGTCATAATTTGCTCATTTTAAGTCGGAATGAGCTCATTTTTGGACAGGAGGTTCTTTATATCATATAATTTCATGTCTCAAAAGGCCAGAATTTTTCTCATAATTTAAGTGGCCAAAACTGCCCTTCTAAAATCTAGACAGTAACATTTCGGTAATTTCCAGCTTTTGACTCCTTTGCTAAAATCAGTCCACACGAAAATCTACAACACCTTTTCTAGTGATTCCACTTGGAGATGCTACACAACTCATAGATCTAACTCTAGAACTTGACCACACTCAAAAATTCAAAATATAATAGGAGATATGGTCAATTGAATTTCATGTTCTATTTTCACCAAAATTTGATTTTCAACCCTTTGTGATTTCTAAGAAACTTTCATGTTTTCACATAATAACCAACATAACTCATCACAACACTTGCTAATACTTCATATACCCATGAATTTCATCAGTCCAAAGCTTTTATTATGACTCTCATCATAATCAACGTAACCAGATCATTTCTACAATTTAATAAGGAATGAATATAAATGAACATTCACCATGCATGTGGTAATCCACATAGACAGGTTATTCTAACAGAATAATAAAGAATGGAATAACAGAAGGATTCACCATGCATGCGATAGAGACCTTGACAATTTGGTTATTCCCAATGAATAATCAATAATGGAACCCGGTCCCGGCGTAAGCACTTGCATGACAGGATATTTCGACAGAATAATAAATGCGAAATAATAAATAATGGAACCAGGTCCGACGTAAACGCACAGACAAGATATTTCGACAGAATAATAAATGTGGAATAATAAATAATGGAACCAAGTCCGGCGTAAAATGCACAGATAGAATATTCTGACAGAATAATAAAGAATGGAATAACAACAGAATTTCACCATGTATGCGGTGCCAGATAAACAAAGTTATTCCAGCGAGAATAATAAAAAAACGAAACCTGTGTCAAAGCGAAATTCAGACCGATAAGATATTCCAATGAATAATAAAGAATGGAAAAATAGAAGAATTTCACCATGTATATGCGGTGCTTCGCATAAGCAAAGTTATCGACCAAATAATAATACGAATGAAATAACAAAAGAATTTCACCATGTATGCGGTACTTCGCATAAACAGGTTATTCCAACATAATAATGAAGAATGGAATAACAACTCTTACGAGTATTGAAAGAAGTAATTCTCTTCATGAATACGAAAGAATAATACCCCTTACAAGTACAACAAATAATATCCCTTACCTCAAAAGAAGACTGGATACTGGAATAGTGAGGGAGCAGACTTCTCTTCTTTCTCTCTATAATTTTTCTCTATAATAATGGCTCTAAAGCTTTAGTGAATTGGTGAAGAATGATGAAGAAATGAGCTTCTATTTATAGGAAAATATAGTTTCGATAATTGCACGTTTTGGGGCTCAGAATATTACAGTATAATACCTTTATCTTTTCCTTTATTTTTAATTTAGTCATGCAAGTATTATCAAACTTGCACCACCTCCCCTAATAGTAAATAATGTGATTCAATAGTAAATCATGTGAATCAATAGTTCCAGACATGTGAAAATACGAATTATAGTATAGTACCTCCATCTATACCTCCATTTTTAACTTAGTATGCAAGTATTATCAATCTTGCACCAACTCCCCTAATAGTAAGTGAATGTGACTCAATAGTACACACATGTGAACAAATAGTTATATGAGCATGTGAATTAGTAGCAATTAATTGCTCATTTATCCGATAAATTACCCGATTTATCAATATAACCCCTAGGCATCAATTATCATCGGAATAGATGTCGATTTCTACTAACACTAATAATCCCAACACAGTGGAACTATCAAATTCATCTTTAATCAACACGAACTTATTCATCATTAATATTATAACTCACAATATTTAACAACCAGGTCATTTTCAGGAAAGATGAGGCTTTCTAATAAGGATTTCTCCCTATTGGCGCGCAATTAGGTGACCAAACCTCTCCTTGGCAGAACTTCTAGACATTGTAAATATTGCAATTTAATAATATGAATAACTTTGTCGTCTCAATTATTGATTTAATAATATATCATATAATGCAGATGATACTGTGACATTAATCGAATCAATAATATGAGAGATATGATGCAGCAATTACTGTAGCAATAATTGTGTATAACTGAGTGACTTATCACGTAAGCATCAATAATCAATACCGTGTGCTACTATGCAACCACGCGTATTACTGTACTTTTACTACCGAGTAGTTCAACAGTATTAACGGTAAAACTTCCGTCGTTATTTTCATAAAAATATTTTTGTCGTTTTATTACTACGACAATACTTCCGTTTGTGGGTTCACCAATGATTGTGCCGTTGTACGGATATTCCCGACAAAAAGAATAATCCCCGACTAATCAAATATAATACAACTTGCGTACTTAGAAAAATTTATAAATATTACCCACAACTATAACATTATATCAAATTTACTCCATAATATTCAAAAAAAAATTCAAGAAATTTAAATCTTTATTCATAAAATCTGGGGTCTCACACTTTCTGTAAGAAACCCTATACTAGAAGGACAAAATGTAAATGAGAGCATGATCTTATTAGAACCCAGAAGTTGTCCACAGAGTCACTGCACAAATCATTTGGTTTATAGTTAACAGATGACACCATATGACAGTTGGATCACATTACTATGCTGCCTTGTAAAGATGAGAATTCCATAAACCATGCTGAACTATCTATAAAAGAATTGGCAATACTCAAATAGAAAACTAAAACTTCTATCGCTTTATTTTTTGCATTCAGAAAATGCAGTCTCCAGCTCCACTCAGTGATGAGGAAAAGATGTTAGCAAACTATGTGCCCATCTATGTAATGCTCCAAGTAAGTAACTAAAAGTCTATTTATAAGCACGCATAAAAAAATACTTGTGTAGTACTAATCTAAATTATGTTCTTCATTTCTCGTTTTACATGATGACAATAGTTGGGAGTCATTTCAAATGACAATGTTTTAGAAGATAAAGTTGGACTAGAGAAGCAGCTCAAGGAGCTGAGAGCAGAAAGAGTCGATGGGGTCATGGTTGATGTTTGGTGGGGTCTTATCAAATCCAAAGGCCCTAAGCAGTATGATTGGAGTGATTATAGAAGCTTGTTTCAACTTGTTCAACAATGTGGATTAAAATTACAATTGTTATGTCGTTCCACCAATGTCGTGGGAATATTGGAGATATTGTTAACATCCCACTTCCCAAGTGGGTGCTTGAGGTTGGAGAAAAGGATCCTGACATCTTCTACACTAATCCGGCAGGTAACATAGACGAAGAGTACCTCACACTTGGTGTGGATAACCTACCTCTCTTTGCAGGTCGAACTACAGTGGAGGTTAGAATTTTGAACTCTTTTTACCCCCTTTGAAATACTATATACCAACATCTTCTAAAATTCTGCCTATGTGATATCATATTGTAAAACATATTGAAACAAAATCCATGCTTTCAGTACCCAGTCACTGCTGGAAGGCTTTCGAAATCGATAATGGTAATTTCTTGATGTATTTAGATCTACAGTGACTACATGCAGGGACGGAGCCAGGATTTGATATTAAGGGGGTCCATGAACATGGGGAGCTTGTTTCCGGTGTTTGAACATTTACAGCCTCACTCTGTCCGCCACACTGTTCCTCAGATTCATCAGGTTTGAGCAAAAACCCATATCAATCTCTAAGAAATATTATTTTTCTCTCTTATATTAATAATTTAAATTTGGTAGAAGATATAAAAGTTACCCGTGACACATATAATGCTTGCATGTGATGTAACTATGCATGCGGGGATGGGCCTCATTTTGGTAATATTGTTGTAATATTTGATCTTACCAATCTCAGTCAACCTCAATGTTTGTCGCACTTCTTGTATTATTGTAGTGAATCCTTAGTAATATTGATCCTTTTTTTAAACAAAATATGTTTTACTCTTTATTTTTATTCTCACAATTCACAAACTCGTGGTATATTAGTAATTAGCATCTCTCTTGTTGTGCTACTGCACCATTTTCATGATTGAAACAACTCCTGAATTTTGGCATAATATCCATAATCCCTAAAAGTATCAACCTTTATGGAATATTGGCTACTCATCCCTTTTGGATGTGCCCACGTTAAACCTTTCAATCTTTCAAATGGCTAGGTAAAGATTAATAGTCAGTGGAAGCATACACACCATGGTTCAAAATATGGACCGATACGGACCTATAAAAGTATAGAACTATATGTAATGGTATTATCTGATATTTTGTAAAATATTAAAGAATTTACAATTTTGCATAAAGAAAACGTTAACAAGTCCAATATACAACTTATATTTATTAAACAACAACTTTATTTGTATTTAGTTCATTATTTTATACATTCTTTTCTTTTTGGGTATATTTTTCAATTTTTAGGCAATATATAGCTTTTTGTTGCGTATTGGCCGCTATCAATCTCGATACCAATACCGCATCCAGAATTTACTTTCCTATACCTCGACTTTGAAGCCTGATATAGACACTCACACCCTTATCTCCATGAAGCTTAAATTTGTTTACATGCACCTTAGAATCAGATTTAAAATTATTCAATGGACTTCAATTAACTATTTTAATACTAGAGAACCTAAAAGGAGGGCAGATGCATAGGGATCAAATGTGAATTTAAAGAGTCCAATAATTCGACTTTTAAGATGAATCAATGGTATGTATTTGGAGCATGTTTGTCATTGGAAAGGACATCTAAATACTGAAGGTATCAGTAACTAAAATATTAGGAAGTACAATTCAATGTTGAGCTTTGTGTTCATTTGGTTGCAATTTTGGATCAAACATTTATGAGCTTTGTGATCTTGGTGGAAAATTAGTGCTTTTTGAAATTCGATTACTTTGTAGTGTGCTCATGTTGTACTGCAAATGAACTTATAAGCTGTTGATGTACACAAATACCAGACCATGGTTTACCTTTTATCTACGGGTACCTGTAGTTTTAATAGTTTATTTCTAATTTTCAATCTAGCTTCGTCTCTTATTTGTTTTAACTTTCATCCTTTCAGAGACTTGTCAAGGCCAAACAACTACAAGCACAACAGTCACTGTGCCTCACCCCCCTAACATGCTTCCAAGGGTACAGGCTCGGCGAGGACAAGCCACAGATCCCCATAGTATTGCTGAGTGGGTAATCCGAATAAATATAACCAAGAAGATCTATATCGTTCTTTTTAGGGTTCTTTTTGGCTCTAATTATGACAGACAACATTCCTTGTTCAATTTACTCTGTTATAGTGACTTTGACTGAATACATCTTTTTTCCAGTTGCGTAGAGAAAGAATTGCAGAACGAATGAGAGCCTTGCATGAACTTGTTCCCAGCTGCAACAAGGTGTATGCTATTTCATTGTTGCCATAACATTATTGTTGCAATTCCTTTTGCTATTATTTAAGTTGATATGCTTTTTGGTGCTGATGTATTGTATATTTTTTAGACGGATAAGGCTGCTATGCTCGATGAAATTCTGGATTATGTGAAGTTCTTGAGACTTCAAGTGAAGGTAGTCTACATGAAGAGCTTTAGAGAGAGCATGGCGGACTTTTTGGAAGCTGAGATCTTGACAGATATTGAAGTAGGGCTAGGTCGGAGCTCAGATATCCCTCTTATCCAGAAACTCAAGGATGTGTATTTCCTGGTATAGGAGAATTTCAGGTGAGACCAGATATTGATGACAAAATGAACCATTTGTCCCCTGGCTCTGTCAGTTGAATGTCTTCTAGTCCTTAATTGATATAGGAAATTTAACAAATTATGCTATACAAATGTTGCAGTCCTATGACAAATATCTGAAATCAGATATTAAAGAAGCAGCAACAATCGAAGGGCACCCTGAATGGGCTTTTCCAGATAATGAAGGAAAATATAATGACACACCTGGAGCGACAGAGTTCTTTGGATCGAAAGGGTACTTAACTGAAAAGGAAAAGTTTTTCTTGACTTGGTACTCTAACAATACTGGGTATCAAATTTTCGTGCTATGTTTACGGAAGACAAGGGACGAAATTATAAAGTGTACTCTCTCTATATATGTAGATATATACTTTAATTGAAGAACTGTGGTAGCTTTAGATGGTTAATTGTATAGATAATGAATGATTATGTAGTGGATGATTTTATTAAGTTAATAATATTTTAGTTTTTTGTATTTTTGTCATTATTTGCTATGAGGATATTGAGCCAGTCATGTGCACAAAAATAATGTCAAATTTTGATTTGGCAACAATATAATTCGTTACCAAAGCATTGAACAAGTTTTAATATAATAACAATTTTTTATACATTTAACAACAAATTTTCGTTGCTAATGGCATTAAAAACTTTATATTTGGCAACAAAAAATCAACCTAATAACAACGGATATGATATTGTTGCTAATACTAAAATAAAAGGCAATATTTTTTATCGTTGCAAATCATATCTACTTTCGTTGCACATATAAAGTAACGGCAACATATAATGTCGTTGCTAATTGACAACTTTCATTACTATTAAAAAATAACCAGCAACAAACATTTTCGTTGCTGATTCAGCATAATGTCGTTGTCAAATAATATAATCAGCAACGAAAATCGTTGCTAAAAAGTTTACATTCCGCAACGAAAGCAAGCTTAGGCAACATTTTTTATAATTTACTGCAACAAAAAATATCGTTGCAAAATGGTGTCAATTGCAACGAAAATGCATGGTCGTTGCAAAAAGAGAGTTCATTTCGTTGCCAATTAGAAGGCTTTTGCAACGAAATGAGCTTTTTAGCAATAAAATTTTAATTATTCTACAACAATACATTTTGTTGCTAAAGGATCGATGTCTATGTACGAAAGCCAAATTTCGTTGCAAAATGTTTTTCTTTTGGCAACGAAACAAATACGTTCGTTGCGGAACAATTAGCAACGCTCATTGCGCAACGAAAGATGCAACGACGGTAAAGTCGTTGCCAAAATCCTTTTGCAACAAAATTTGACACCTTTAGCAACGAAAAATCGGTTATTGCTGAAGCCTCATTTTTTTGTCTAAATTAAACTATTATGCATCAACTAAATCATTATTTTTATATGCTTAAACTAACGCTTATGATTGGAAATTACTCTAAACTCAAATAATAACTTAAAGATGAATATAAAAGTAATTAATCAAATCTGGAAATAACGGGATCCTAAGTTCGTTTAATAGTTCATCTAATTACCACCATCATGCAAGATTGTTCACGTATCACAGAAAAGTAGCCAAGAGCACTAATGTAGACATAACTATTTTTCAATGTATTATGACCTACTTACATAACATCCAAATGAAATAGACACCATGTAATCATCAATAAAACCAATCTCACTATATTTCTATGTGAGATTGCAGCAATATTGAATTTAAGCACAAGCCCTTATATAACTCATACGGTGAAACAGTATATGTCTATCTGGTTCACGAAATACAAAGATAAGCAAAACAACCCCATATACGCATGCTATCATGATTACAATCCATACTCGCATGTTATTTTTCAATTCCATACAAGCACCTAAAACGAATGGTGACCAATCATTCATACATGCAAATCAACCATGATAGAAATTCCTTATGATACGCAAAATAGTCCAGCAATCAGGCTATAAGTTAGACTACGTATTAAACTCCGTTAGAATCCCATAATGGAGTTTAGTTCATGACTGAACCGAGGGCCATTATGGGATCAAAGCTACGCATGGAAAATAAACAAACAATTAAAAGAGAGAAGATAGAATTGATCAAACCCAATTCCTGATTACAATCCCAACGTAACGTTCAAATCCTCAATAATATCCAGTAACAAAATAGTAGTTCATCCACAATGATTGAAATCCTAAAGAAGAAGTAGAAAATAATAAGTTTAGGCTTAGCTTCACGTTGGAATTCTCTCAAAGTGTAAACCCTAGTTCTTAATATGAAAAACACGTAAAAACTGATGAATAATACGTCTGGTACCAACCAGAATAGTTTTTTAACCAACTCCAACTCTTACAATTAAAAATTAAAATAAAATAAATCAGCAGCCTCAGATGTCGCACGCGGGCGCGCGAGTTCCCTTTGCATTCATCGCGCGGGTGCGCGTGTTTAAATACCATTCAGTTTGGATGATCGCGCGGGCGCGTGCGTTTAAGCTTATGTGTAGCTGCTGGCTGCAGATTTGGATTCTATGTTTCATTGTTACTACTACTTACGTGTCCACTCATCTCGATTCTTTGACCTGCCACTCTTCCTTCATCCATCCTCAGCTGCACATCTCCAATTGTTCCATGCGTCATGCTTCCATTAGCTTCATGCCATCTACCACCGCCAAGCTATGCCATTCCTGCACTTGTACACCAAAGGAGTTCTAAGTACATGAAATGCAAAATATTATGAAATGCAACTAAAAACACACTAAAATGTACTTGAGATGGGCATAGTTCTTGTGAATTGATATTCAATAAGTAAGTATAAAACCCACTTATCAGAAGAATTATTTGATCAAATCACAAATTATTATCTGCTTACTAAGAATCGTATTTTCTCAAGTATAAAAGTCTTTGAACTTTTATAAATATATTTGCTCTTTAATTGATATATGCTTATTTAAGAAGCATTAATCTGTACTAAATCTTATCTGCTTATTTGAGAAACATCAATCTTTACTAAATCTTATCTGCGTATTTGAGAAGCATCAATCTGTACTAAATTCTTATCTGCTTATTTAAGAAGCATTTTGTTATACACTACAAAAAAATGGGCCTTTAGCAACGATTTTTCGGGCAACGACTTTATAAGTCGTTGCTAAAAGTATATGTTTAGCAACAAAATTTGTTCTTCGTTGCAGATTGTGTCAGACTTTCACTTTTTGCAATGAAATTCATAAGTCGTTGCAAAATTTCGTTTACTAATTCATTCATAGGGAAAAATTTCGTTAGAAATTCATTGCAAAATTTTCGGCCACTTGCTTTCCCGTCATTGTGGGCAACAAAAGTTTTTTTGTTGCTTAAAAAATGGGCTTTATCAACGATTTTTTTTGTGCAACGACTTTATAAGTCGTCGCTAAAAAGTGTATGTTTAGCAACGAAACTTGTCGCCTTTCATGATTGTGTATCGAGCTTTCACTTTTTGCAACGAAATTCATAAGTAGTTGCAAAATTTGAAAACAAAATTCGTTAGAAATACGTTGCAAAATTTCTAACCACTTGATTTCTCCTCATCGTGGGCAACAAAAGTATTTTTGTTACTATATTTTGTTGCCTAATATGGACCACATTCATTGGCAACAATTTTTATTTTCGTTGCATAAATTATACAACTTGTAACAACTAGTAAAATGTTGCCTTAAATTAAGATGATGATAATAATAATAATAATAATAATAATAATAATAATAATAATAATAATAATAATAATAATAATAATAATAATAATACTACTACTACTACTACTAATAATAATAATAATAATAATAATAATAATAATAATAATAATAATAATAATAATAATAATAATAATAATAATAATAATAATAATAATAATAATAATAATAATAATAATAACAACAGTCATAATAATAATTATAGTACTAATAATAACAATAACAGTAATAATAAGTCGAGTGCGATATTGTCAAATACAAAGTCCCATTTTGTACGACTTACAAATGATAGAGATAGAGTTAGACTCTAGGGACCACGTGATGATATACGAGTAGAATCGATCTTAATCGATAAATTTAAAGCTGCTCAAGCTACAGACCTGGAGCTGATGAATATGAAGAAGAAGATGTAAGAAGTCGTTATTTCAAAAGCGAGAATCGGCGATGTAAGAAAAGCTCAAACCTTCAATTTATTAATCCATTTGAAATCCTCGATCGAATAGGAACTGTGGCCTATAGACTCGTTTTACTGCCAAGTACGTCGCGTGTTCATAACGTTTTTCATGTATCGATGTTAAGAAAATATGTGGACGACCCAAACCACGTTATTGAGTTAGAACCGGATGAGATAGCCAAAGACTTAACGTACGAGGAAGTACCTGTCAAGATCTTAGATAGAAGGGAGCATGTCCTACGCACAAAGGTTATACCACAAGTCAAGGTTTTGTGGAGGAACGATGTTATTGAAGAAATGACCCGGGAGTTGGAATCAAAAATGAAAGCGAGGTATCCTCACTTTTTCAAAACACCAGGTACGTACGTCAATTTCGAGGACGAAATTTCATAAGGAGGGGAGGTTATAAGACCCCAATTTTTTTTTAAATAAAATGGAATTTCCTTTATTTATTATTTTGAAATAGTAAGGGTTTATTTGATTAATGTGGTTAGTTATGGGTAAAATGCGCAAATATTTTAAATAAGCAAGTGGTTATAAAATATTCATTGTTGCTCTGGGAATATTCGTTTGGTCGTGGAATATTCTTCTTTCGGGGAATATTCGTATGTGACCAGCCTGTACCTTGTGTGGGCCCCATAACTAAAAAAGCGATTGGATGAAGAAAAGCGATAAGTATAATTTGTTTATAAATAACGGGCGTAGTTGTTACCAGATATCATTGTTGGAATACCGGTGGTTAAAACACGAATACTGCGTTGTCGTATTAAAGAAGAAGATTTCTGTATTGCATTCAATTATTGATTCTTACGTGAAGAAGGCACTACTCAATAATTGTTACGAAGAATGATTATTCAATATTTTATTTTATTGATTCAATAATTGCTACGTTGATATTTTATATTATTATTGTTTCAATAATTACCAGTACACAGTATTTTTATTATCAGATCAATAATTCATATTATTTGAATAATATTATTAAATAACATTATTGGCGATGTCTAGAAAGTTCTGTCTAAGGAGAGGTTTGGTCACCTAATTGCGCGCCAGTAAGGAGAAAATTTTTAATGTGACAATTGTTGAAAATTGATATTTTATCTTTTTCTGATAAAATAATTCATTTAAATATATTATTATATTTTAATAATATAGTAATGGTGATATTTTTACAATGAAAGTGTGATATATGAATAAATGAGGAGGAAGAATATTTTTGTTATAATAAATATTAAAAACATGTTTTTCATGTTTATGGACCCCATTTCTTGATTGAAATTTGATTATAGCCTGTAAAATCGTCCGTTTGTAGATTTCGGTCAACTTCTGCTTGGAATTTGGAAAAACTTAAACTTACAAAGTTGTAGAGAATGAAATTTCCTATGGAAAGGACATAAGGTTCGAATTTTTCTGATAAAAGGGCTATTTATTATGAATTATTGAAGTTCCGAAGTTCCAGAATAATTGATTTTTGAAGTTTTAAATATTTTTTAAAAGAAAAATGTTTTTTTCATTTATGGGGCATGTGTTAAATGGTTAAAATCAGCTGGTGGTGTGCTTAGGAATTTAGTTTATAAATAATATTATTATATTAAATTTTCTGCTTTGTTGTTCTAAGCATTTTTCTATAAATAGGGTGCTTAGGTTAGAATTGAAAATCACACCAGAAACTGAAGTTTTCTCTCTATATTATCGAGCATATTCTTGTGAGTATTTTGATATCTTGAGTGTTACTATACGATGCAAGTTTCCTTCAGTATATTTTGATATTTCTAAGTAGAAGTAATAATTTTTTGGAGGTAAGGGATGTTATTTTTTTTAGAAATGATATTATTTCTTTCAATATCATTATGCCGGAATATTGGTAAGATTTTTCTTGTGAAATTCTGATCTTTTCATGTCGGAGTTACTATTCACGAGTTACTATTCATGAGTTACTATTCACGAGTTACTATTCATGAGTACTATTCATGAAGCATGATGATTTTTCTTGTGGAATTTCTACTTTTTAGTGTCGGAGTTACTATTCACGTATACGACACTATTCACGAATGCGACACTATTCACAAAAAAATTAAATTTTCTTTTCGTGTCCAAGATTGTGCATTATGGTTCCTATCTTTGATTGGATCTATGTTTTGATCTTCATTTTTGAATTACGCTCCCACAATAGTTTATTATGGAGTATTTTTGAACTTGGATTGTCTAAAATACGAATCCTTAATATTTGTTCTTTTGTTTCACTGGATTTGTTTTCTTTAAAATATTTTTCATCATCCTCAGTCCTAAATGATGATATAACCGAGTATCTTTGGCCTGTAGTGCAAAGATGAATGATTTCTTGATGAATATCTTTGGCCGTAGTGCAAAGATGAGCAGTGTTGAGATGAACATGATCGATCGATTAATATCTTTGGTTTTGTAGTGCAAAGATGACTATTTGATTCAAGATGTATATTGATTGATGTTACAGGGACAAAATATCGATGATGGACTTTTAAATTCATAGATGATAGTAGATTTCATTCTTTACTTAACTCTTCTAATGAATTGTTGTTTCACCGCATGATTGTTGATCTAAAACTTGTTGTCTATTGTATTCTATCAGATTTTTCCTTGTTGAAGACTAAGGATAATTTGTTGTACATTATCTTAGTCATAATATCCTTTACTGGGCTAGTTGAGCTCACCCTTTTCCTTTTTGTTCCATTTTTCTTCTCAGGAGGCGAGAATATAGCAGAAACTAGTCGGGGTGTGGAGTTATGGTTCAAGATAGTTGTTTTAGTAGTCCTCACTATTCTGTAAAATAGTGTATCAATAATTGTAATGAGGACTATATTTGGGTGTGGATATTGTCTAGAAGACAATATTTGTATTTAAACTCACAGTATATGTGTTATCGTATTTTGCACGACAATTGTAATAATGAAGTTGTAGTTATTTCTGTACCATGTATTTGGCGACTCAGAATGGGTTGGATGGAATGGACCTATTTTGGGGGAGTCACAGTTGGTATCAGAGCTTAGGGATATGATCTCTGGCAGAGATCGGGGAATAGAACTAGGAGGGGAGAGACGAGTAAATCCTTCGCTAGTGTGTCCTACCTAAGCTTATTTATTGGTTGGTCAGTATATAGGGATATTATGTGATATGTGGATTTCTATAATTAACCTTTGTTTTATGACAGTATTTGAGAATGGCGACTGAGAATGTTAACTGTGGAGTAAATGAGACCGTGGAGACATCTTTACTCACTAATCAGGAGAACGTGCAACAGGATGATAATGTTCCTCCTATAAACAACACCACTAATCAGACGATGAAGGATGGGATATTTAGAAGCTTTTTGCAGTTCATGCAAAATCAGACGAGGGAGACTCGTGTACAAAATATAGGTGGAAATGATAGCAACACACGGTTTGTCACAGCCAAGCAGTTCAAAGAGTTGGGACCACCAAAATTCTAGGGAAAGCCAGATCCGATTAAGGCGGAGACGTGGGTCAAATAAATTACCAAGATATTCGATGTCTTGGGATGCACAGAGGAACAAAAGGTTCCATTCGCCACCTTTATGTTCCGTAATGAGGCAGATTACTGGTGGGAATCTGTGAAACGTACCCAGCCAGCCGCACTTAACATGTCTTGGGAAACATTTCAGAAACTGTTCAATGACAAGTACTTTCCCGAAAGTATTCGTCATATGAAGGAGGTAGAGTTTATTAGACTAGAACAGAACAACATGACGGTGTCCCAGTACGAGGCGAAGTTCGCGGAGTTATCAAGGTTTGCACCTCATTTGGTGGAGAATGAGGAACGTATGACGCGGATGCTTCTGCGAGGTCTGAAATCCGATATACGTCAATATCTCATTTCTCATAAATTTTCTCTATATTCAGATTTTGTCAACAAGGATCAATTATTAGAGTGAGATAATGAGTCTGTTCAACCGGGCGACCAGCAACACGATAATAATCGTACCGGTGGCAACGACCATCGGGACAATGATAATCATCGTAGAGGAAATTATCATGCTAGAAATGGTAACCACTTCGGTGGTAATCATGGCCAAGATAATAGAAGAAATAATTCAAGTGGAAATTTCAAGAAGAGAAGATTTAACGATGACGGAAAGACGTCGGCAGCAGCACCAGCACCAACAACAAATTCTAGGGGAGGAGAACGACCGTCAGTTAGATGTTACAGATGCGGAGAGGAGGGACATATAAGCCCAAACTGTTCACAGCCTTCCGAGGTATGTTTTAGTTATGGAAAAGATGGTCATATAACTCGAGATTGTTCTTTAGCGAAATCAAGTCCAGCTGGGACGATGACACCAAAGGCGGATACGGATAAAACAAAGTCGGTGGTTCCTGGAGCGTTTTTCGTGACTTCTCAAAAAGCGAGTAACCTAAACGAAGTTAGCACGGGTTAGTTAATTATAAATTCTTGCGAAGTTTATACCTTATTAGATACCGGTTTTACCCATTCTTTTATCTCTCCTGCTTGTGCTCAACGTTTAAACTTGACTCTGGAGAAATTAGACTTTGACCTATCTGTGGAGACTCCGTTAGGAGAAACTTTTGTTACATCCACTGTTTAGAAATCTTGCTTGATTCAGGTTGGCACTATCACATTACCTGTTGACCTTATTTCTTTAAAGATACTTGCTTTTGATGTGATTTTAGGAATTGATTGGCTAACTACTCATCATACCAAAATTGATTGCTTTCGTAAGGTTGTTAATTTTCATATTCCTAAGAAACCTGTTATTCGAAATCAAGCAACCAAACCATTGAAGTTAAACACTTTCATATCAAGCCATAAAGTCATTCATTTATTGAAAAACGGATGTCAAGTTTTCTTAGCCCATGTTATGGACTTGAACAAAAATACGTCAGATTTGAATGATATTTCTGTTGTTAGTGAATTTCCTGACGTATTTCCTGGCCTACTCCCAGAGGGTGATATTGAATTTTGTATCGACTTTGAACCCGGTACAAAACCCATTTCTAAAAATCTCATTTCGAATGGCTCCTATTGAACTTCAGGAGTTAGAAACCTAACTATAGAAGTTGGTACCCGAGCCTCTATCTAGTGACTTCCTTTGTGGAATGCACCGAAGCCAAACTCTCCGTAGGAGACGCCATATTCGTGTGGTAGTAAGCTGATAGGTGCCATTGTGACGTGCTATCCAAGATTGGGATATGAGTCACAGTTGAGAGCAACCTAAGTCAGTAATTGAAATACGTAGCTTTCTAGGCTTAGTTGGTTATAATCGGAGATTCGTGTAAGGATTTTCTCGAATTACTACTCCATTAACTCAACTGACTCGTAGAGATACAAAATTTGAATGGAGCAAGGAATGTGGGAAGAGCTTCGAAGAAATCAAGAGGAGACTCATTTCGGCACATGTTCTGACCATACCATCTTGGAAAAAGCGAACGTGGTAGCTGACGTGTTGAGTAGAAGATAGTATACGAGTACGAGTGCGATATTGTCAAATAGAAAGTCCCATTTTGTACGACTTACAAATGATAGAGATAGAGTTAAAGACTCTAGGGACCACGTGATGATATACGAGTAGAATCGACCTTAATCGATAAATTTAAAGCTGCTCAAGCTACAGACCTGGAGCTGATGAATATGAAGAAGAAGATGCAAGAAGTCGTTATTTCAAAAGCGAGAATCGGCGATGTGAGAAAAGCTCAAACCTTCGATTTATTAATCCATTTGAAATCCTCGATCGAATAGGAACTGTGGCCTATAGACTCGTTTTACCGCCAAGTATGTCGCGTGTTCATAACGGTTTTCATGTATCGATGTTACGAAAATATGTGGATGACCCAAACCACGTTATTGAGTTAGAACCGGACGAGATAGCCGAAGACTTAACGTACGAGGAGGTACATGTCAAGATCTTGGATAGAAGGGAGCATGTCCTACGCACAAAGGTTATACCACAAGTCAAGGTTTTGTGGAGGAACGATGTTATTGAATAAATGACCTGGGAGTTGGAATCAGAAATGAAAGCGAGGTATCCTCACTTTTTCGAAACACCAGGTACGTACGTCAATTTCGAGGATGAAATTTCATAAGGAGGGGAGGTTGTAAGACCCCGAATTTTTTTTAAAGAAAATGGAATTTCCTTTATTTATTATTTTGAAATAGTAAGGGTTTATTTGATTAATATGGTTAGTTATGGGTAAAATGCGCAAATATTTTAAATAAGCAAGTGGTTATAAAATATTCATTATTGTCGGGGAATATTCGTTTGGTCGTGGAATATTCTTCTTTGGGAATCGGGGAATATTAAATGCGACACTGACCTTTATGTGGGCCCCATAACGGAAAGCGATTGGATGAAGAAAGCGACAAGTATAAGTTGTTTATAAATAATGAACGTAGTTATTCAATTATCTTGTTGGAATACACGGTGGTTAAAACACGATGTCTGGCGTTGTTGCACATTAGATGCAGTATTGCACCAATTATTGATTCTTATGTAAGAAGGCACTAATCAATAATTATTAAGATAATGACCGATTCAATATTTTATTTTATTGATTCAATAATTGCTACGTTGATATTTTATATTATTGTTGTTTCAATAATTGTCATTACGATATTTTTATTATCGGATCAATAATTCATATTATTTGAATAATATTATTAGATAGCATTATTGGCGATGTCTAGAAAGTTACATCTAAGGAGAGGTTTGATCACCTAATTGCGGCAAGAAGAGGAGAAATCCTTATTGGAAAGCCCCTCTTTCACGAAGCTGCTTTGGTTGTCATTATTGTGATTCGTAATATTATTTGTGAATAATTAATTATTGATTTATATGATAAGAAAAATATTCATTTTATGTGAATATAGATGAAGAAAATTTTTAATGTTACAATTGTTGAAAATTGATATTTTATCTTTTTCTGATAAAATAATTCATTTAAATATATTATTATATTTTAATAATATAATAATGATGATATTTTTATATGAAAGTGTGATATATGAATAAATGAGGAGGAAGAATATTTTTGTTACAATAAATATTAAAAACATGTTTTTCATATTTGTGGACCCCATTTCTTGACTGAAATTTGATTATAGCCTGCAAAATCGTCCGTTTGTGGATTTCGGTCAACTTCTGCTTGGAATTTGGAAAAACTTAAACTTACAAAGTTGTAGAGAATGAAATTTCCTATGGAAAGGACATAAAGTTTGATTTTTTCTGATAAAAGGGCTATTTATTATGAATTATTGAAGTTCCGAAGTTCCAGAATAATTGATTTTTGAAGTTTTAAATATTTTTTAAAAGAAAAAAGTTTTTTTCATTTATGGGGCATGTGTTAAATGGTTAAAATCAGCTGGTGGTGTGCTTAGGAATTTAGTTTATAAATAATATTATTATATTAAATTTTCTGCTTTGGTGTTCTAAGCATTTTTCTATAAATAGGTGCTTAGGTTAGAATTAAAATCACACACTAAGCTGAAGTTTCTCTCTCTATATTATCGAGCATATTCTTGTGAGTATTTTGATATCTTGAGTGTTACTATATCGATGCAAGTTTCCTTGACGTATATATCGATATTTCATTTAAATCTTATTCTTTTGAGGTAAGGGATGTTATTTTTTTTAGAGATGATATTATTTCTTTCAATATCATTATGCCGGAATATTGGTAAGATTTTTCTTGTGAAATTCTGATCTTTTCATGTCAAAGTTACTATTCACGAGTTACTATTTATGAGTTACTATTCATGAGTTACTATTTACGAGTTACTATTCATGAGTACTATTCACGAAGCATGATAATTTTTCTTGTGGAATTTCTACCTTTTAGTGTCGGAGTTACTATTAACGTATACGGCACTATTCACGAATACGACACTATTCATAGAAAAATTAAATTTTCTTTTCTGTGTCTAAGATTGTCTGTTACGGTTCCTATCTTTGTTTGAACTATGTTTTGATCTTCATTTTTGAATTCTGCTCCACAATAATTTATTATGGAGTATTTTTGAACTTGGATTGTCTAAAATACGAATCCTTACTATTTGTTCTTTTGTTTCACTGGATTCGTGTTCTTTAAAATATTTTTCATCATCCTCAGTCCTAAATGATGATATAACCGAATATCTTTGGCCTGTAGTGCAAAGATGAATGATTTCTTGATGAATATCTTTGGCCCGTAGTGCAAAGATGAACAGGTGTTGAGATGAACATGACCAACTGATTAATATCTTTGGCCTGTAGTGCAAATATGACTATTTGATTCAAGATGTATATTGATTGATGTTACAAGGACAAAATATCGATGATGGACTTTTAAATTCATAGATGATAGTAGTTTTCATTCTCTACATAACTCTTCTAATGAATTGTTATTTCCCGCTGCGGTTGTTGATCTAAAACTTGTTGTCTATTGTATTCTATCAGATTTTTTCTGTTGAAGACTAAGGATAATTTGTTGTACATTATCTTAGTCATAATATCCTTTACTGGGCTAGTTGAGCTCACCCTTTTCCTTTTTGTTCCATTTTTCTTCTCAGGAGGCGAGAATATAGCGGGAACTAGTAGGGGTGTGGAGTGATGGTTCAAGATAGTTGTTTTAGTAGTCCTCACTATTTTGTAAAATAGTGTATCAATAATTGTAATGAGGACTATATTTGGGTGTGAATATTGTCTAGAAGACAATATTTGTATTTAAACTCACAGTATATGTGTTGTCGTATTTTGCACGACAATTGTAATAATAAAGTTGTAGTTGTTTCTGTACCATGTATTTGGCGACTCAGAATGCATTGGATGGAATGGACCTATTTTGGGGGCGTCACAATAATAGTACTAATAATAAAAATAATAGTAATAATAATAATAATAATAATAATAATAATAATAATAATAATAATAATAATAACAACAACAGTCATAATAATAATTATAGTACTAATAATAACAATAACATTAATAATAATAATAATAATAATAATAATAATAATAATTATTATTATAATAACATACGTTTGGATAAACCTGTTAAGTTAAACACAATTAAAATTCCAAATAAATTGCAACTAAGACATGACTTAACATCGGAAAATTGAGAGGAGCTTGAGACTATACGTCAGCATACCCCGGATGTATGTTGTGAACCAAACAAATTTTTGTGCATTGTGTGATTGAATTTTTACTGTCATGCATATTAATTTCTAACACTGCAAATTAATTATCCAAAAATTCAAAAAGGCCTAAGATAATTTTTTAATCGGTAATAATTTATTCAACCCCCCTTTCTAGATTATTATTGGACTTTCAGGAGGGTATTCTTCTTTTATTACATTCACTGATGATTACTCAAGATTTGGATGTGTATTTAATGAAATACAAATCTGAATCATTTGAAAGGTTCAAAGAGTTCAGAAGTGAAGTAGAGAAACAAACTGGCAAAAGTCTTAAGATTATTCGATCGGATCGAGGTGGTGAATACTTAAGCGGTGAGTTTCTCATTGTCTCAAAGAAAATGGTATAATCTCACAATGGACTCCACCAGGGACACCACAACTTAATGGTGTATCTGAAAGGAGAAATCGAACATTATTGGACATAGTTCGTTCGATGATGAGTTTTATCGATCTTCCAGTTTCCTTCTGGGGATATGCCCTAGAATCGGCTGTATACCTACTTAACAAGGTTCCTACCAAATTCATCCCTAAGACCCCATATGAGTTATGGACAAGGAGGAAACCAAATCTTATACATGTTAAGACTTGGGGTTGTCCAGCTTATGTCAAAAAGTTTGAAAAAGATAAGTTACAGAATAGATCCGACAAGAGTAGATTTGTAGAATACCCTAAAGAAACATCTATGTATTATTTCTATCATCTAACTGATCAAAAGGTGTGTGTAGCGAAACATGCTGCCTTCTGGGAAAAAGAGTTTATCCTTGAAGGGGTCAGTGTGAGTAAGATATATCTTGAAGAAGTTCAAGAACCACAGAATACTACGGATCAAAGTCAGGTACCTAACCAACTGTAAGAACCTATTGTAACACACCCTATTCATAAATCTGGAAGAGTGCCGAAGATACCTGATAGGTATGGATTCGTCATAGAGGATGAAGTGAGTTATGCATCATAGATGATGATGATCTATTGAATTATAAATAGGCTATGAGTAGTAAAGACTCAGAGAAGTGGCTAGAAGACATGAAATCCGAGATGGACTCCATGTATGAAAACCAAGTATGGACTTTGGTTTCACCACCTGAAGGCATTAAGCCTATTGGGTGTGATTTTGGGGACAGAATCCTTATAAGGAAGGAAGGATGTAACAATCCAAGATTTTATTATATGTAATTTAAAATATTTATTAAATTAAATAAATATTTTATTGATGTGATTGTTGTTAGTAAATATTTATGAATTAATAAAATTCTAAATTAATTTAATTTATAATTTAGAGAGTTGTAAGATAACATGAGATGTTATATTGTTGTTTTGATTTAATAATTTAAGATGGTATGTTAAATTATTAAATAAAATTATAATGAGATTATAATTTTGTGATATTTGTTTAAGTGGAAAATTTATTTAAAATATAGTATGTGATTAATTTATTTGATTAATGTTGGATATGAAAATCCAAATAAATAATACGTGATTATAAATTATAAACTGAATTGTTTATTAAAATACATTAAAGGAGTTTAATTTAGTTTTTGCCAAACAAGGCTTAAAGATATTAAGTCTTTAATTTTTAAAGAGTTTTTGCCAAACAAAGTCTTATGGCTTTTGGATTTTTAAATTTTGAATTTTATTATAACAAATAAAATAAATTAATTAATAAATAAAATATAATTATAACCTAAACGTTTATATTTTGTAACTGATATTATATTAAGTATGCGTATTATGGCTTATCAGTTTTTATCTTTACGCTTGGCTATCAGTTTTGGGGTTATGCATGTTAGTATTTGCTAAGCCTAAGAAGAGAAAAGAGAACAAAAGTTACAGAGAAACTTGAGGGAATTGAGAGAGTTTGAGAGACTTGAGAAATTTCTGAGATTTTCAAAAAAATTACTGTGTTTAGCCAGGATTGTTCGACCATTTGAAGGTATTTTCTTTAACACCTTAATATTATATATATATATATGAGTTTTACAGCATAAAATTTCTATGTTCTATGGATTCTATTTTTCGAATCGTTGCTATACAACTGAATTATTGCAATTGTAAGTAATTGTAATATTAGAGTTTATGTTTAGACAAGGAATTGTATGCTAATTACGGTTAAAAAGGAAGGAAAAATATTTACAGTACATGTTTTTATATGTGGCTTATAAAAGTACCAAACATGGTGGTCAATTTGTATGTTAATATGTAAATTGAGTCTTGATTATGCTAGTCCATTAAGAAACGAAGAGAACATAGTTTGAACAAAGTAATTTGGTGTAGAATTGTGATCACAGTGTGAATTTTTGTGAAGGAACTCAAAAATGGAGTTTTTCTATGAAAACATGAAATTTAAGGATTTAAATTAGTTAAAGTTATTGTTTACGTGTTCTAAGTGGTTGAATATGTGAGCAATCATGTTTGTATTAGTTCTGTACCAATTACATATGTTAAATTTACTGTTTTGTGGGTGAAATTCGTGTTAGTTGGGCTAAAAAGCGAATCTTTCGTTATTCACGTATTGTTTCGTATGTGTGTGTGCTTTAAGCTTGCAATTGCTTATTTGGTGTCGAAGTAGAAACGAACAAATCTTAGGCCGGCCCGATCGAGCTTAAGTATGTACAAATTGCGCCATACTACGATCTCGAGACAATGGTTTTCGCCATCACGCAAACCTTGGATACCATTATAACTTAGTTTAATGATGTGTTAATGTAACAAACATGTAATGAGGAGGTTAAAACAGAACCATGTCATGTCATCGATAATTTCAAAGTTGTAAAAGGATTTATAAGTTATGAACGCGATATGATAGAACTTAGTGTACACAATGAATGGTAGATAAGTGTTGTGAAGTTAACACTTGGAATTTCTGAAATATATATAGTAGTGAAAGACTTGTACTAAAATAACAAGTTTAGCTAGAACTGAGTGTTATGTTAGAAAGTGGATGTTAGTATATCTAATAGATATTGTGATTCTAATACTATGTGTAGGTGATTGTGAGTTGTAAATTTATAGCTTACGCTATGAGGAAAGTTTCTAAACCTTACCCTTTACATTGAGCAAGTTTCCTACCTTAAACTTTTATTGAGCAAGTCCTTTGTTCCTAAATTTTATTTGAGCAAGTTTTAACCCTAAATTTATTAGAATTCTAATCATGGTTGATTCATTCTAACTTGTTTATAGTTAAGTAAGTTTCTTAAGTTCTATTCCCTTATAATGAATGTAACTTCTTGAACTCTCGTCTCTAATATTGAGTTGTTTTATTTTAAACTACTTTGCACAAGTTATTATCATGTTGAGCAAGTTTTATCTTCAACTTGCTATCAATTAATGTATGTTCAGTAATTTCATTTCTAATTTTATAAGATCATAGCCTTAGCTTATCATTGTTCAAGCAAGGGTTACTATGTCATTCAATACTTATGTTTTAGTTATTTTCAAGCATAAGTTTAATAAATAGTTAGTTCATCTATGATTATTCATTGTTCCATATTATGTTGTTAGTGATCAACTGTAGTGTTATCAAACCTTGTTGATTCAACTAATCCTTTAGTTGAAGATCGTTAAACTATAAATTACCCTTGAAAGCTTATCCAAACCAAACTTTCTTTGGTGAGGACTTGTACTCTAAAATTGATAAGAACAACCCTATTATAGGTGGTACGCAATGCGTTTAGATGTTTGTACACAATACATGGTACGAAGGGCTGATCCCCCTAAGTACGTGGAGTCCCTACAGTATAACTGTTTAGGTTAAAGTTGAAAGATTACTTGTAACCGTGGACATAATTCGTAGTCTTATGACCTTCAGATATATTTCCTATTTTGATTCCAGTTTTTGGTTATCATTGATAGAGTACTATTCAGTTTTGATGAGCCTATTCATTGACAGTTGTTATTTCCTTGTTGATTCATTGCTATATCTAGTGAGCATTTTTTTTGCTCACTCTTGCATATATATACACTCATTGCAGCTAAAGTTGAGAAGGTCGATGAACCTACAACTAGCAAAGGAAAGGGAAAAATGTGCAAGTGATGAAGACTTGTAATTTCATTTATTATCATGAATGATAGACTTTTTATTTAATGATGTGATGTAATTATTTTATTTCCGCACTTGATTGATGTTTAAGGTTAGACAACCTGGGAAGACTTTTTGGTTAATGATGTAACCCTTTTAAAGAGAGGATTTCTGATTTAATTTTATTATATTTGGGTAGTTAGATATGAATGAATAGAAAGTGAACACCAAATCTTGTGGGAATGAAGTACTTGGATTTGGGGGTGTCACATGTTGGAATCAAAGCTTTAGGTTATGAAGCTTAGGTGGGGAAAAGCCTTAGGAAGTAACCTTTGAAAAGATAGTGGTGATAAACTCTTATCGAGTTTTAAGAAAGAAGTAATAAAACACTTATGTGCTTATGTGGTTGCAACCTATGTGCTCGTGAGTGTCGAGTAGTAATGATTAGTAATTAAAACTTAAAATTTTGGTTGTCGGGATGGCTAATATAGGAGAATCCAGTCAGGCTAGGGAGGAAGGATCCCAGATATCTAGAGAGAAGCCTCGAGATATTCAGGTGGTTTGGGAACAACTACTGCCATGGGAAACATCTCTGTTAGTCATAGTGGTTGAGCAGGAGGGTTTACCTGATGAGGATGATGAGATAGAGACGGAGGAGGAGGACCCCATTGAGCTGCCGTAATCGAATGAGGATGAGAAGGACGAGGAGGAAGAGATTCCACTAAACTCGATTGCTGCCCGTATGTACGAAGAAGTATACGACCGCAATATGGAACTCCAGGATACCGTCGAGGAGTTAGAAGAGATAGTAGTTGAACAGTAGATCACAATGGCGCAGAAGGAAAACGAGATCCAGGATCGAGATGAACGTCTTAATAATGTCGAAGAGAAGCTGATCCACACTGAAGGAGAGAATGAGCAACTGACAGAGAAGATTGCAGAGCTGGAGAATAAGTTGAAAGAAGAATCTACGAAGAGGGCAAAAGCCGAAGATGCATATGAGGAAGCTTCACAACAAGCTGGGGTAGCAGAGAGAGGTACAAGTAAAGAGGATCAAGATGGAAGAGATGAATAGTGTTTTCAACATCGTGATTAATCGAGCTCAAGATCGGGTCATGTGTTATCCTATTCAGTTCGAGACGCTGCCATCGTACATGTTAGATCGTCGAACAATGTTCCGTATTATGGAAGAGGAGCGTCGTAAGGCTATGCAGCATTTTAATAGGTCGTCATAAATGTAATTACTATGTGATTGATGAGTAAATAAGATGTAAATCCCGGGTATGATATAACCAATGGGATAGGATGATGATGAAGTTATCCTGAAATTTTTGTAGTTCAGGAAAGTGATGTAGAAAACAAGAATACTATCATTATTATGTTTTGAAAAGATGATGAATAAATAAAAGTTACTATTTATTTAAGATATTGTGTACTATGTGGTAATTTTTGCGATGTGCAAGTTGAATATATAATACTTAAAATATTGAATACAATGAGCTGGGGTAGCAGAGAGAGAGGTACAAGTAAAGAGGATCAAGATGGAAGAGATGAATAATGTTTTCAACACCGTGATCAATCAAGCTCAAGATCGGGTCATATGTTATCCTATTCAGTTCGAGATGCTGCCATCGTACATGTTAGATCGCCGAACAATGTTCCGTATTATGGAAGATTAGCGTCGTAAGGCTATGCAGCATTTTAATAGGTCTTCATAAATGTAATTACTATGTGATTGATGAGTAAATAAGATGTAAATCTTGGGTATGATATAACCAATGGGATAAGATGATGATGAAGTTATCCTAAAACTTTTGTAGTTCAGGAAAGTGATGTAGAAAGCAAGAATACTATCATTATTATATTATTAAAAGATGATGAATAAATAAAAGTTACTATGTATTCAAGATATTGTGTGCTATGTGGTAATTTTTGCGATGTGCAAGTTGAATATATAATAATTAAAAGATTGAATAGAATCTAATGAGTATATTTTAACAGAAAATGCCTCCAAGACGTCAACTACGACAGGGATCTACCAACAATAACAAATTTGAGGCTAATCCGACAAAGTCAGATTAGTAGTGGCGATTATCGTGGTGCATTACAGAATCAACCGCAGAACCAAACCACAACTTTTAAGGATTTCAAGGCGGTTGGACCACCAGAATTCTGTGGGTCCATGAATCCAGTTGAGGCACAGACCTAGATCATAGAGATAGAGAAAGTTTTTGATGTTGCTAGAGTAGGGGATAATCAGAAGACTACTTTTACAACATCCATGTTGAAAGTAGAGGCTAGTTATTGGTGGCAAGCCAATAAAACTTGAGGAGGTCAAGGGTAATGACTTGGGTTAGATTTAAGGAAATATTCTTTGAGACCTATTTTTTAGAGAGCTCAAAGAATCAGATGGAAGTGTAGTTTCTAGAATTAAAACAGGATACAATGACGGTGTCGGAGTATGCCGCAAAATTCAATGAGTTAGCGAGGTTTGTGCCATATCAAGTCAACACGGATGAACACAAGGCTAGGAGGTTTGAGCAGGGACTGAAACCATGGTTGTACAGTAGGGTTTCCATGTTTCAGCTGAAGACATTTACAGCAGTTTTGGAGAAGGCAATTCTCGCTGAGAGTGGAGGCGAGGCTGTAACAAAGCACAACCAAGAGCAGAGAAAGAAGAAGAATGAGGGTGAAGCTAAGAATGGAGGTGGTGGTAATGGTGGGAATGGTAAAAATAGTTTGAAGAGGAAGTGGAATGCAAATGTGGGAGATGGAAATTAGCAAGGTAACCAGCAAAAGAAGAAGATTGGCGCATGTGCTACGTGCGGGAGGTTTCACACGAGTATATGCCTAAAGGGGAAGCGTGTGTGCTTTAACTGTGGCTAGGAGGGTTACATTGCTCCAAATTGTAATCAACCCAAGAAGAATGTTTGCTACACCTGCGGGTCGAAGGATCATTTTGCTTATGAGTGTCCAAAGAAGAAATCTGGTGATACAACTGGAAGCAAGGGAAATGGCAGTGGAGGTACACTGACTATTGCTGGACCAACATCATCAAATAAGCCCACATCCAGAACCTTCAACATGACGGTACAGGACGCGATGCAATCAAAAGATGTCGTGTCAAGTATTATCCCAATCAATGATATAAATGCATATGTATTATTTGATTCGGGTGCTACTTGCTCGTTTATATCTGATAAATTTGCTAAGAGATTAGAATTACCTAATGAAGAGTTGAATTTCCCTTTATAAATAGAAATTGCGAATAGGGAGGTAATTCCTGTTAGATTCATATACAAGAACTATAGGGTAAATATTAAGGGAAATGCTATGAAAGTAGATTTAATCCCAATAAAACTCGGAGAATTCGATGTTATTTTGGGAATGGATTGGTTGTTCAATTATGGAGCGATAATTGATTGCCAAAAGAAATGTGTAAACCTTATGACTCCGTCAAAGGTAGTTTTCTATGGTAGAAAATTGCCTAAACAAATGAGATGTCTGACGATTATGCAGGCCAAGAAGTTATTGAGTCAAGGTTGTGTAAGATACTTAGCTTATATAGTCGATACCAAAAAAAAGAAGGAAATGAAACTGGAGGAGATACCAGTAGTTAAGGATTTTATAGACGTGTTTCTTGAAGATTTGCCAGGACTTTCGCCTGACAGGGAGATCGAGTTCGTGATTGATTTAGCGCCAGGGACTACTCCAGTATCGAAGGCCCCGTATAGAATGGCTCCAGTAGAGATGAAGGAACTGTTGGTGCAATTGCAAGAGCTTTTAGACAAGAAATATATTCAGCCTAGTGTATCACTGTGAGGAGCGCCGGTGTTATTCGTGAAGAATAGGGATGGGTCAATGCGTCTTTGCATTGATTATAGGGAATTAAACAAAGTCACTATTAAGAATAAATATCCATTGCCAAGAATAGATGACTTATTCGATCAATTGAAGGGTGCTAGATATTTCTTGAAAATAGATTTGAGAAGTGGGTATCACCAACTAAAAGTAAGGAAGGAGGATGTACCGAAGACGGCATTCCGAACTCAGTATGGACATTACGAATTTTTGGTGATGTCTTTTGGTTTGACAAACGCCCCTGCAGCATTCATGGATTTGATGAACATGGTGTTTAAACTATTTTTAGACAAGTTTGTGGTGGTATTTATCGATGATATTCTGGTGTACTCTAAATCTCAAGAAGAACATGCGAAACACTTATGTTTGACGCTGGAGACGCTAAGAAAAGAAAAGTTGTACGCAAAATTCTCTAAATGTGAATTTTGGCTGGAATGTGTACAATTTCTTGGGCATGTAATTGACAAACATGGAATTTTAATGGATCCATCAAAAGTCAAAGCTGTGATAAATTGGGAACAACCAAGAACTCCATCAGAAGTAAGAAGTTTCTTGGGATTGGCAGGATATTACAGATGGCTTATTCAAGATTTTTCCAAGATTGCCACTCCGTTGACAAATTTGACTACAAAATCTATAAAATTTGTTTGGACGGAAAAGTGTGAAGAGAGTTTTAAGGAATTGTAGAAGAGGCTCAGTGTGATACCTGTGTTGTCATTACTAGATAATAAAGGAAATTTTGTGGTGTATAGTGATGCCTCACATAAAGGATTAGGTTGTGTCCTTATGCAGAACGACAAAGTCATTGCGTATGCATCAAGGCAATTGAAAGACTACGAGAAAGGATATCCGACTCATAACTTAGAGTGTGGTGGTGTTTGCTCTGAAGATATGAAGACACTATCTCTATGGAGAAAAGTGTGAGATCTACACAGACTATAAGAGTCTGAAGTATATTTTCACACAGAAGGATCTTAACATTCGTCAAAGGAGATGGATGGAATTAATAAAAGATTATGATTGTGAGATTTTTTATCATCCGGGCAAAGCAAACGTGGTTGCGAATGCCTTGAGTAGGAAAGGTCATGAGAAGTTGATGTTGTTAACCAACCAGGAGGAGCTTATGTCAGCGATGGCAAGGCTAGAGTTGGAAATCAAATTTCCAAAAGAAATCGATGAAAAATTATACCAGATGGAAGCTAGTTTAACTTTGGTGGACAAGGTGAAGAGTGCTCAACTACAGGACGAAGAATGCAGAAAAATAAAGGAAAGTGTGGTCGAAGGTAAAGAGGTGGAGTATAAGGTTGATACTGAAGGAATGATAAGATTCGAGGGACGAATTTGGGTTCTAGCAGTACCGGATATTAATGAAGAAATCTTGACAGAGGCTAATAGCTTAAGATATTCGATTCATCCGGGAAGTACAAAGATGTATCAAGATTTGCACTGATATTTTTGGTGGCCAAATATGAAAAGAGACGTTGCAGAGTGCGTTGCAAAGTGCTTGACATTTTAGAGAGTGAAGGCCGAGCATGAAAGGCCAAGTGAATTACTTCAGCAGTTAGAAATACCGAAATGGAAATGGGAGCATATCACAATGGATTTTGTGGTAGGTCTTCCAACAACTCAGAAAGGATACGATGTGATATGGGTGATAGTGGATAGATTAACAAAATCAGCACACTTTTTGCCAATTAAGATTAGATTTAATCTTGATCAGCTGGCAAAATTGTATGTCAAAGAGATCGTATCGAGACATGGAGTTTCAATGTCAATAGTATCAGATAGAGATCCGAGGTTCACATCAAATTTCTGGAAGAGACTACAGGAATGCATGGGAACATAATCGAAGATGAGTCTGACATATCATCCATGAAACCAGATGGGCAAAGTGAACGAACAATCCAGACGTTAAAAGATATGCTTAGAGCGTGCATTATGGATTTTAAAGGAAATTGGGACGATCATCTACCATTGTTAGAATTCACATACAATAACAGTTACCATGCAAGCATTGGAATGCCGCCATACGAGGCATTATAAGACAGGAAATGCAGAACTCCACTATATTGGGATCAAGTTGGTGAACGTCAACTGTTAGGACCAGAACTGGTGCAACAGACCGTAGAAGTTATCAAGCTCATCAGAGCAAGATTGGTAGCTGCTCAAGATAGATAGAAGAAGTATGCTGATTAACACATGCAGAATCACAAATTTGACGTAGGAAATTTTGTTTTCCTGAAAGTTTCTCCTTGGAAGGGGAAAATTTGTTATGGCAGGAAAGGAAAGCTAAGCCCAATGTTTATTGGACCTTTCGAGATACTGCGAAGAGTGGGAGAGGTGGCTTACGAAGTAGCTTTACCTCCAGAATTAGAACATGTGCACAACATTTTTCATGTGTCAGTGGTGCGACCGTATAAACCCGATTACAAACATGTGATCGAGTATGAACCGTTACAGTTCAGTAAAGATTTGTCTTGAAGAAGTTTCTATCCAGATAGTCGACAGGAAAGAACAAGTGCTCAGGAATAAAGTGATACCTTTTGTGAAGGTGATATGGAGGAACCACAATGTCGAAGAGGCTACGTGGGAACTCGAAGCTGATATGATGAAGAATTACCTTGAGCTATTTGTTTAGTTTATGTCTTTAATTCTGAGGACAGAATCTTTGTAAGAAGGGAAGAATGTGATGATTTTATTGTTTGAGTTGTGATTCTGGGGACAGAATCCTTGTAAGGAGGGAAGGATGTAACAATCCAAGATTTTATTATATGTAATTTAAAATATTTATTAAATTAAATAAATATTTTATTGATGTGATTGTTGTTAGTAAATATTTATGAATTAATAAAATTCTAAATTAATTTAATTTATAATTTAGAGAGTTGTAAGATAACATGAGATGTTATATTCTGGGGATAGAATCCCTATGTTTAGCCGTAATTGTTAGACCATTTGAAGGTATTTTCTTTAACACCTTAATATATATATATATATATATATATATATATATATATATATATGAGTTTTACGACATAAAATTTCTATGTTCTATGGATTCTATTTTTCGAATTATTGCTATACAACTGAATTATCAATTGTAAGTAATTGTAATGCTAGAGTTTATGTTTAGACAAGGAATTGTATGCTAATTATGGTTAAAAAGGAAGAAAAATATTTACAATACATGTTTTTATATGTGGCTTATAAAAGTACCAAACATAGTGGTCACTTTGTATGTTAATATGTAAATTGAGTCTTGATTATGCTAGTCCATTAAGAAACGAAGAGAACATAGTTTGAACAAAGTAATTTGGTGTAGAATTGTGATCACAGTGTGAATTTTTGTGAAGGAACTCAAAAATGGAGTTTTTGTATGAAAACATGAAATTTAAGGATTTAAATTAGTTAAAGTTATTGTTTACGTGTTCTAAGTGGTTGAATATGTGAGCAATCATGTTTGTATTAGTTCTATACCAATTACATATGTTAAATTTACTGTTTTGTGGGTGAAATTCGTGTTAGTTGGGCTAAAAAGAAATCTTGTTAGTCAGCAGTATTGTTTACGTGTGTACTGCACAAAGCAATGCTACTTACTGGTGTCGATGTCAAAGCAGAAGCAAGTAATCTTGCCCTGTCCCCGCTTAAGTATGGCACAATTGCGCCATATTACGATCCGAGAGACGAGTGGTTTCGCCATCTTCTGCTGCAGACCTTGGATACCATTATAACTTAGTTTAATGATGTGTTAATGTAACAAACATGTAATGAGGAGGTTAAAACAGAACCATGTCATGTCATCGATAATTTCAAAGTTGTAAAAGGATTTATAAGTTATGAACGCGATATGTTAGAACTTAGTGTACACAATGAATGGTAGATAAGTGTTGTGAAGTTAACACTTGGAATTTCTGAAATATATATAGTAGTGCAAGACTTGTACTAAAATAACAAGTTTAGCTAGAACTGAGTGTTATGTTAGAAAGTGGATGTTAGTATATCTAATAGATATTGTGATTCTAATACTATGTGTAGGTGATTGTGAGTTGTAAATTTATAGCTTACGCGCGAGGAAAGTTTCTAAACCTTACCCCTTTACATTGAGCAAGTTTCCTACCTTAAACTTTTATTGAGCAAGTCCTTTGTTCCTAAATTTTATTTGAGCAAGTTTTAACCCTAAATTTATTAGAATTCTAATCATGGTTGATTCACTCTAACTTGTTTATAGTTAAGTAAGTTTCTTAAGTTCTATTCCTTTATAATGAATGTAACTTCTTGAACTCTCGTCTCTAATATTGAGTTGTTTTATTTTAAACTACTTTGCACAAGTTATTATCATGTTGAGCAAGTTTTATCTTCAGCTTGCTATCAATTAATGTATGTTCAGTAATTTCATTTCTAATTTTATAAGATCATAGCCTTAGCTTATCATTGTTCAAGCAAGGGTTACTGTGTCATTCAATACTTATGTTTTAGTTATTTTCAAGCATAAGTTTAATAAATAGTTAGTTCATCTATGATTATTCATTGTTCCATATTATGTTGTTAGTGATCAACTGTAGTGTTATCAAACCTTGTTGATTCAACTAATCCTTTAGTTGAAGATCGTTAAACTATAAATTACCCTTGAAAGCTTATCCGCACCAAACTTTCTTTGGTGCGGACTTGTACTCTAAAATTGAGAAGAATAACCCTATTATAGGTGGTACGCAATGCGTTTAGATGTTTGTACACAATACATGGTACGAAGGGCTGATCCCCCTAAGTACGTGGAGTCCCTACATTATAACTATTTAGGTTAAAGTTGAAAGATTACTTGTAACCGTGGACATAATTCGTAGTCTTATGACCTTCAGATATATTTCCTATTTTGATTCCAGTTTTTGGTTATCATTGATAGAGTACTATTCAGTTTTGATGAGCCTATTCATTGACAGTTGTTATTTCCTTGTTGATTCATTGCTATATCTAGTGAGCATTTGTTTTGCTCAGTTGCATATATATACACTCATTGCAGCTAAAGTTGAGAAGGTCGATGAACCTACAACTAGCAAAGGAAATGGAAAAATATGCAAGTGATGAAGACTTGTAATTTCATTTATTGTCATGAATGATATACTTTTTATTTAATGATGCGATGTAATTATTTTATTTCCGCACTTGATTGATGTTTAAGGTTAGACAACCTGGGAAGAATTTTTGATTAATGATGTAACCCTTTTAAAGGGAGGATTTTTGATTTAATTTTATTATTTTTGGGTAGTTAGATATGAATGAAAGGAAAGTGAACACCAAATCTTGTGGGAATGAAGTACCTGGATTTGGGGGTGTCACACTCGATGCTAAAGAAGTTTAGCATGGAAGATTCCAAGAGAGGTCTCATGCTGATAAGCCATGAATACATCTCTTTAAGAAACAAGCCCCAAAGACACCTGAGGAGAGAGGCCGTATGAGTAAGATTCCTTATGCTTCAACAATAGGATCTATCATATACGGTATGATATGTACTAGACCAGATGCCGCTCATGCACTTAGTGTAACAAGAATATATTTGTCAAATCCAGGAGAAGAGCACTAGAAGGCAGTGAAAAATATCCTAAAGTACTTAAGAAGAACTAAGGATGTATTTCTTATTTACAGTGGGTTTGAATTGAAACTAGAGGGCTTCACAGACTTAAGTTTTTAAACAGATCAAGATGACAGTAAATCCATTTTGGGGTATGTGTTTACCTTAAACAGTGGCGCAGTGAGTTAGAAGTGTTCTAAATAGCAAACAGTTGTTGATTCAGTGACAGAGGCAGAGTACATAGCTACAAGTGAATCTGCAAAGGATGCTGTTTAGATAAAGAAGTTCATAATCAAACTTGGCGTGGTTCCTAGCATTAGAGGATCAATACCTTTATACTATGACAACACCGAAGCTGTTGCGCAGGCTAAAGAACCCAGGTCTCATCAAAAATCTAAACACGTGTTGCGACGATTTCATTTGATTAGAGAAATCATTAAAAGAGGAGATGTCACCCTGGAGCATGTGGAATCTCAAGACAACATTGCAGATCCATTTACTAAAGCTTTAACACTACAGCAGTTCGATCATCACTTAGAAGAGATGGGTATGAGATACCATGGCGATTGGCTTTAGTACAAGTGGGAGATTAAAATTAGTATGCATATAAGCTAATCATGTATGATGATAAAATATATACTTTGTAAACAATCTTATTTATTTATTAATAAAAGTATTTATTTACTAAAAGCATTTGATTATCTACATGGTGCTGTTTTAATAATATGTGATAAAACAATAGTTTTAAGCAATGCTTTTAGAATCATTATGAGATGATGCTAATGAGATCTAAATTCTTAGATAGCTTAAAAACTAAAATTCTCCCAATCAATGGATTACTAAAAAGGGGATTAGTGAATCCGGATAGATTGGTACATACATTACTTGCTCAATTGATGAGGATGATTGATCTCATGATCATTTGTGTGGAGACACTAAAGCAAGTATGTAGGTACTTATTGGAGAATAAGTTCATTGAACGTGCTCGCTAAGGAATACCTAATGGAGTTTTACTTGCCTGTCAATAGGAATTTCTGTAGTGATAATAGTACAAGTGATCCTTAACTTGAGATCATCATAGTATCTTGTGTATAATGAATTATACTTTAACTTATTCCTTAAGACCCTTAGGGTATATATCAAAGGGTATGTTTGTGTGTAATAAGTTATCTATGGAGATAATGAATGATCAATAAAGAATCTGCCACTTCTAGTAAAAGAAGAGAAATGTCCTATGTGATTCGATAAATGACAACCCAGAAATTCTTGGCCAAGGTGGAATAAAATTAAAAAGGAGTTTCTAATTTGCATTATTCGGAGTTGTGCATTTGGGAATCAAAATACATATAATTAAATAAAATAAAACTTGATAGTAATTTCATATCTTATATTTAATTGGGAAATTGTATGGTGGAATGATTAAATTATACGGAAACTATTTACTCAAAGGTTTTTTTATGATTAATGTTGAAATTTATATTATCTGAAAATTCGTTGATCGCTAAGAAGGCTTATCCTTATTATAGAATAAATATTATTTATTTAAATAAATTAATAGTTTAATTTATTTATTTAAATGGCATTAGAATTATTCTAATTGATTTATTAACAATCGGTTTAATATAGAGAACCTAAAAGGTCACATCATAAAAGGAAGAATAATTATTTAAGAAGTTAATGACATAATCGTAATAATATGTTAAGTGTGTTTAATTTAATCTATGATGATAGAATAAATTAAATAGCTTAATATTTATTATTTAATATTTTGAAATATTAAATATAAATTTATAAGAGGAGTCTTATTAATATTATTACAATTATTATTATTTTAATTTCTAAAGGAGTTTGTGAATTAATTTAATATAAGTACTCATTTATTCCTAATAAGATTAGGAGATAAATTAATTAATTATCCCTAATTAGATTAGGGAGCTTAATTAATTAAATGAGTTTAATTAATTAAATAAAACTATATTTCTAATTAGATTAGAAGGGTTGACTAATATCTATATAAGAGGAATCTTATGGTAGATATCTGTAGACGTAATTCCAAGAGTTTGGAGAATACGTATTTTTTATAGAGAGAAAAACTGGGGTTTAGCCAACCACCCTCCTTCTTGAATAATCCTTCTTCCTTAGTGGATCACCTCTAGAGGCCAAACACTTGGCTGGCTAACGTTGATCAAAGGAAGGAATCAATCTCGGAGATTCAATGAGATCGCGAAGAACTAGGAGTTAAACTTTTACCTGTGGAAGCTTGAATCTACAAGGGTATGATTTCATAATTTCTTATCTTTCGCTTTAATTAATAACATGCATATAGGATGATCATGGTAATTGGTTTGTGAAAATTTTTAAATATGATTTTGCCATGCTTTTGCTATTTTATACAAATTTGATTGCGTCTATGATTCTCACAAACCTAATAGCTTCTTATGACCCCATCCTCAAATCAACGATCCTTAATTGAACATGTTATTTTTAAGGCAAAATTATATTTTTTCTCTCTCACGGGGTTGTCTCTAAGTTGAAATTACACTTTTTCCATCTTGTAAGGTTAGTCAAAGGAAAGCAAAATTTTGAGTGTCTACAGATACCCCTCTTTGTCATATTTTTGTAATGCAATGAAATAAACATTGCAAAGAATAGTAGACACTCAATACATGAAAAGGTATATCAAATAATGCAATGTCATGTATAAAGTATACAGTTATATATAAGTGTTGAAATTTTAAAGGATTACTCCGTCTGCCGAGGAGAATGATTGTTTCACTGCCGTTATCGTGTATTATCTTCAATGGAACCTTATTGTCAATTCTGTTTGCATCGCAAATTGCATATAGTTGCTAATTGTATATTATTGCCAATTGCATCGCAAATCGCATATCATCACACATCGCACTTCTCACACCGCAAATCGCACATCGCACTTCATATTTCGCCAATCACGCTTCGTAAATCGTAAATCACATATCAAATCATGTATCAGTGATCTCACATCGCACTTTGCATTTGGCTAATCACATTTCATAAATCAAAAATCACATATCAAATTGAATAATAAATTATATATTACATCGCAAATCATATCGCCACCATTAAGGATTATTGTCGATGCCTTCGCTGAGGTTGACTCCAACAGTTTGACTTCCATCGGGGATTGATGTTGATGCTTATGTTGGGGTTGACTCCAATGATTGACTTCCATCGGGGATTGATGTTGATGCCTACACTGAGGCTGACTCAAACGGTTGACTTTCATTGGGGATTCATGTTGATGCCTACATTGGGGCTGACTCCAATGGTTGCCTTCTATCGAGGATTGATGCCAATGCCTACGTTGGGGGTGACTCCAACTATTAAACTTTCATCGGGGATTGATGGCGATACCTACACTGGGGATGCCTCCAATGGTTGACTTTCATCGGGGATTGATGTCGATGCCTACGCTTGGGTTGACTCCAACGGTTGATTTTCATTGGGGATTGATGCTGATGCCTTCTCTAGGGATAACTCCAACAGTTGATTTCCATGGGGTATTGATGCAAATGTCTTCGTTGGGGCTGACTCTAACAGTTGACTTTCATCGGGGATTGATGTCAATGTCTACGTTGGGGCTAACTCCAACATTTGATTTCCATCGGGGATTGATGTCGATGCCTACGCTGGGGCTGACTCCAACGGTTGATTTCCATCGAGGATTGATGGTGATGCCTTCATTGGGGCTGACTTCAACAGTTTTTATAACAACCCCAAAATTCATACAATTCATCTCTCAACTTCAGTCATTAACAAAACGTCTAACTTCTGACTTTACATCATTATTCGATGTTAAACTTAATAAAATGCGGAATAATTTACACTTTTCTTTCTTTTTACTTTAATTACCTAAATCAAAACCTTTTTCATCTACACATCTCTGAATCAAGTCTATTTTATGATTCGCTTCATCAGAGTTATTATATAAAATCTTACATCTTAACTCGATATCCCTTATACATTGGGTAGCTCAAACTTTACAATTAAATATGAAATTTTCACATCATAACTTATCAAGTACATATCTCAAAACCTTAAACATGGTTTAAAAAGAATAAAAACTATAGCTAAAATATTTAATATTCATGCATTGCATCTGATCCATATCATTAAGGTATCACATAGTGTTACCTTGAATCCTTAACCATCAAAAATGGTTATTTGCAAGGTTGAGCTCGACAACCCAGCAAATCTAACAGTTTTTATGCATTACGTAGCACATAATAACATGCTCAACATACATCTCATAATCATTGGACTAACATAACATACATGCTGCAGTTCACATAACAAGTATAAAGATTGAGTTTCTTACTCAATTAGCATTCTTTACTCAATCAATGTAGTCATAAATTGACTTTAACGTTTCATACTTTTAACTTAATTATATAACACATCATAGTCTTTGCAATAAAGATTTAAAATAGTTCATCATCAAGTTCACATAGCAAATAGAAACTGAAAGACTTTCCTTGATCGTTGTTTACCAATAACAGATTAACAGGTTACAACTATCTTCACTTCACGTGCCCTACACAATTATATAATCATGCACATCAACTGTAAGAACCCGCATTTTTTAGAAAATATTAAAATAAGAATTTAGTAAATAAAATTCTTAAAGCATGAGATGGGTTCAAATAAGAATATATAAATGTGCTACGAGGTATGTGGTATTGTGTTACATAGGGTAATATGAGCCATGTAGTAAGTGATGTTGTGTTTAATAAATATATATCATTATTATATATTTGTTATAAATGGTAGAGATGAATTAGTAAGAAGATGGATAAGATTTATCTATCTGCATTAAATAATTTATAGAATTATTTTATCATAGTAAGTTGGTGACCTTAAATATCCTTGATAACCACCAATTTCTTGAGTATATGTATGGGTATGTATCAAGTCTAAGGCAGTGCAACCGTACCCTTTAATGGTGGATGTATAGGAGCTGGGCTAAATAATTCCTTCAGAGAGCGGAGGTATATACAAATTAGTAACCGATCTAACTCACGGTGAAAACAGTGTAGACGAGACGGAAACTAATTTGTTGGTTGTTTGTGGAAAACCACTCAGTGTACTATATTGAATACCATTAAAGACTCGATGTGTACTAGGTTTAGACTTATACATATGTACGTTGTTGACGAGAGAAGAAAATCGATATATCTTTAGATAAATATTTTTTAGAGATTTATTGACTAATATTAGGATATGGTTAAATGTATAGATTAAATAAAGAAGAGTTGAACTTGAAGTTTAATTTCTAAATTATTGAAGAATGTAGTCATTGGAGATTCATGTTCGTTAGTATAATGAGATAGCAGGTATGGAGCATGTTAAAGGATTTGCGAGTTAAGTTTCTATTTCTTTTGAAGCAGAACATGTCTGCATTTGAATTTAAGGTGGCGTGACCGCACCTCACTCCACAAAGCCTAAGACCGGTAGCGGTATGCTGATCTGCGCAGATGGTTCAGGATGAGTTTGTGTAATATGAACTTTAAGAGTTGTATATTAGTGGCTAATATGTTATATAAAGGATCATAAGTGATGTTCCTACTATCCATGAATGGATTTAGATAGCAAAGCATGAATTGAATGTGGGTTAGTTATGGAAATTAACTAAACAAGAATAAATATTGGTTAACTTAAATTATGTTGAAAATTATATTATGGAATAATATAATTGTGTGGCAGTGACGTGATAGTAAATTAAATGAAAGGAGTAATTCACTTAAGTAAAATGGTGAATTAATATATGTGCTTTACATAAAGAAAATGAAATGATTATGTTAATTAATTTTGGTATTTTTATATATTACATAATATGGTAATATATGAAAGGGTTTAATATTTGAAAGATGTTAATGTAAAGATTGAGAAAGTTGTCTTAGGACGATCGAGTAATTATACGCATAGTGTATAATTTAAATAATTAATAGAGTGAATATTTATTTATTCTAAGTGTGGAGGTTGTACATATTAATTATATTAAGGAAAATGGCTATCTTAAATAAAGGGGCATGAGTATTAAAGTTAAATCAGGATAAAGGTTTAACTGATATTATTAAAAGAGAATTAATGGAAGATAATAGATGATTGATAATAATCATTGTGATATTAAAGTGTGATAGGGAATAATGGGTTGAGAGTACCCAGCTGATATATATTTAGCCCAATTAAAATATTATTTGGACTAGCTCAATGTACATGGGATATAAGATTATATTGGTGTATATTTAAAATAAAAATATATATTTCTTATATGTGGGTAGGTACATATATATGTGTATATATGTGCCCATAACTTAAATTAATGTAGTAATACTAAGTCATTATAATTGACTTAAGGAGCCCCAAAAGGAAATAACCTTGGTATATTAAGTGGCCTTGTTGTTAAAACCGTAAGCTAAAAAGCTTTGTCCCAATTTCTCAGTCATTTTCCTTACCCACGTGACTAAGCCATTGGACTAGTCTATTTCTCCATGCTCAAAACTCAGTGAAATCAAAAGGCTACATAGGGTGATGATGGAGTGAAGAATGGAGAGGAAGGAGCAGGTAAACAACCCTTTATTGCCCATTGGCTTCTTCTTCTTCCTCTTAGTTTAAATCTTTGGGCAAAATCATTGTATGGACTATGATTTCCTCTATAAATAGAGACTCCTCCTCTTCATTCCTGTTTGTTGAAATGTCTGAGTTTTGCTATTGAAAGTTAGTAGAATTGGAGAGTGAGTGTGGTAGAATTGAGGAGCAATTGGAGAATTGAGGAGTTATAGTTACTAATTAAAGCTTCAAGAGGTAACCTTACTATCATAGATGTTCTAAATTCCAAAGTTTGATAAATTCTAATAATTCTCCAAAATTCTCTGTTAAGTGGGTTGAAAATTTAGTGTTATGGGGTTAACATAGTTTACATGTGTATTATGTATCAATGTAATGTGTTGAGCATGATGATTGGGTGATTATAATACATGTTCTTCATTTCAAGTTTTGAATTTCTTAGAAATGTAAGACATACTTGCTTTTAAGTCCAAAAATTGATGGCTAAAACTTGTTGCAATCTGTAATTTTCTATTAGATATTGATAATATAGGCATATGCAAAAACAACGAAAGTTAAACGGACCAATTTGGTTGAGAAACGAATTCGTAGTGAATGAATTCGCTAAATGTGTTTAAATCATGAAAATATAACATGAACATTGAATTGGAACCCTTAAAATGATTTGTTAATATGTCTAATGTGTTATAATTATTCTCTATATGAGTAGCTAAGAGTTTAACGAGTTCAACGAATCGAAAACCAACTGATTTGGACATAAAATGAAGAAGTTATGAAGATTTGAAGTAAAAACACTAAGGAAATTGTAATCTGGGCAAATGCCTTGCAAGCGCTATTCAGGGCGCGAGAACACGGTGAAGGCGCCTTATGGCGTGAGCGCGTCTTTGGTTTGTTGAAGGAATTGGGCGCGGTCGCGCCCAATGTCTGTTCAGTTTGACGGCTTTAACCTGTTCTGGTAAAATGACCATAACGTTTTCATACTAATTCCGATTGAGGTGATTCAAGATGATCCGGAACGAAGACGAATAGACCTTCAACTTTTGTTCTTTAAGTTTTTCAATTTAAGGTCGTTAGGAAGGGTCAAAATAGTCATCTTTGTGTCTGTTATGTATTCAAAGGCGATCGGAGGGCGTCAAGCGAGCACATACGCAAGTATAGTGCTCCCAACGATGGAATATGTTATTCTAAGTGATAAAACATAAATACGCATGATAATAGACATGTCATGTAAGTAAGATTACTTTAATCATAATGGAATGCTTTAATCATAATCAGACAAGTTTTTCAGTTCCTATTTGTTATATGAATTCGATAACTGTTAGTTGAGCTATATTATGCCATGAGAATGTTGATGTATATATATGAAATGCATATGAGATATGGATGAAATGTGAAAGTTGATCTTTGATGATATTCTTGTGAAGTAAATCTCTATGCCTGTTATGTGAGAAGTAACATGCGTAGTAAATATTAATTGATTTTGAATGCATGAACTAAATATGCTATTATATGCTATGTGCTGCATGGAAACTATTAGAATTGCTGGGCTGTCGCGCTCACCCTTGCAAATAACCACTTTTGCAGGTTAAGGATTCACGGTAAATTTACGTGCTACTTGATTGATAAAGTTCAATAGTATCGAAGGAGATTGATTTATTATTTAAATAGATGCTCTTGAACCATGTTTAGGTTCTAGGAGATGTACATGATAGTAGTTTACGATGTGTAATACATGTTAAGTTGTAAAGTTGTACTAGGCGGTACATTGAGAAATTCGAATCGAGATGTAAAGATTTATACGAAAATTGAATAAAGTGAATCATAGAATAATTGTGACGCCCCCAAATTCGGGTCTCTTCCAACCCGACAGATGGTGCGACACGGTACTACCATTCATACATACATTCAATTGAAATGCCTCAAAAGAACGAATATGTCTTATATATATTAAAATAATATTTACATTTCCTAGGTTCTTGATAACCCTTTCACTTGTTCTTGTCATAATATCAAATATATTACAAATGTTCATCCTATACTATTACATAAGTATTCTACGGGTTCATCTTCGCTTTGCCCTTATCCTTGCTGGAGCCTTTGGTCCGTTCGATCTTAGCTGTGTTCATATGGTTCAAGCAAGAGTGAGCATAACTAGCTCAACAAGTAAAACAATTCTAATAAACAACATGCTTGAAACATAGAAATCGTATATCTTCAATAACTGAACAATAGTTACGAAGTACTATTGATAATTCAAAATAACACTTCTTTTCATTCAAAACATTTTATAACAACAATATTCAGTAAAACGTCAATTCCGGTCCAAGACCTTGAGCATTTCATAAGTTCTTTGAAAAGGACATCCCGACATTAAGTCCGTAAGTCCGACATAGCTTATGAGTACGTCTAGGTGATCAGCCTATAGTACTCTATGTTGATCAACACTACATTCATTAAATGTATGTACATTTAAGTTGTGGCAACCTCACGTGCCTGTCATATGACTACAAAACATTTTTATCATACTCAGTCTTCGATTGAAAACCACACCAATATAACTTGGTAAACCTTGTACATGTTTTGATAGAAACATAATTTAAGTCGAGCCGAAAGAATTGGCTTGGACTTCATTATACAATACTTCATGTGTAAGAACACATGAATTACAAAGCTTGTCCAGATTGAACTGGAACAAGGGTTAGAGTACTTGCCTTTAGCGTCTGCTATAGTTAATAACACGTTCTTTGGTTTAAGTCTTTGAGTCTCTACAGTAATGATAATATCACATAACACATTAGGTCATGAATGAGCATACACAGTCCCTAATGTATTTTACCCTTCTTCTCAATCTAATTATGACTTAGATTTGTTATTATTGCTTCCGGCTTTTCGTTATGTTGTCCTTATATTCATGTTCAATTGACCTTGATTAACCTTAATTTATAATACTTAAGTTTAAACATGTCTTAACAATATTACAATCAAGCCTTAGTTTATTACCAATGAGTTACCATTGTTTCTATACTTGAAAACTTTCTTCTCTGCCTAAAATCTAGGACTGGCGCCGCGGCGCCGCACATAGCTCTCCTTCTCATGCTGCGACGCGAGTTTGCAGTAGGCAATGACATTGTGCCCGACGCTGTAGCACCACCATTTGGCCTTGGGTTGGCACCGCGGCGCCAACTCTGTGCCTAAGAAAATTTACAGCTTTTGCAAATTTTTACGAAACTCTCGGACGCATAACTTCTTCGTTATAAGTCTGAATTGGATCGTTTAAAAGCCTACGGTTCACAAATTACATACTCTATGCGTTCATGCAAGAATTTTATCTATTTGAATTTGTTTGCTAAAATTTCACCTATTAGTTCATTTTTAACGAAAACGATAAACGTTCGTGAACGTTCAACGCTCGTTTCTTCGTTCTAATTCAGAATTCGGTCATTTTCGAGTCCGCAACTCTATAATGCCAAATATGATGTGTCTCCATCGAAAACCAACGTTTCCGACTTCAAACACAAAATATGACTTCCATTCCGAGAATTTCAGGAATTCGACGATTATCGTCTAATCGTGTGAATTCCGGAAAAACCTCATTACTAATGATTCAAAATGGATTTTAATCTTCACATGAACATTTCAAGTTACTTATTACACCAACTTATCATCAAAGTAGGTTTTGACTTATTCTCATAATTCAATGACTTATTTAACTTACGAACTACTATTCTCATGCTTATGACTTACTATGAACTTAAGTCCATCAATCAATGTTCTCATACTATATTGAAGATACTAACATTATATTACAAACATATGATAAGTTCTTCACAAGTTTATCAACTTATTTAGGTTCAAGTTGCTTATTCAACTCATTCGGCTTAAGTTCATTCATTAATGACTTCTTAGCATATAATCCCACTTCTCTATCAATCCTACAATGATAGAGATGGAAGAATATTGGACACAAGATCAATACCTTTGATGAACTAGTTCTTCTTCTTGGAAAATCTATCAAAGGAATCTTTGACTTAAAAGTGCTTATTCTCTCTAACCAATAAGTTACTTTATATTTGGAAGTTGTTAGTGTTTTGAATAGTGAATAAATGTCTAGCAAACTTCCTCTATTTATAGGCTTGACAAGGTGAGGGCATTAGAGTCAATAACACATCCCACCTCCTTACTAACCTCCTTACTATTCATATCTTAAACCCTAAGTTAACTTGCTAGCCACATTAATTTCTTGATCACCACATAAAGTTCTTGCCCATCAAGTCTATCCATGGGTTGCACCAGGGATCCTAATTATCCAATGGATTATAATTTGGGCTTTAATCCACTTAGCTTGTCTCAAACCTTTGGGCTTACATTAAGTTACTATGGGCTTTAGCTTACTAATTACTTGGGCTTGCACATTCAATTCTTATTGGACTCTACCAAATTATTAACAATCCTACAAGTCTCACTTAATTGGCTAAAAAGCCTTATACCATAAACTATATGTATAATTCTCGTATTCTAGTTCGTATATTAATTCGTAATATACGTTATCTCATTATTCATACATATTCGTACAATCCCTCGTATTCAATACCTTGTACAATACATACGTATCATACCATCCTTATGCTTTCTTCTTAACATTTAATATTCCTAACGTTCTCAAATTAAGTCCGCATACGAAATATTACATTTTCCATACTTATATTATTATTACATAATCCATCTCACCTTGATATTGTAATGTTACGTATTTCTCGGAAGTTCAAAAATAATTCTCGAGCAAAAATCGATGAATAGTATTTTTCGAAAAAATTTCTCTGAAAACTTTTATTTTCGTTTTAGAAATTCAAACACTTTAATTCTCCCACGTAGTTAAAATACTACGACTTTTCGACGTTTCTAGGTTATAGAACGTCAAACATCTTACTAACACAGGATAATAATAAATAATATTATTTTATTCATTATTAAAAGTATTTATAAAATGTTCGATTTTCTGGGGCGTTACAATAATTTGATTCAGGAATTGTAATTGATTCAAGTTAAGAAATCAATAAAAGATTATTTTTCAAAGGAGATTGAAAAAGTTTAAATTATTTCGCATATTTTTATAACATCGAATATGATGTAAGACAAGAATAGAAAATGACCAAGATTAGAAACTTATAAAAGTTGGGGTCATTACATAGATCCTGGAAATGGAAAGAATTTATATTCTAAATTGTAATAAGTAAATTTATATTCATTAAGTTATGAATAAAAGATATAAATAGTTTGACGATAGTAGTATCGTGGCGGACCGAATCCGAGGTTCGAAGGGACCTGGATTTGGGGGCGTCACAGGTTGGTATCAAAGTTGTAGGTTATAAACTTAGGTAAGTGTACCTTAGGCTATAACCTGAGAGAGAGAGAAAGATAAAGATTAAAATATATATAAGTGAAGATTCAAAGAAGAATCTTGAAGTATTTAGAGAATAAGGATTCAAGAGTTTCCTAACTCTGGTAATAAGAGTGTTATGATGATGTTTGTAAGATTAATACGACAAAGATAATGAGAATGAACTCGAGTGGAGTTTTGTTGATAATAGGGAAAGAACCCTAAGGTAAATTGATGATCACGACGTGATCGGATTAAGCTATGAAGTGATAAATAGTCTGTAATGACTAAGTGTGTATAACTTGATGCTATAAGAGATTGTACTGTAAAATGGTACGATATGAACTCATGAGGAGTTGCATGTGATGAGATACGAAGAATTCGTATCAAGTAAAGTGTAAGATAGAGTTAAGTGGGATTTCAATTGAGGACCCATGTCAGCAGCTGAGTTGTATGATTCCTTGTTATGAGCGGGGAATTGTACTTGGCGTAAAAACCACTTAGTTCTGGCACTGATAATCATTGAAATGTTTGTGTCGCGCTATTTGCTATATACCTATTGAGAAGGTGATTCTTTTCTCATGTGTATAACATATAGATAGTTTATAGATAGAGAATATAAGGTTAAGTTGCGAGTTCTTAAAATACATACTTATGGTACGTTCGGGACTCATCATTATATGAAATGTTTTTGAACCCCTCAGCGAATGGACGCCTATGGTCTGACTAGGGTAAGTTCTTAAACTCATATAATTATGGCAAGTTCCTGAATTTCCAGAGTGTGGTAAGTTTGATGAACTATATCGGATATATATATATATATATATGTTGTGAAGTTAGAAATTTTGGTATAATAAGCATTGATGGTGTTAGAGATTGATAGAATGAAGCAATGGAGTAAAGTTGATGGAGAAACATGGATTTTCTAAATCTTCTAGCTCTGCTAGATTTTCAAAATTTATTAACTTCGTGCTAATGTTGGCATTTTTATTTTCTCAAAAAACTTTGGATCATGTGATTGAACCAATGATGTTTTAAAAACAATATCGTTATCCATATGTCTATGCTAATTGTTTCGGCTAAGACAAAATGATTTGAAAATTTTCAAAATGTATTTCTGACCATTTACATCATTTGGTATGGTGTAGAAATGGTAAACGATGGAGTCTTCAATGCAATTGAACCTAATTTTGGTTGTGATCGAAAGATCGTCAGCCAATTTTGGTACGATGTAGTATGACAAAGTCATATAATGGCAGAATCCTAAATGTACTACTAATCTAGTACGGTATCATGACGTCATAAAAGAATTTTTGGTTTTCTTTTAAATTATGAAGAAGTTCAATTAAGTTGGCCAAATTATTTCGATTGGTGTTCGAATTGTTGATAAAGTCTAAGCTATTTGATTCGACTAGACGACTGTTGAAAAATATTGGTGGAATTCAAGCATTCTTGAGTATTTATGCCAAACCAGATTGCTCTGGTGAGGATTCAGATGTTGAAAAGCTGAGGTGAACAACCCTATAAGGGAACATGTTTTCGGGGACAATGGTTCCGAGCGTAACGCATGTAGTCGTTACAAAACACTACGTTCATGACTTAACGTAGTGGTACAATAAATTCAGCCACCTAGTGTACGTGTGGAGGGTGTTTTCAGTCTTTGTGATTGATAAACACTCTGGTTTGTAGTGCGAAGGATTATGATGAAGCACTGGTTCACGGTCTAGTATGACCCCTCAGCATAAATTGGAATCTGAGTTATTCATACTACTTCCCGATTATTGAAAAATCGTGGAAGACTTTTATTCTTCTGTGTGATGAATGTAGTGAGTAGAGTGTTCCTTAGAAAGGAGAATGTGGTAGAATTCAAGTGAGCAAGTTATAATAAGACTTTCGAAAAGAGAATGAATAAAATTATTCAAAAGAATATGTAATATTCGAAATAACATCGTGTAGAGGAGGTTTCGGTGATTCCGAGGACGGAATCCTTATAAGGGGGAGAAGATGTAAGAACTCACATTTTTTAGAAAATATTAAAATAAGAATTTAGTAAATAAAATTCTTAAAGCATGAGATGGGTTCAAACAAGAATATATAAATGTTCTACGAGGTATGTGGTATTGTGTTACATAAGGTAATATGAGCCATGTAATAAGTGATTTTGTGTTTAATAAATATATATCATTATTATATATTTGTTATAAATGGTAGAGATGAATTAGTAAGAAGATGGATAAGATTTATCTATTGGCATTAAATAATTTATAGAATTATTTTATCATAGTAAGTTGGTGACCTTAAATATCCTTGATAACCACCAATTTTTTTGAGTATATGTATGAGTATGTATCAAGTCTAAGGCAGTGCAACCGTACCCTTTAATGGTGGATGTATAGGAGCTAGGCTAAACAATTCCTTCAGAGAGTGGAGGTATATACGAATTAGTAACCGATCTAACTCACGGTGAAAACAGTGTAGACGAGACGAAAACTAATTTGTTCGTTGTTTGTGGGAAACCACTTAGTGTACTATATTGAATACCATTAAAGACTCGATGTATATTATGTTTGGACTTATACATATGTACGTTGTTGACGAGAGAAGAAAATCGATATATCGTTAGATAAATATTTTTTAGAGATTTATTGACTAATATTGGGATATGGTTAAATGTATAGATTAAAGAAAGAAGAGTTGAACTTGAAGTTTAATTTCTAAATTATTGAAGAATGTAGTCATTGGAGATTCATGTTGGTTATTATAATGAGATAGCAGGTATGGAGCATGTTAAAGTATTTGCGAGTTAAGTTTCTATTTCTGTTGAAGCAGAACATGTCTGCATTTTAATTTAAGGTATGCGCGACTGCCACTCATTCAGCTTCCTAAGACTAAGACCGGTAGCCGTACTTACATTTTTGTGATTGTTCAGGATGAGTTTGTGTAATATGAACTTTAAGAGTTGTATATTAGTGCTAATATGTTATATAAAGGATCATAAGTGATGTTCCTACTATCCATGAATGGATTTAGATAGCAAAGCATGAATTGAATGTGGGTTAGTTATGGAAATTAACTAAACAAGAATAAATATTGGTTAACTTAAATTAAGTTAAAAATTATATTATGGAATAATATAATTGTGTGGCAGCGGCGTGATAGTATTAAATGAAAGGAGTAATTCACTTAAGTAAAATGGTGAATTAATATATGTGCTTTACATAAAGAAAATGAAATGATTATGTTAATTAATTTTTGTGACGCCCCCAAAATAAGTATACATCACCCATTTTGAGTCATCAAATACATGGTACAGAAAACAACTACAACTTTATTATTATAATTGTCGTGCAAAATACGACAACACATACTGCGAGTTTAAATACAAATATTGTCTTCTAGACAATATCAACACTCAAATAAAGTCCTCATTATAATTATTGATGCACCATTTTATAAAATAGTGAGGACTACTAAAACAACTATCTTGAATCATCACTCCATACCCCGGCTAGTCCCTGCTAAATTCTCACCTCTTAAGAAGAAAAATAGAACAAAAAGGAAAAGGGTGAGCTCAACTAGCCCAGTAAAGAATATTATGACTAAGATAATATACAACAAATTATCCTTAGTCTTCAACAGGGAAAAATCTGATAGAATACAATAGACAACAAGTTTTAGATCAACAACTGCAGCGGAAACAACAATTCATTAGAAGAATTAAGTAGAGAATGAAATCTACTATCATCTATGAATTTAAAAGTCCATAATACTCCAAATTCAAATATTAGGGATTCGTATTTCAGTTTATCCAAATTCAATAATACTCCATAATAACCAAGTGTGAAGTAGAATTCAAAAATAAAGATCAAAACATGGATACAATCAAAGATAGTAACCATAAAAGACATCTGGGATGAAAAGGAAAAAAATTCATTTTTCAGTGAATAGTGCCGTATTTATGAATAGTGCCATATACGTGAATAGTGTCGTATATGTGAATAGTAACCCCGACACAAAAAGATAGAAATTCCATAATAAATTTCATAACAATATCTCAGCATAATTATATTAAAGAAAATAATATCATTTAAGAAGAAAATAACATCCCTTACCTCAAAGAAATAGTACTTCGTAATGAAAGGTCGGATTATGATGCTGAATGAAACTTGTACTGAATAGCAACTCTCAAAGTATCTAAATACTCACAAAATACGCTCGATAATATAGAGAGAGAAAGAGAGAAAGCTTATGTTTCTGGTGTGATTTTCAATTCTAACATAAGCACCTATTTATAGGAAAATGCTAGCACGTCGAAGCAAACTTGACCTGCTACCTGATGGCTTTACCTGCTACTATTGCCACCCACCATATTTGAAATAAAATTTGAGCACATTTCTCACCAACCAAAAGTGGAGCCCACTCAATTCTAGAATTTTCCACCAAAAATCATTTTATAACATAATTTCCAAATCAGTCACCTCTTACAATTCATAACAAATCATACATTCATTTTTAACGGTTCAAAATTTGTTGACATATACTCAACTTATATATGTATAACATATCTAAAAATCACAACGATCCAACGGTCGGATTAAAAATTATAACTCACGCAATATATCTCAAGAACACTGATTTGATTTTTAATACCTCCATTCCGACAAAAATACTGATAAAATACCTCAACATTAATAGCCACATAAAAAAAAATATTTCCTTATCATATAAATCAATAAATAATTATTCACAAATAATATTACAGAATCACAATAATGACAACCAGGCCATTCCCAGGAAAGAGGGGGCTTTCCAATAAGGATTTCTCCTTACTGGCGCGCAATTAGGTAACCCAACCTCTCCTCAGATAGAACTTTCTAGACATTGCCAATAATACTATCTAATAATATTATTCAAATAATATGAATTATTAATCTGATAATGGGAAATACTGTGCAGAGACAATTATTGAAACAACAATAATATAAAATATCAACGCAGCAATTATTGAATCAATGAAATAAAATATTGAACAGTAATTACTGTAACAATTATTGAGTAGTGCCTTCTTACGTAAGAATCAATAATTCAAAAATACCGTGCAATACCGTGTGCTACTATGCAACCACGCGTATTACTATATTTTAACCACCGGGTATTCCAACAATGTTAACGGTAACAACTACATCGTTATTTATAAAAACTCAAACTTGTCGTTTTCTTCATCCGACAGTTATTCTGTTATGAGGCCCACGAATGGCTGCGCTGTCGTATGAATATTCCCCGACAATAAGAATATTCCACGACCAAACGAATATTCCCCAACAAAAATGAATATTTTATAACCACTTGCTTATTTTGTAAAATTTGCACATTTCACCCATAACCAAAGTATTATATCAAATTAACTCCTTATTATTTCAAGATAATAAATAGAGAAAATTTAATTTTATTCATAATAAGTTGGGGTCTTACAACCTCCCCTCCTTATGAAATTTTGTCCTCGAAATTGACGTATGTACCTGGTGTTTCAAAAAGTGAGGGTACCTCGCTTTCATTTCCGATTCCAACTCTCAGGTCATTTCTTCAATAGCATGGTTCCTCCATAAAACCTTGACTTGTGGTATCACCTTTGTTCGTAGGACATGCTCTTTCCTATCCAATATCTTGACATGTACCTCCTCGTACGTTAAATCTTCGGCTATTTCGTCTGGTTCTAACGCAATAATGTGGTTCGGATCTTTCACATATTTATGAAGCATAGATATGTGAAAAACATTATGAACACGAGACATGCTTGGAGGTAATGCGAGTCTATAGGCCACATTTCCTACTCGGTCAAGAATCTGAAATGGACCAATAAATCGTGGATTGAGCTTTCCTCTCTTCCCGAATCTTATAACTCCTTTCCATGGAGCAATATGTAACATACATGATCCATAATACCAAATTCCACGTTCTTTCGATGAAGATCTGCATAACTCTTTTGTCGATCCTGTGCCGTTTGTATACGTTGTCGAATCGTTTGGATCTTTTCCATAGTCATACATACCAACTCTGGTCCCAACAATGTTGTTTCACCCACCTCATCCCAACATACTGGAGAGAGACACTTTCGTCCATACAAGGCTTCAAATGGAGCCATACCTATACTTGCCTGATAACTGTTGTTGTAGGAGAATTCCACCAATGGTAAATACTTATCCCAACTCCCTTTGAAGTCTAGGACACAGAGTCTTAATAGATCTTCAAGAGTTTGAATAGTCCTCTCTGATTGTCCGTCTGTTTGAGGATAGTATGCCGAACTGAATCGTAAATCCGAGCCCATAGCTTTCTGCAATCTAACCCAAAATCGTGAAGTGAATCTTGGGTCACGATCTAAAACTATGGATACTGGCATGCCATGCAATCTCATAAACTCATTCACATACATATGAGCAAGACGTTCAAGGGAATAAGTCTCACGTATAGGCAAGAAATGAGCAGACTTGGTTAATCTATCAACAATAACCCAAATCGTATCTATACCTTGAGAAACCTTGGGAAGACCCATAACGAAATCCATAGGAATGTGTTCCCACTTCCATTTTGGAATCTCAAGTGGTTGCAATGAACCATTTGGCATTTGATGCTTTGACTTTACATGTTGACAGGTTAAACACCTCGAGATAAACTCCGTGATCTCTCTTTTCATATTGTTCCACCAAAATGTATGTCGAAGATCATGATACATTTTGGTACTCCCAGTATGGATTGAAAATGGTGTGTTGTGTGCCTCCAAAATGATTCTATGCTTCAAGTCAGAATAGTTAGGAACGCAAAGTCTGGAGTTGACTCGAAGTATTCCTTCTTCATCGATTCCTGCTTCTGGAATAACACCTTCTTGCACTTTCTTCTTCATACGCATCAGCCCCAGGTCCGTAGCTTGAGCAGTTTTAACTTTATCGATTAAAGTTGGTTCTACTCATATGTTTGATATCATCATGTGGGTACTTGGAGCCTTTAACTCTATCTCCATCCTTTGTAAGTCATACAAAATGGGCCTTTGTGTTAACAACACTACACTCGTACCCGCATATGATCTTTTACTCAATGCGTTAGCTACAACGTTTGCTTTTCTAGGATGATATTGAATGCTATGGTCGTAATCCTTCAACAGATCGAGCGAACGTCGTTGTCGCATATTGAGTTCCTTTTGGGTGAAGAAATATTTGAGGCTTTTATGATCCGTATAAATCTCCAGTTTCTCCCCATACAGGTAGTGTCTCCAGATTTTCAACGTAAAAACGACTTCTGCCAACTCCAGATCATGAGTAAGATAATTCCTCTCATATTCTTTGAGTTGTCGCGAGGCATAGGCTATGACTTTCCCATGTTGCATGAGAACACATCATAACCCTTTGCCTGAAGCATCGCTGTAGATAACAAATCCATTTGAACCAGATGGTATTGTTAGAACAGGTGTCAAAATGAGTCTCCTCTTGAGCTCTTGGAAACTCTTCTCGCATTCCTCGCTCCATACGAATTTTGTATCTTTCCGAGTTAGCTGAGTTAACGGAGTAGCGATTCGAGAAAATCCTTCCACGAATCTCCGATAATAACCAGCTAAGCCCAAAAAGCTATGCACTTCGGTCACCGACTTCAGTTTCTCCCAACTTTATATTGCTTCAATCTTCGCCGGGTCAACAGATACTCCATGTTTTGACACCACGTGCCCAAGGAATGCTACTTCCTTAAGCCAGAACCCGCATTTCTTCAGCTTGGCATATAGCTTGTTGTCACAAAGTCTTTGAAGTACCAGCTTCAAATGGTGCTCATGATCTTCACGACTTTTGGAATAGATAAGGATGTCATCAATAAAGACAACAACGAACTGATCCAAATATTCCTTGAATACACGGTTCATCATATCCATGAAAGCAGCAGGAACATTAGTCAATCCAAAAGTTATGACCAAGAATTTATAATGCCCGCACCAAGTCCTGAAGGCAGTCTTTGGAATATCCTCAGTTTTAATCTTTAGCTGATGATATCCAGAACGAAGATTGATCTTTGAAAAGAATTGTGCTCCTTGCAACTGGTCAAACAGGTCATCAATGCGAGGTAGCGGATACCTATTCTTGATGGTGACATGGTTTAATTCCTGGTAGTCAATACAAAGTCGCATACTTCCGTCTTTCTTCTTTACAAATAAAACAGGAGCACCCTAAGGGGATGTACTAGGACGAATGAAACCAATGTCTAACAATTCCTGTAGTTGGACTTGTAACTCCTGAAGTTCAATAGGAGCCATTCGATATGGGGTTTTAGAAATGGGCTTTGTACACGGTTCAAGATCAATAAAGAATTCAACTTCTCGTTCTGGGGGTAGACCAGGAAGTTCTTCCGAAAATACGTCAGGAAATTCATTAACAACAGGAATATTATTCAAATCTGACGTGTTTTTGTTCAAGTCCATAATATGGGCTAAGAAAGCTTGACATCCATTTTTTAATAAACGAATAGCTTTATGGCTTGATATGATAAGTGGTGATTTTAGTGGTTTAGTTGCTTGAATTAGTAGATAATGGTTGGTGAGGAATATGAAAATAACAACCTTATTTAAAATAATCAATTTTGGCATGATGAGTGGTTAACCAATCAATTCCTAAAATCACATCAAATGCAAGTATCTTTAAAGAGATAAGATCAACAGGTAATGTGATTGTGCCAACTTGGATCAAGCAAGATTTATAAATTATAGATGTAACAAAGGTTTCACCCAATGGAGTTTTAACAGATAAGTTAAAGTCCAATTTGTCCGGAGTCAAGTTTAAACGTTGAGCACAAGCAGGAGAGATAAAAGAATGGGTAGAACTGGTATCTAGTAAGGTATAAACTTCGCAAGAGTTCAAGATTAGCTTACCCGTGATCACCTCATTCGGGTTTCTCGCATTTTGGCCAGTTACGATAAACGCCCTTCCTTGAACCACCGACTTTGTTTTGTCCGTAGTCTCCTTTGGTGCCGCCATCCCAGCTGGACTTGACTTCGCTACTGGATAAAATCGGGCTATGTGACCATCTTTTCCACAATTGAAACATAACTTAGAAGGTTGTGAACAGTTTGGTCTTATGTGCCCCTCCTCTCCGCATCTGTAGCATCTAATTGGCGGTCGTTCTCCTCCCCTAGAATTTGTTGTTGGTCTTTGGTCCGGTGTCTTTGATGTCTTCCCGTCATTGTTGAATCTCCTCTTTTTGAAATTTCCACTTGACTCACCTCTCCTATTATCATGGCCACGATTACCACCCGAGTGGTTACCGCTTTTGTCCGTATTCTTCCCTCCTCGCTAGTTATCATCACTCCGATGACTGCTGTCACCGGTATGACCCTGGTTGTGGTCCCTCGGTTGAACATACTCATTATCACGCTCTAATAATTGAGTCCTGTTTACAACATCTGAATATAAATAAAATTTATGAGAGATAAGATATTATCGAATCTCGGGTTTTAGACCTCTCAGAAACATCCGCGCCATACATTCCTCATTTTCTACCAAATGAGGTGCAAACCTGGATAACTCCGCCAACTTCGCCTCGTACTGGGACACCGTCATGTTGTTCTGTTCTAGTCTAATAAACTCTACCTCCTTCATACGATGAATACTTTCAGGAAAGTACTTGTCATTGAACAGTTTCTAAAATTTTTCCCAAGACATGTTGAGTGCGGGTGGTGGTACGCTTCCTGATTCCCATCAAGAATCGCCTCACTCACCACGAAACATAAAGGTTGCGAATGGAACCTTCATTTCTCCGCAAATGACCAAGACATCGAATATCTTGGTAATTTGCTTAACCCACATTTCTGCCTTAATCGGATCGGGCTTTCCCCAGAAATCTGGTGGTCCCAACTCCTTGAACTGCTTGGCTGTGACAAACCGCGTGTTGCTATCATTTCCACCCATATTTTGTACACGAGTCTCCCTCGTCTGATTTTGCATGAACTGCAAAAAGCTTCTAAACATCGCATCATTCATCGTTTGCTCGGTAGTGTTGTTTACAGGAGGAATATTGCCTTCCTATTGCACGTTCTCTTGGTTGGTAATCAAAGGTTGTTCCACAGTCTCATAGACTCCATTGTTAACGTTCTCAGCTACCATTCTTAAATACTGCCATAAAACAGGGGTTAAGTAAACAAATTAGCATACCACATAATATCCCTATATTATGACCGACTAACAATTAAGGAAGGACACACTAGCAAAGGATTTACTCGTCTCTCCCCTCCTAGTTCTATTCCCCGATCTTCGCCAGAGACCATATCCCTAAGCTCTGATACCAACTGTGACGCCCCCAAAATAGGTATACATCACCCATTCTGAGTCGCCAAATACATGGTACAGAAAACAACTACAACTTTATTATTACAATTGTCGTGCAAAATACGACAACATATATTGCGAGTTTAAATACAAATATTGTCTTCTAGACAATATCAACACTCAAATATAGTCCTCATTAAAATTATTGATGCACTAGTTTACAAAATAGTGAGGACTACTAAAACAACTATCTTGAATCATCACTCCATACCCCAGCTAGTCCCTGCTAAATTCTCACCTCCTGAGAAGAAAAATGGAACAAAAAGGAAAAGGGTGAGCTCAACTAGCCTAGTAAAGAATATTATGACTAAGATAATATACAACAAATTATCCTTAGTCTTCAACAGGGAAAAATTTGATAGAATACAATAGACAACAAGTTTTAGATCAACAATTGAAGCGAAAACAACAATTCATTAGAAGAGTTAAGTAGAGAATGAAATCTACTATCATCTATGAATTTAAAAGTCCATCATTAATTTTTTATCCCTGTAACACCAATCAATATACATCTTGAGTCAAATATTCATCTTTGCACTACGGGCCAAAGATATTCATCAAGTATCACCATTAAGGACTGAGGATGATGAAAAACATTTTAGAGAATGAATCCAAAGGAGATGAAGGACAAATATTAAGGATTCAGTATTTGGTTTATCCAAATTCAATAATACTCCATAATAACCAAGTGTGAAGTAGAATTCAAAAATAAAGATCAAAACATGGATACAATCAAAGATAGTAACCATAAAAGACATCTGGGACGAAAAGGAAAAAATTTCATTTTACGGTGAATAGTGCCGTATTTGTGAATAGTACCATATACGTGAATAGTGTCGTATACGTGAATAGTAACCCCGACACAAAAAGATAGAAATTCCACAATAAAATTCATAACAATATCTCAACATAATGATATTAAAGAAAATAATATCATTTAAGAAGAAAATAACATCCCTTACCTCAAAGAAACAGTACTTTGGAATGAAAGGTCGGATTGTGATGCTGAATGAAACTTGTACTGAATAGCAACTCTCAAAGTATCTAAATACTCACAAAATATGCTCGATAATATAGAGAGAGAAAGAGAGAAAGCTTATGTTTCTGGTGTGATTTTCAATTCTAACATAAGCACCTATTTATAGGAAAATGCTAGCACGCCGAAGCAGACTTGACCTGCTACCTGATGGCTTTACCTGATACTATTGCCACCCACCACATTTAAAATAAAATTTGAGCACATTTCTCATCAACCAAAACTGGGGCCCACTCAATTCTAGAATTTTCCACCAAAAATCATTTATAACATAATTTCCGAATCAGTCACCTCTTAAAATTCATAACAAATCATACATTCATTTTTAACGGTTCAAAATTTGTGGACATATAATCAACTTATATATGTATAACATATCTAAAAATCACAACGATCCAATGGTCGGATTAAAAATTATAACTCACGCAATATATCTCAAGAACACTGATTTGATTTTTAATACCTCTATTTCGACAAAAACACTGATAAAACACCTCAACATTAATAGCCACATAAAATAAATATTTCCTTGTCATATAAATAACTAAATAATTATTCATAAATAATATTATAGAATCACAATAATGACAACCAGGCCGTTCCCAGGAAAGAGGGGGCTTTCCAATAAGAATTTCTCTCCTTCTTGGCACAAGCAATTAGGTGACCAAACCTCTCCTTAGATGTAACTTTCTAGACATTGCCAATAATGCTATCTAATAATATTATTCAAATAATATGAATTATTAATCGATAATGGGAAAATCATAAGAGACAATTATTGAAACAACAATAATATAAAATATCAACGCAACAATTATTGAATCAATGAAATAAAATATTGAAGCAAGAATTACTCGTAACAATTATTGAGTAGTACCTTCTTCACGTAAGAATCAATAATTCAAAAATATTGCGGTAATACCGTGTACATCTTTGCAACCACGCCAGACATCGTATTTTAACCATTTGGGTATTCCAACATGTTGTTAATTGTGAATAACTACGCCAATTATTTATAAAAACTCAAACTTGTTATTTTCTTCATCTGACAGTTATTCTGTTATGAGGCCCACGAATGGCTGCACCGTCATACGAATATTCCCCGACAACAAGAATATTCCACGACCAAATGAATATTCCCCGACAAAAATGAATATTTTATAACCACTTGCTTATTTTTTAAAATTTGCACATTTCACCCATAACCAAAGTATTATATCAAATTAACTCCTTATTATTTCAAGATAATAAATAGAGAAAATTTAATTTTATTCATAATAAGTTGGGGTCTTACAATTTTGGTATTTTTATATATTACATAATATGGTAATATATGAAAGGGTTTAATATTTGAAAGATGTTAATGTAAAGATTGAGAAAGTTGTCTTAGGACAATCGAATAATTATACGCATAGTGTATAATTTAAATAATTAATAGAGTGAATATTTATTTATTCTAAGTGTAAAGGTTGTACATATTAATTATTTTAAAGAAAATGGCTATGTTAAATAAAGGGGCATGAGTATTAAAGTTAAATCAGGATAAAGGTTTAACTGACATTATTAAAAGAGAATTAATGGAAGATAATAGATGATTGATAATAATCATTGTGATATTAAAGTGTGATAGGGAATAATGGGTTGAGAGTACCCAACTGATATATATTTAGCCCAATTAAAATATTATTTGGACTAGCCCAATGTACATGGGATATAAGATTATATTGGTGTATATTTAAAATAAAAAAAATATATTTCTTATATGTGGGTAGGTACATATATATGTGTATATATGTGCCCATAACTTAAATTAATGTAGTAATACTAAGTCATTATAATTGACTTAAGGAGCCCCAAAAGGAAATAACCTTGGTATATTAAGTGACTTGTTGCTAAAATCGTAAGCTAAAAAGCTTTGTCCCAATTTCTTAGTCATTTTCCTTACCCACGTGACTAAGCCATTAGCCTAGTCTATTTCTCCATGCTCAAAACTCAGTGAAATCAAAAGGCTAGATAAGGTGATGATGAAGTGAAGAATGGAGAGGAAGGAGCAGGTAAACAACCCTTTATTGCCCATTGGCTTCTTCTTCTTCCTCTTAGTTTAAATCTTTGGGCAAAATCATTGTATGGACAATGATTTCCTCTATAAATAGAGACTCCTCCTCTTCATTCCCGTTTGTTGAAATGTCTGAGTTTTGCTATTGAAAGTTAGTAGAATTGGGGAGTGAATGTGGTAGAATTGAGGAGCAATTGGAGAACTGAGGAGTTATAATTACTAATTAAAGATTCAAGAGGTAACCTTACTATCATAGATGTTCTAATTCCAAAGTTTGATAAATTCTAATAATTCTCCAAAATTCTCATTTAAGTGGGTTGAAAATTTAGTGTTATGGGGTTAACATAGTTTACATGTGTATTATGAATCAATGTAATGTGTTGAGCATGATGATTGGGTGATTATAATACATGTTCTTCATTTTGTGTTTTGAATTTCTTAGAAATGTAAGAAATACTTGCTTTTAAGTCCAAAAATTGATGGCTAAAACTTGTTGCAATCTGTAATTTTCTATTAGATATTGATAATACAGTCAAATGCGAAAACAACGAAAGTTAAACGGACTAATTTGGTTGAGAAACGAATTCGTAGTGAATGAATTCGCTAAATGTGTTTAAAACATAAAAATATAGCATGAACACTGAATTGGAACCCTTAAAATGATTTGTTAATATGTCTAAAGTGTTATAATTATTCTCTAGATGAGTAGCTAAGAGTTTAACGAGTTCAACGAATCGAAAACCAACTGATTTGGACTTAAAATGAAGAAGTTATGAAGATTTGAAGTAAAAACACTAAGGAAATTGTAATCTGGGCAAGCCAAGCGCGGGCGCGCTGGTTTGGTGAAGGAATTGGGTGCGGCCGCGCCCAATGTCTGCTAAGTGTGACTGTTTTAAACTGTCCTGGTAAAATAGCCATAACCTTTGCATACGAACTCCGATTGAGGTGATTCAAGATGATTCGGAACGAAGACGAATAGACCTACAACTTTTGTTCTTTATGGTTTTCAATTTGAGGTGGTTAGGAAGGGTCAAAATAGTAATCTTTATGACTATTACGTATTCAAAGGCGATCGGAGGGCGTCAAGCGATCACATACGCAAGTATAGCGCTCTCGACGATGGAATATGTTATTCTAAGTGATAAAACATAAATATGCATGATAATAGACATGTCATGTAAGTAAGTTTACTTTAATCATAATGGAATGCTTTAACATGATTTTCCAAAAGAAAAGTTAAAGTTTTTGAGAAACGAAAATTGATGAATTTGGTGTCCTTTGAGTTCTGACCTTGGACCCTATGTACGCATATAAACGTCCATGAAATGTAGTTTTAAAGTTACCTTGCATATACTAGATTGATATATCTTGGTTTAAAGTGTTTTGAAAGAAAAACTTGAAGTTTTGAAAATGAAACTTAATGAACTTTGTGTCTTTTAAGTTTCGACCTTGGAAACATGTGAATGTGGCCTAGTTATGTGCACGGATGGATAAGGAATGTAATTCCAAGATGTATTGCACATAAAAGGTTGTCAAGCTCGGTTTAGTACATGTTTTAAAGAGAAATTTAAAAGTTTTAGAAACTAACTTTGATGAGCATTCTGTTATTTGCAGTATGACCTTATAAGCAAGCATGATAGAGTTATTTATGCCTTTGAACATGAATGATATGTGCACTCAACTAGTCAAGCATGACATAAGTTATTTAAGCACGTTTTAAAAGTATGAACTATGTTATGTCAATGTAAATGAGATAGATACATGTGAACATGCGTATTAGAAGTTGTTAGTACAAATAAAAGGTTTAAAAGCTTATAAACCTTGAACCTTTGTTAAAAGAAGTTGTTAAGCCTTGTTATTGTAAATAATTCAACATAAAACTATGTAATTCAAAACTAAATGATTTGAAATGTGAACTTGAAGAACTATTAGAACCTACTTGATGTATGTTTACAGTACGTATCAGAATACATGTCGTGCTAGGAATTATGTTGGGCAATAAAAAGCCTAAGTTTGGTTCTGGCTGGGAGTAGTGCGGTCGTGCCACTCCCAAGCTTAAATGCAGCGCGGCCGCGTCGTTTTGCAGAGTGACCAAGAGCAGCTTATTAACCGCATGGTCTTAAGTTATGGTTATATGTTGTCCTTAAGGACTACAAGATATGAAACAAGATTGTTTAGATAAATATGATAGTAGAATGAGCTAGTCTCATGGTTATCCTAAGTTCAAGTAAAAATGAAACCAAGTTAGGAAATAATATTTGTTCTTATATTAAGAGTTTATGAAATGTTTGACTGATGGGTATGAATCCATGATTATATAACTGTGTAGGAATACACACAGTACAGATAAGCTTTAAGCAGTTAAGTCGTAGTTAGTAACCTATGAATCAGGCAAGTCTTTCAGTTCCTATTTGTTATATGAATTCGATAACTGTTAGTTGAGCTATATTATGCCATGAGAATGTTGATGTATATATATGAAATGCATATGAGATATGGATGAAATGTGAAAGTTGATCTTTGATGATATGCTTATGAAGTAAATCTTTACGCCTGTTATGTGAGAAGTAACATGCGTAGTAAATATTAATTGATTATGAATGCATGAACTGAATATGTTATTAAATGCTATGTGCTGCATGAAAACTGTTAGAATTGCTGGGCTGTCGAGCTCATCCTTGCAAATAACCACTTTTGCAGGTTAAGGACTCACGGTAAAGTTACGTGCTACTTGATTGATAAAGTTCAATAGTATCGAAGGAGATTGATTTATTATTTAAATAGATGCTCTTGAACCATTTTTAGGTTCTAGGAGATGTACATGATAGTAGTTTACGATGTGTAATACATGTTAAGTTGTAAAGTTGTACTAGGCGGTACATAAAGAAATTCGAATCGAGATGTAAAGATTTATACAGAAATTAAATAAAGTGAATCATAGAATAATTTGATTCAGGAATTATAATTGATTCAAGTTAAGAAATCAATAAAAGATTATTTTTCAAAGGAGATTGAAAAAGTTTAAATTATTCCGCATATTTTTATAACATCGAATATGATGTAAGACAGGAATGGTAAATGACCAAGATTAGAAACTTATAAAGTTGGGGTCATTACATAGATCCTGGAAACGGAAAGAATTTATATTCTAAATTGTAATAAGTAAATTATATTCATTAAGTTATGAATAAAAGATATAAATAGTTTGACGATAGTAGTATCGTGGCGGACCGAATCCGAGGTTCGAAGGGACCTGGATTTGGGGGTGTCACATCAACTATTAGTCACATAGCAAAGTATAATAGTTGTAATATAAACTTTACTCTACATCTCATAACCATTCCTATTAATCAATAGATAATGTTCAATTTGATTGTGTTAACTTTTGACTTATATCTCACTATATTTCTCCTTAGGTCATACTCGAAGTTCATTCAAGTGTTTAAGTCTTACTAGGACTCCTTATTGGTTTATATTAACCACATTCTATATCTTCTAATGTTCACTTCAGTTGAATTGAAACAATTTTTAAGTTCATTAACACTTTTCACGGTGTTTTGACGTTCATTTGTCACACGCCTGAATCGTCTCTCTTGTGTATGCTTAGTATGCTTATACAATTTATCTAATACATCATTTATTAATATTAAGCTTAATTATATTTACTAATATTAATGTTTTATAACGTAGAATAACATATATTATTGTCACAAGCACTACACTTGCATATGTGCATGCCTGACGCCCTCCGATTGCCTCCAAATGCACATTAGTCCCAAAATGGACATTTTGCCCCTTTTCCTGACCTCAAATTAAAAATCTTAAAGAAAGAAAGTTGTAGGTATATTCTTCCTTGTTTTGGATCATCTTGAATTGCCTCAATCAGAGTTTTTTGAAAACGCTATCGCCATTTTAGTAGACCATGTGCGGTTAGATTTTTCTCTAACACTTGGTCAGCCTGCTCACCCTCGCCGGGGTGGGGTTTTTGACCTAGAAAAGCCCGTTGGGGCAGGATACCCACTAGGCAAAACTTTTTGAACTACAAACCCCCGCCGAGGCGGGTATTCGTAGATCCCAATTCTGCAGTTTGTGTTCTTCTCGATATTTCGACCCTTTCTTCTTTTAATCTTCATAACTCGAGTTATACACATCAAAATCAGTCCGTTTTCGACTCTATGAATTCGTAATTCATATGAATACAACATAGCAAAAAATTAATAATTTACAGAACCATTAACCAACCCAAATCTTGACCCAAAACTCATGTTCATACCTTATTTTACATGTTTTAACATGTTTAGCGTAATCATTCACCACAGATTCAATTCCTAACCAAATCATTCCGTTTAAATTTTGTTGTTTTAATTTTTCAATATATTAACAACATCTACCATCAATTTCATATTTTATTCATGAACTAACCCTTAATTTTTAACTCCAACATAAGCCAAAATGTACATATTCAACCAAAAACCTAATTCTTCATCTTTCAACACATTCTTACGAATTTGATAGCTATAAAACCACTTTTAGATGATATAAAATGGATTAAACATACCCATTAACATATATAACTAATTTCTTAACAAATTAACCAACAAATCAATTACAAAGGAGAACTTTTAGAAAATATAGGCTAAGAAACTTTAAACTTGTTTATTACCTCTTGATTAGCTAGAGAACTAGGACAATCTCCTTGATTCTTCCTTCTTTGTTTATTAAATTCTCAGAGAATTCCTTCTCTCTCTCTCTCTCAATTTTCTCTCTTCTCTGCTCTATTCTTCTCTAGTTTCTCTCTGCCTTAGCAAATAAACTGACCACCACTTTAACGTGGTTTAACCAGTTACAAAACATAGCAGTTTATAGGGTCACAAGACTTTGTTTGGCTAACTTTAATCTAGTTTCTTTCTAATTTATTTTTATAATTCTCTTATTATATGGTCCATTAGTCACACTTTCACTTAATTATTTAATATAAACTTCACTTTATTTAACAAATCATTACCCTTCTAATTTAATTACTTAATTAAATTAGAATATTTTCATTCCTCACTATTATTACATTCAAATAAATTATTCCATAATAATTTTAAAGTGAATATTTATTTTATTTCATAAATATTTTAATTAAAATATTCATTTTATTTGATAAATATTTTAATTATTTATGAACCTCACAATCATAACATATTAACATATTACATTTATATGTAACATACATTACTCTCTCATTTTATTAAAACACGTCATAATAAGAATTTTATTCTTATTTTAATTATTTTACATTAATTCACTATTTTAATTAAGTGAATTACTCACATTATTTACTTAGATTTAATTCATAATAACTTCCATCGTCACAATAATAATTAACTTTTATTCTCTCATAATATAAATTTTACTTAATCAAATTAACTAATATTACTTAGTTAATTTCCTTCTCATAAAAATTACACTTAATTTCTTTAATAGTTTAATAAACTATTAAACCTCTTTTCCCAATACATGAATATATAATTATCTTCACACCAAATCACATATTTCAGAATATATAACACATATATACATATACTCAAACTCTAAACATCTTATAATAAGAATTTTATTTGTTAAATTCTTATTTAAATAATTTCTAAAAATTTAGGTTGTCACAGTTTTCATCATTGATTATAAAAGGGGTGAGCTTTTTACTTTTGACCCCGCTAAATTCGATATTAGGTTGACTGATGATCCGAGTGTCGCTAACTTCCTTAGAGGATGCGGCCCGTCCTTTCACTGCCAAATATGAACTTCAGTGTAGAGGCCTCAACTTAGGAGGACTAGGCGCAGGTTGACATGTTTGATGATGTAGATTTCCTTTTCTAGACTTTTTTATTAGTCGTTGGGTGCTTGTGGCCCTTTTGTGACAACCCAATTTTTTTAAGAAAATGGAATCCTTATAAGGAGGGAAGGATGTGACAACCCGATTTTTTTTAGAAGTTATTAAAATAGGAATTTAATAATTAAAATTCTTATTATGAGATGTTTTGAGTTTGAGTATATATATGTATATGTCTTGTATATTTTGGAATATGTGATCTGATAATGTAAGAGAAATATATATTCATATATTGGGAAAGCGAGGTTTAATAGTACACTGAGTTATTTGTTTAATCAGATTTTCGATTCTCGGGGATGAGAATCTTTGTAAGAGAGGAAGAATGTGACAATCCAAGATTTTAGTAATTGTAATTTAAAATATTTATTAAATGAAATAAATATTTTATCGATGTGGTTATTATTAGTAAATATTTATGACTAGATAATATTCTAAATTAAATTAATTTATAATTTAGAGAGTGGTAATATAACATAAGATGTTATATTGTTGTAATATAACATGAGATGTTATATTGTTGTTTTAATTTAATAATTTAAAATGATATGATAAGTTAGTAAATAAAATTATAGTGAGATTATAATTTTGTGATATTTGTTTAAGTGGAATATTTATTTTAAATATAGTATGTGTAATTAATTTATTTGATTATTATTGGATATGGAAATCCAAATAAATAATATGTGATTATAAATTATAAACTAAATGGTTTATTAAAATAAAATTAGAGTGGTTTAATTTGGTTTTGCCAAACAAGACTTAAATATATTAAGTCTTTATTTTAAAGACTTTTTACCAAACAAAGCCTTATGGCTTTTGGATTTTAAAATTTTTGAATTTTAAATAAAATAAATAAATAAAATAAAATAATAAATATAATATATTTAAAACTATACGTTGATTAGCTTGTAACCGATACTATTTAGTATGTCTATTATGGCTATATCAGTTTTTGTATTATTACGCATATCAGTTGGTTATTGGCTAAGTCTGAGAATTTTGGGAATTGAGAGAGCCTGAGAAAGAATCAAGAGAGAAAGTTCTGAGTTAGTCAAGCTATTCTCAGTGATTAACAAGGATTTCTTTTAAGCAACAAGAGGTATTTCTTAGCACCTTGATATATATATATATATATATATATATATATATATATATATATATATATATGGGTTTTAAGGCATAAGAATCTCATGTTACGTGAAAGCAATTTGTTGAATTGTGAATATATATAGTTGGTAATTGTGATTATACGTGTTTATGATGCTGGAGTTTATGTGTAGATAAGAAATTGTATGCGTATTACAGTTAAAAAGGAAGAAAATTATTATAGTGTATATATTTTGCATTTGGTTTATGAAAGTACCAATTTTAGTGGTCAATTTGTATGTTAAATTGAAAATTGAGTTTGGATTATGCTAGTTCGTTAAGAAACGAAGATAACGTAGGTTGAATGAAGTGATTTGGTGTAGAATTGTAATCACAATGATGATTTTTTGTAAAATATGTTAAAAATGAAATTTGTATATGAAAATATGGAATTTGGGAAATTAAACTAGTTTAAGTTGTTGTTAAATTGTTCTAATTGGTTTAATATGTTAGCAAACATGTTTGTAATAGTTTTATACCAATTATATGTGTTAATAATACTGTTTATTGGGTGAAATTCGTGTTTGTTGGGCTAAAGCCTGGCTCATCGTTCACACCTTTTTCGGTTCTCATTCAGGTAATCTGGCAATGTTCGCGTGGTGTTATATGAAAACTATGAATTGCTTTGGTGTCAGCTCCGTATGTATGATGCAACTGCGTCATATACTGCTCGAGATGGTGACTTCAACATTATCTGCAGACACAGGATAGCAACATAACATGGTTTAAGGTTATGTTAGCATGCCAAATGTGTAATGACAAGGTTAAAATAACATAGTGAAATGTGGTTAGTAATTCGAATGCTATAATAAGTTAGTAAACTATGAAAATGACATGTTGTGATTTATTAAGCATGATGAATAGTAAACATATGTTGTGAAAGTTAACACTTGGAGTTTCTGAAATATATATAGTAGCATAAGACTTGTACTGAAATAACGAGTTTAACTAGAATTTAGTGTTATGTTGGAAAATGGATGTTAGTGCATTGCATATATATAATAGGAAGGGTTATGAGATGTAGAGTAAAATTTACATTACAATTACTATGCGTTGCTATGTGAATAATAGTTAATGTGAATGATTATATAATTGTGTAGGGCACGTGAAGTGCAGATATCTGTAATCTATTAAACTGTTATTGGTAAACAAAGATCAAGACATGTCTTTCAGTTCCTATTTTCTATGTGAACATAATGATTAATTATTTTAAATCTTTATTGCAAAGAGCATGATGTGTTATATACATGTTGAAAGTATGAAATGTTAAAGTCAACTTATGACTACGTTAATTGAGTAAAGCATGCTGATTGAGCAAGGAACTCAATCTTTATACTTGTTATATGAACTATAGCATGTATGTTATGTTAGTCCAATGTTTATGAGATATATGTTGAGCATGTTATTATATGCTTCGTGATGTATGAAAACTGTTAGATTTTGCTGGGCTGTCGAGCTCAACCTTGCAAATAACCATTTTTGTAGGTCAGGATTTCAAGGTAAGGATATGTGCTAAGTGAATTATAAGGATACATATTCGCAAAGATTTCTTATGTTTTATGAGTAAAGTATTTAATATTTTTAATGTAACATGTGCGTTAAATTGTAAGTTGAGCTATCCGGTGTATTTGAATATCTATTTATGTTGTAAGACTTTGTATATTCATTTTGTCATTTTGTTTTATGATGTACAATTTTATGTTGAGTTGTAAAGCTAAAGTTAGAGTTATCTGATATGTAAAGGTTATCGGATTGAAATGTAAAATTTTATATAATAACAGTGACAAAGCGAATCATAAAATAAGATTGATTCAAAGACGTGTAGATGATAAAGGTTTTGATTCAGGGATTTAAAGTAAGAAGATATAAAATTTTAATTATTCCGCATTTTATAAAGTTTAACATCGAATAATGATGTAAAAATCAGAAGGTAGTTGTGTTATTAACGACCAAAGTCGAGAATTAAATTGTATGAATTTTGGGATCGTTACTCAAAATATAATTGAGTTCAAGTGAAAGTTATGAAATAAAACTCACAAGAATTTTTTTATCAAGAATGGTGGGGGTAGGAAATATAAAACCTATATTAAGGTAAAGTGTTGAAGTTATTCAACGAAGAGATTTGATGAAAACCTAAGTAAGGTAGGGTTTCGGTGATTCCGAGGACGGAATCCTTATAAGGAGGGAAGGATGTGACAACCCGATTTTTTTTAGAAAACGAAATCCTTATAAGGAGGGAAGGATGTCACAACCCGATTTTTTTAGTAGTTATTAAAATAGGAATTTAATAATTAAAATTCTTATTATGAGATGTTTTGAGTTTGAGTATGTATATGTATGTGCTGTATATTTTGGATTATGTGATCTGGTGTGAGGAGAAATATATATCATATATTGGGAAAGTGAGGTTTAATAGTACCCTGAGTTATTTGTGTAATCTGTATTTTCGATTCTGGGGACAAAATCTTTGTAAGGAGGGAAGAATGTGACAATCCAAGATTTTAGTAATTGTAATTTAAAATATTTATTAAATGAAATAAATATTTTATTGATGTGATTATTAGTAAATATTTATGACTAGATAATATTCTAAATTAAATTAATTTATAATTTAGAGAGTGGTAATATAACATGAGATGTTATATTGTTGTAATATAACATGAGATACGAGGAATTATAGATGATATGATACGAGGAATTTGTATCGAGCAAAGAGTAAGTTAAGAGTAAGATAGAGTTTGGTGGGATTTCAATTGAGGACTCATGTGATGGCTGAGTTGTACAAATCTTTGTATGGGCGAGGATTTTGTGCTTGCACTCAGTTTATCATATTGATAATCATTGGAATGTTGGTGTCGCGCTATCAATGTATATGTGGCGAAAAGGTGATTCTTTTCTCATGTGTATGTATGATAGTTAGAAACTATTAAGATTAGTCAGATTATTAGGATTAGGTGCGGTTCTTAAAACTAATGCATATGGTATGTTCGTGACTCATAATAATATGGTATGTTTTGAACCCCTCAGCGAATGGACGCCTATGGTCTGACTAGAATAAGTTCTTAAACTCATATTATTATGGCAACTTCTTGAACTTCTAGTGTGTAGTAAGTTTGATGAACTATATTGGGGTATAGATAAGTTATGAATGAAGAATTGAGGATTATGGGAATAGATAGAATTATTAAGCAATGGATCAGTATAGAAAGTGGAGACATAGGTTTTTCCAAATCTTCTAGCTTTGCTAGATTTTTGAAACTTATTTACTTCGTGTCGATGGTTGTACTTTTAATTTTTGAAAAATGTTGGATCACACTAGTGAACCAAAGAAATTTTAAAACAGTCTTTATTATTTATGATATCTATCTATCTTTATTTTTAAATTTAGAGAAAAAAAATGATTTTTAAATTTTGAAAATATATTTTAATTATATATATCGGGTGATATGATAAACGATGGAGTCATCAATGCAATGGAACCTGGTCTTGGATGTGATCATATGATTGTCAGCCCACTATGGTGAGATGTAGTATGACAACGTCATAATCATGATGCCATAAAAGGATTTTTGATGTTTCTTTAAGATATGAGAATATATATATATATATATATATATATATATATATATATATATATGTGTGTGTGTGTGTGTGTGTGTGTGTGTGTATGTGTATTTCGATTGATGTTCGAATTATTGTAGAAGTCTATGCTATTTGATTCAGTTAGACGATTATTGAAAGATGTTCATGAAATTTAAGCGTTTGTTGAAAAGTTCTACCAAACCAAATTGTTTTGGTGCGGATTCAGATGTTGAAAAGCTGAGGTGAACAACCCTATAAGGGGACATGTTTTTGGGGACAATGGTTCCGAGCGTAACGCATATAGTCGTTACAAAACACTACGTTTCATACTAACGTAGTGGTACAATAACAGTCGCCACCTAGTGTACGTGTGGAAGGTGTTTTTAGTCTTTGTGATTGATAAACACTCTAGTTTGTAGTGTGAAGAATTGTGTTGAAGCACTAGCAAATCTAGAGAAGAGTTCACGGTCTTGTGACCCCTCAGCATGATTTGGAATCTTTTAAATTTCTTGTTATTCATATCGCTTCCCAATTATTGAGAAATTGTGGAAGATTCTTGCTATTCTAAAAGGTGAATGTGGTAAGGATGATATTCCTTAGAAAGAAGTGAGTCGTAGAATGCGACACTGAATGATGAATATATTGAATAAGTGAGAAAAGAAATTTTAAAGTGAGCAGGAGATGAGTTATCAAAGAATAATGTAAAACTTTTAATAGAAAAGTTTAATAATTGTAGAAAGATCTTTGTAGAAAGAAAGTGGTTCTAGAACCCAATGAATGAATCAAGTATTAACGTAAAATCTATTTTGATAGATTGAATGAATGAAGATTAATAAATAAAATTTCGAGGACAAAATTCTTAGAAGAATGGGTGAATGTAATATCCCAAGTGTTTATGATAACGATCCTTAGAAAAGGAGATTAATGGGTTAAAGAATATATAATACTCAAAATATAATTGAGTTTAAGTGAAAGTTATGAAATAAAACTCCCAAGAATTTTTTTTATCAAGAATGGTGGGGGTAGGAAATATAAAACCTATATTAAGGTAAAGTGTTGAAATTATTCAACCAAGAGATTTAATGAAAACCTGAGTGAGGTAGGGTTTCGGTGATTCCGAGGACGGAATCCTTATAAGGAGGGAAGGATGTGACAACCCGATTTTTTTAGAAGTTATTAAAATAGGAATTTAATAATTAAAATTCTTATTATGAGATGTTTTGAGTTTGAGTATGTATATGTATGTGCTGTATATTTTGGAATATGTGATCTGGTGTGAAGAGAAATATATATTCATATATTGGGAAAGTGAGGTTTAATAGTACCCTGAGTTATTTGTTTAATCGTATTTTTCGATTCGGGGATGAGAATCTTTGTAAGGAGGGAAGAATGTGACAATCCAAGATTTTAGTAATTGTAATTTAAAATATTTATTAAATGAAATAAATATTTTATTGATGTGGTTATTATTAGTAAATATTTATAAATAGATAATATTCTAAATTAAATTAATTTATAATTTAGAGAGTGGTAATATAACATGAGATGTTATATTGGTGTAATATAACATGAGATGTTATATTGTTGTTTTAATTTAATAATTTAAGGTGGTATGATAAGTTATTAAATAAAAATTATAGTGAGATTATAATTTTGTGATATTTAATTAAGTGGAATATTTATTTTAAATATAGTATGTGTAATTAATTTATTTGATTATTATTGGATATGGAAATCCAAATAATTAATATGTGATTATAAATTATAAACTAAATGGTTTATTAAAATAAAATTAGTGTGGTTTAATTTGGTTTTGCCAAACAAGACTTAAATATATTAAGTCTTTATTTTAAAGACTTTTTACCAAACAAAGCCTTATGGCTTTTGGATTTTTAAAATTTTGAATTTTAAATAAAATAAATAAAATAATAAATATAATATATTTAAAACTATATTTTTATTAGCTTGTAACCGATACTATTTAGTATGTCTATTATGGCTATATCAGTTTTTGTATTATTACGCATATCAGTTAGTTATTGGCTAAGTCTGAGAATTTTGATAATTGAGAGAGCCTGAGAAAGAATCAAGAGAGAAAGTTCCGAGTTAGTCAAGCTATTCTCAGTGATTAACAAGGATTTCTTTTAAGCAACAAGAGGTATTTCTTAGCACCTTGATATTATATATATATGTATGCATATATGGGTTTTTACGGCATAAGAATCTCATGTTCTGTGAAATCAATTTGTTGAATTATGAATATATATATATATAGTTAGTAATTGTGATTATACGTGTTTATGATGCTGGAGTTTATGTGTAGATAAGAAATTATATGCGTATTACAGTTAAAAAGGAAGAAAATTATTACAGTGTATATATTTTGCATTTGGTTTATGAAAGTACCAATTTTAGTGGTCAATTTGCATGTTAAACTGTAAATTGAGTTTGGATTATGCTAGTTCATTAAGAAAGAAAGATAACGTAGGTTGAACGAAGTGATTCGGTGTAGAATTGTAATCACAGTGATGATTTTTGTAAAAGAAGTTAAAAATGAAGTTTTCATATGAAAATATGGAATTTGGGAAATTAAACTAGTTTAAGTTGTTGTTAAATTGTTCTAATTGGTTTAATATGTTAGCAAACATGTTTGTAATAGTTTTATACCAATTGTATGTGTTAATATTACTGTTTAGTGGGTGAAATTCGTGTTTGTTGGGCTAAAGTCGGCTACTGCTCATAGTCTTTCTAGTTTTGTGCATGCGTTAGGCGCAAATTGTCGTTGATGCTCAAAGTGAAATCTACAAGCATTTGCATATATAGCATGCTTTAGGTCCCAGTTTCGTATGGGCATTTAAATTGCAAGACTATACCTATTCTTAGATGGTTACTTACTGCTTTCGTTATCGCAGACACAGGATAGCAACATAACATGGTTTAAGGTTATGTTAGCATGTCAAATGTGTAATGACAAGGTTAAAATAACATAGTGAAATGTGGTTAGTAATTCGAATGTTATAAGAAGTTAGTAAACTATGAAAATGACATGTTGTGATTTATTAAGCATGATGAATAGTAAACATGTGTTGTGAAGGTTAACACTTGGAGTTTCTGAAATATATATAGTAGCATAAGACTTGTACTGAAATAACGAGTTTAACTAGAATTGAGTGTTATGTTGGAAAATGGATGTCAGTGCCTTGCATATATATAATAGGAAGGGTTATGAGATGTAGAGTAAAATTTACATTATAATTACTATGCGTTGCTATGTGAATAATAGTTAATGTGAATGATTATATAATTGTGTAGGGCACGTGAAGTGCAGATATCTGTAACCTATTAAACTGTTATTGGTAAACAAAGATCAAGGCATGTCTTTCAGTTCCTATTTTCTATGTGAACATAATGATTAACTATTTTAAATCTTTATTGCAAAGAGCATGATGTGTTATATACATGTTGAAAGTATGAAATGTTAAAGTCAACTTATGACTACGTTAATTGAGTAAAGCATGCTGATTGAGCAAGGAACTCAATCTTTATACTTGTTATATGAACTATAGCATTATGTTATGTTAGTCCAATGTTTATGAGATATATGTTGAGCATGTTATTATATGCTTCGTGATGTATGAAAACTGTTAGATTTTGCTGGGCTGTCGAGCTCAACCTTGCAAATAACCATTTTTGTAGGTCAGGATTTCAAGGTAAGGATATGTGCTAAGTGAATTATAAGGATACATATTCGCAAAGATTTCTTATGTTTTATGAGTAAAGTATTTAATATTTTGAATGTAACATGTGCGTTAAATTGTAAGTTGAGCTATCCGGTGTATTTTAAGTCATTATTTTTAATTGGTTTTGCCAAACAAGGCTTTATGACTTTTAAATTTAAAATAAAACATAACTGATATATTAAGTATAGAATTATTATTATTATGTCAGTTTTATTTTTAATACGTAATACGTTGGCGTCTGTTTATTTTATGTTAAGAGTATTGGCTTAAACCTAAGACTAAAGAAGAAAATAGAGAAGAAGAGAAAGAAGAAAAAGGAGAGAAAAGATAGAAGAAAGAAGAAAGGGTTGTGATTTTGAGAGCCAATAAGGGATTAACAAGGTAGCCTTCATCATCTAAACAAGAAATCAAATGTATAATTCTTATTTTTAAAGGTTTTGTTTATATTCTATCAAAAGTTCTCTATAATTGATATTTAGTGGATAATTGTTGAAAATATGAGTTTGTTACGTGTTAATAGATGATTATAAATTGTTCATTCATGATTTAGAGTAGTCAATTTCATGAAAATATGCTTAGTATTGAAGAATTGAATTACAATGATATATCTATATATGATATGGCTTAGTTTAGAATAAAAATTATTGTTTAATTCATGTGTTAAACTGTAAATTGGTTGTGGATTGTGAAAATACATGAGAAAACGAAAACAATAGGAGTTAAATTAGTTGTTTTGGTTGAAAAATGAATTCACAGTGATGAATTTCGCTATGAATGTCAAAAGAAGAAGAAATAATAAAAATAGTGAAATTAAAAGTTGTAATTTTGGATGTTTAGGTTGTTATATAGTTATCAACATGTTAGAAATCTTAAATTATGTTTTGTGAAGTTTATGTAACTTATATGTGTGAAAATTGGTTGTTAGAATGTTGCTTGTAAGCCAAATTGGCTTTCTGCTATGTGCAAATCACGAACTGCAGATTCCAGGACTGTACATCAGCGCGGCCGCGCTGGTGCCAAAGCTTAAAATGGTGCGGCCGCGCCAACTCCTAATAGAAACTGTTTTGTTTTTTTTTTAATTTTAGTCCAAAGTATGCAATGGTAACTTAATCTTATGAACATAAGAAGGTGTTAATCATATTATATGATGTAATAACATATTGTAGATGCATTGTAATACCAAATATGAAGATTTTAAGTTATTAATTAACAAGTTATAAAACGATTGAAACTCGATGTTTGTAAGAGTTAGAGATGAGAATTGAATGCTATAGCTTTACGTTATATGTTAGTGAGTTTTCAGATTCATGTTATGTGGTTGATCAATATGGTTAGACCTTAAGTTAAAGGTTATAACTTAAATAAGATGGTGAATGGAACTTATAAGGTTAATGTTAGTATAACTAAACTAATCGATATTGCAATTATAGTGGTATGTCTAGGGTATTTTGGTGAACGTGGGTTATAATTGTGTCGCTTACGCATGAGGCAAGTTCCCTAACCTTTGCTACTTTATTATTCAGTAAGGTTTACTTTTCGCTGTCATGTTATACTTATTCAAGTTCTGTATCTCTAATCTCTTATTAAGCAGTTAAGTTGTTATTGTTACGCAAGTTTCCTAACCCTACTTTTACGATTATGCAAGTTTCTTGAAGTTACTATTCAATTGAGCAAGTTCTCTAACTTTAATCTTTCATTATGCAAGTTCTTGTTCCTAACTTGTTATTATTATGTATATTCTTTAACTCTGAATTATTGTTGAGTACGTTTCTAAACTACACTTTTCATTGAGCTAGTTATTTAATCTTTACTCCTTCATTTCAAGCGAGGTTGTTTTGTTTATTCAAAGTATGTACTATTGTTGAAAGCTTGTTCTTGTTGAAAAACATTTGTTCAGCTAAAATTAACTATTGTTCAATCTCTGATCACCAATGTCATTGCACTATCTTACATTGTTGTACCGAACTCTTAGTTGACTAGCGATTCTTTATTGATTCAACTAATCCTTAGTTGATGAATGTTCTAAACTCTAAATTACCCTTAAATTCAGTCCAAACCAAACTTCCTTTAGTTTGTTAATGAATCTATACAGTTTTAAGAATCTATAGTCGATAGCTAATACTTGTTCAACTGATAAACCATTGATATCCCATCTCTTAATTATACATTGGTATAATTCGATTGTAACCAAACTCTTGAATAGTTATTAATCCCTACTTGATTCAACCAGTACTTGGTTGATGAGCGTTTTAAAGATCTAGAGTTCCTTTGAAGTTAATTCTAAACTAAACTTCCTTTGGTATTGAACCTAATGATCTAAGCTGAGATGAACAACCCTATATCAGGGGATTATTTAGAGCTGCGCAATAGCGTTAAAATGTTTGCACAGTACATAGTACAAAAGGTTGATCACCTAGAGTATGAGATGATGGTCCACATAGTCGTTTAGACAGTTAAAGGTTACAGTAGATACACATGTTAACCTAGGACATAGAAGATGATTATGGTCTCTTAGACTGTTAAAGGTTAAAGTAGAAATACTTGACAACTTATAACATAGTTAGTGGTCTTGTGAACCTCAGTGTATTCCTTTGATATTGATACCTGTTATTTGATTTTAAAGTTCAGTATTCCTTTGAACTCACAGTATTCGAATTAGAACTTATTATTTCTGGTAAAAATATCTTACCATGGAAAGCTCAGTTAATTGTCTTCATAGAATGTTATTGTATACTATCCTTCTTGTGGGAAATTATTTGCTCACTCTTGCACAAAACAATGCAGATGAAGTTAAGAAGTTTGAAGAGCTTTCTACAAGCAAGGGCATGAGCAACGTGCTTGATTAGAAGACATTTAATTTACCTTCTATTTTTGAAGCTTATGTAATAGACATGATTATGATTATGTTTTAATTTTTCGCTGATGATTGTATTAATAAAGGTTAGATAACATGGGATTTATCTTGAGATTATGTAACCCTTTAATGGGAGATTTAATTGTTTAAACTTTTGAGTTTAATTATATCCTTTGTTTATGGGTAGTTAGATATGATTTAATTGGACAATGAACACCAAATCCGTGGGATTGAAGTACCTGAATTTGGGGATGTCACAGTTTAACTTAGATAATATATAACAATATTTTATCTATTATGTGATTTTATAAATAAAGTCACTTAGTGCTATAAGGAATCGTACGGTTCAATTCCCTCATTTAAGAGGAATATCTCCGTAGCCTTGAAGCGTCTAAGTATGACAAAATTTATATTCTCACAATTGATATTTATATAAATATTTTCAATAGATCACTACGATTTTCAAATCCGGTTTGGATAATTCACTCTTTTTGGAGGAATATCTCAGTGTCATTTTGAACTATCAGGTGTCGTATCTATTTTATGATATTTATATAAATAATACCAATAAAAAGTTACTTAAGACTATAAGGAATCGTACGGTTCAAATTCCTCTCCGTAGAGGAGTATCTCCGTAGCCTTGCAACGTCTAAGTATCTTTTTATTTGATAAATAGATGAAATACAGATATATAAAATTGTGTATAACAATTTATATTCTTATATCTATAAATATAAAGCAAGTAAGAAACAATTCAACTAAGTTAACTCAAATGACTTATCTCAATTACTTGGACCAATTTCCTCTTCTCAAATAATCAGAACTTTTGTAAGAAGAGATAGAAAGCTTTAGAGAGAGTATGTAGGCAAGGAGAGTAAGCTTTTCTTTTCACTGAATTGGTAAAAACCAAATGAATGAAAGACTCCCTATTTATAGATTTTTGAAGTCGGGGGCAAAATAGTATTTTCTCGAAATTTGATTTTGAATGAATGGCTAGGATTGCTTTAATTTAAAATGAATGGCTCGGATGAAAGATTTGCACGCGGATTGCCAACTGAATTTTTTTTAAAACTTTCTCCTGTGGTAATTTTTGACAACTTTAGCAATTAATGCAAACCAATTTAATTCGGTCAAAGATAACAAAGAACCAGCCATGTCCCATAATAAAAGTCATTTCTCACACATTACACACACACACACACATGCATGCAATAAAACAATTTTGACCGACTTTGAGTTTGAAAAAAAATAGGATATCCTTACCTTGGATATTTATATGAAATAATTTATATAACACTTGATATTTAATTTATCATGGTCAATAAAAATTAATTCAAAATAAAATCAGAAAAATAGTTTAAATAAAAATAATTAAATAATTTACAAACTTATTTAATTTACTTCATAATTGTTATCATCAAAATATATAAAAGAAAATGAGACCTATCACTTAATCACTAAATTATCCATGTAGCGATCATTGGGTTGGGTGTCTCCCAAACCAGATGACTTTAGGGCACCAGATGTAAAGACACTCCTCAGGCTTAATTACTCAAGTAACCCAGGTCACGATTCGAGACATTAAGTTGCCCATTAATTACCTTTTATCTTCGCATTAATTTCCATCGATGTCGTCATAGTTTCATGCCCCACAACTAAGAGTCAGGACAATCACAATGTGTAGACATGCATATGAGGTCAAGTCTGCTCTAAAAAAGCATCTTGAACTAGGATGTCGTGCCTAATCAAAAGCTTGAATAGTCTTAACTCTCTAATCGTACCCATGATTTTGATCCACGGACCCTTATCAGAATTAAATCAATTCATAACAAGTCAAATAAAATTTACACTTTTAAAACCTTTTTCTAAGATTCTAATGCAAGATTTATTTATACTTAAAATGTCTATAATCGCTAATGTATGTAAATGGAGACGAAAAACAAATAAGGAGATAACAGAGTCATACCTCATATGTGTATCGATGTATTTTAAGAAAATTATGATTAAAAAAAAGCCAAATAATCGTATTGGATCTCTAGTGAAATGATATGAGGGAAGCTCTAATGATGACATCGCTTGCTGACGGGATCGCGTTATGGTCACCGACTTGCGAATTTTCCCTTTTGGGTTGGTCGATAAATGCACTATTATCGAGTTGTTGTTGTCTCTGACATTGCCCCGGTCTTGTTTATCATCAGGGTAGTCGCTTTGTTATATGTTTAACAGATGGGCTGATAAGATTTCAAGATCGTAAAAGTTATTTACCTCTTTATCCACATAGTGAACAAGTAGTGGATATGGGCTTTGATGTTTAGGTGCCCCAATCATCGTTTTTGACTTGTGGCGCAACTGACTTTGTTAATTGATTTTACAAAGACTTGTGATCGAGGGTGTCAGCTTGCTTTGTTGAGTCAATATTTGTTGTGATTTCCTTGGGTTGTATCTGTACGCGCTAATGATCATGTTTGATACATCATTATGTTATTGATTCAGGTTTGATGATTGATGTCGGAATACCATCAGATTCCATTGAATTGGATCTAAGAGCTCGTCTTAATTTGTGATATGATGGTTTCAACCGGGTTTTGTTTGATCTGTAAGGTTTGATTTGTGGCCTTTATCTCAGGGAACATGTTGTCGGGTATGAGATAGACTTTGCCACGACGGTCGCCCATGTATTTTTTTATGTCAAAAGGAGATGAAGTCTTCTCGCATTTCATGGTTGATGAGTTGCTAAAGGGTCACATCTTATGATGATTTCCATTTCATCCCTGTGACTGGCTGTCTTAATGTATCATTGTCTCTTCCTTTTCGAGACTTATGTCGGATTTGATGGAATGACATTGAGGTGTTGTTAGATTTTCTCAACATTGGTCGTCGACTTTGAGGGTTTTTCCTGGGTGTAGACTTTGGTGTCTTGGGATTGGGGTTTGGGATATAAGGTAGAGTGTTTGTCTATTTCTTTTGAGGGTTAGACCGTAGCATAGATGGTTGCCTATGTACTCCCATGGATGGAGGGAGATCAGGTCTTACGTAATTCAAGCGAAGGATATCAAGAGATTGATTTTTGAAAAGGGGAGTAATTATGTTGTTTCTGAATGGGTGGGTTTTGACTGCCTCACCGAGCTTGACCTTGAAGTATTAAGGATACATCTTCTTCTTTCTTCTTGTGGGCCCTCTGAGGGTTACTCCCATAATTTTCTATCTAGATGTGCTCAGCTACTACCTCTATAGCAGTGAGGTCCTTAATCTTACCAAACTTCAACCCCATTTCAGCCATTTCACCATGTTTTATCATTTTCGAGAATGGTTTTCCTATTCCCGCCAAGAACCTCTCATAATAGGGAGCTTCTTGTACGTCTATGAAAGTCATCACCATTTCAGTTTCTGTCATAAGTGGGCTAACTTGTGCTGCCATACGTCTCCATCTTTGGGCATATTCTCGGAAAGACTCATTGTTCTACTTCTTGAATTTAGTCACTTGATACCAATTCGCCGCTATTTATGATTGAAAGCTATATTGATTTAAGAAGACGTGGGATAGTTCTTCCAATTTATGAATTTTCAAATTGTCGAGTCGAGCGTACCATGCCCTAGCCTCTCCAGTTAGACTTTTCTGGAATAGCTGCTTTCTCAGCTTCTCATCTTCTTGTGTAGGATCCGATTTCTCTGATGTATACCTTCAGATGGGTATAAGGGTCTCCTAACCCATTGTATTTTTTGAAATCCGGGACTTGAAATTTAGTAGGATATTGAGCTCCTGGGAATATGTAAAGGTCTGAATAATTGATGCTCCCAGATGTTCCTGTTACTTTTATTGACCGGATGGTTTTCTCCATTTGTTGTACCTTTTTTCTTATGTCCACGGTTTCTTGGTCATCCCTGAGATAAGTGATTTTAAAGGTTTTCTTGGTGGTTACCTCACTAGAGTGAGGTGCAGGTATTTGTGTTTCCACCTTTTTGCTAGAACTTTGTCTGCCATTTGCACGGAGGATTCTGGTAAAGTTTGCGTCTTTGGACCCTGAGTGTTTATACACTGCTCCTTTAGTAGATTAGCCACCTCTGTCATCTACTTTTTAAGTTCCTCAAATTCCTCTCGAGATACGGGGACAGATTCAGGTGGGGCACTCTCAGCCATGTTAGTCGATGGGAGTTGTCCCTTCCTAGCTTGCGATCGAGTAATTGGACTAATCTTGCATACAGAAGGATAGGTATTTTAGTCTTGATAAATATTAAAGGTATGGATGCATGCCATATAATGCGTTAGTTTTAGGTTTTTTAATCTTTTCCTGCAAAAAATAGTTATTTTGATAACAGGAAAAAATGACAAGTATAAAATTTGACATTTGACAAGATTTGAAAGAGGTAGGGCATGAAGAGACTTCCCTTGGTGTTGGGTTTATCAGAGGCTGGCCTATCTTAGGATTACTCTAAAGGGCTTTTCGGCATAAAGGTTCCCAGATCTTCGCAACCTACTCGATGAGAATGTCTTTCGCTTAGAGCAGATTAGAGTGGCACCTTTCCTGAGCTTCGTAGGATTAGACTCCCTTAAGTCCAATAATCAGCCATCGACGGGTTTGCCTCCTGGTGGAGGAATCACACAACATACATTCATCGCACCTTACCGTATGCAATATGATGACATTGTGTGAGACACTAATATAAAGCATTGTAAAGAAGCATTCATCACACACATATAACATGAAGATAAAAAGGGAATTGAAAAGACTAAAATGCGCTTAAGCCATTTAACATCCCCAGCGGAGTCACCACCTGTTAACGGCGGGGATTTCGATTTCTAATTTGTTGCTACCCGTTGTTTTTTCGCTAGGTTGATTAATTTATTTAAAGGGTGAGTTTTAGGAAAGTATCGACATACATGTCAATGATTTTGAAAATATTAATTTTAATGCGATTGGGTTGAATTAGACAGAGCCACCAGTTGATATGAGTTCAAAAGGATGTACCAACTTATTCGAATTTTAAAAGGTTTTCGGAATATGACCCAATATGTGACTTCGTAAAATTTGTCTGGAACCCGAGATTCATAAAGTTCGGGAGCTTTCTTAAGCGAAGGGAAGGTGTTAGGCACCCCCCCGACTTCCATGAAACACGACTATCGCGCCTTTTTAATTCCCTAAACATAAAGTGTGTGTGTGTGTGTGTATGTGTGTGTGTGTGTGATTTCCATTTTGAAAAAGATTCTTGAGTGTTTTATTTTAAAACTAGTGTTATGCTCGTTTGAACCTATGCTGGAAGGGTTTGATTTAAAGAAAAGTTCATTTTTTAGATTAAACACATAAAAGTGATATTTTGAAAAGATGGTTTTCAAACCCTTCACCAAATAGGAATTGAGGCCCTTTGATACTTCTAAATTTAACTTGGACTAAGCCTTCTTTTAATCCTAGAAGCGACTTTGTTAGATTTTAATTTGGATGGGAAGCATCTTTTGGGGGATGGTTTAGAACTCGGGGTTCGAATTGCTTAATTTTTCTTAAATCTATCTGACCCAGAGCGATCTATGTTGGAGAAGATCTTCATTAATTTGATTTGAAAATTATGTTTGGTGACGAAATTGAAACTATGAACTACAAGGGTCGGGCTCCTTGTGGGTATGAAATCCATCTAAGTAAGCCCGAGCACCTACAACTATGATTTCACTATTATGAGGCCTTGAATCCTGATACCTTTTTAAGGCCCAAGATTACATGTACAATGGATGGCAAGCTGATAATACAGTTGAAATAAGTTCATAATGGGAACCGAGTTGAGATCTGCTTGGAGGATCTTCGACCCCATGGTTCTTAGGCTCACATAATATTATTCCAAAACATGCACAAAATAGATCTTAAAACATAACATATATATATACCTCCTAACTTTGCTAACAAGTGATTTATCGATTAAATCATTGAACGCGAGTAGTTAGGATTCCCACTACCACTAGATATGGATCTAGAGTCGAACGGGATAGCAAAAATACTGGCAAAACCTAAAAATAAACTGGATCTACCTAGATCTAAGCCTATCTAGCTCAATAGTTGGAGTTATGAAGCTCTTAAACCGGTTAAATGTTAGATCAAGCTAGATCTAGGATAGATCTAGTCAAAACACTACAAATACCAACTATATATACAAAATAATCGGTGAAAATGTCGGATCTACACAACTAAGAAAATATATATATATATATATATATATATATATATATATATATATATATATATATATATATAAATCACAACAATATATGGATCTAAGCACTAAACGAGCATAGATCTATGAAGATCTTACATATTTATGCAAAAGGATGAACAAAGTGGGGTTTATCACCTCCAAAATGATGGAATAAACTTCGCAAAACTTGTATTTAAGCTATAGAACTTTGTATAAATAAGATCTATATGTATAAAAGTGTAGAAACTGAGATTTGTTGTGTTTTGGATTAAGATACAAGCTCTTTTTCTCTCTAGCTAGCGGATTCTCTCTCTAGATCTGCTAAAATCCATCCATTTGAAGAGGAAAAGAGTGAAGTCGTAGGTGCAATGGAGGCAGTCGTAGGTACACCTGCGGCTGGCCTGGGGTGGGCCCTGTTTGCTTGATTTTCGTGATACTAAGTCAATTTTTATGTTGTCCGCTTAAACGTCCATAACTCTCAATTCGGGAGGAGTTAGCAGACGTGCCATATCTTTTAGGAAATCTCTTTCTGATAGATTCATAATGGTATATTATTCGGCTAATTTTGAATTTGGGAAGATAATTAAAAAGCAGAAAAACCATCCCTAGGTAGATGTCAGCTAGTCATTCGTCATACTTTGTAGTTAGTTTCTCTCTCCTTTCATTTTTGGGAATAGTTGGGAGACGTGCCATAATAATCCGAAAAGATTTTTCTGAGGGATACGCAGTGTCATTAAGTTAGACCATTTCTGGATCTGAAAAGATGAAGCGAAAAGTAGACGGGTACCTTCAGGAGTCAACAGGATAGTTGACTAGTTTGTTTATGGTTTGGGGATTGTTGTGGTGGCTTCTTATGACCCCATTGTCAACTTGACGATCTGTGCTCGAACATGTTATTATTAGGGCAAAATTATACTTTTACCCTCCTACGAAGTTGTCTCCAAGGTGAAATTATATTTTTACCCTCTTGTAGGGTTAGTAAAAGGAAAGAGAAATTTTGAGTGTCTACCATATATATATATATATATATATCTTATTTATATTTGGAATAAATAGTTACCGAATCTGTATTTATGTTTTGTTCATCTTTTGCACCAATGATACATAATGTGCCTGTGAACTTGGAAGAGAAACCAGAAAGGTTTAATCGAACAGAATTCAAAAGATGACAACAAAAGATGTTGTTTTATCTCACTACACTTAACTTGGCAAGATTTCTTCATAAAAAATCCCTCTGTGCTTAGTGAGAATGAAACAAATAAGCAAGTTATTGCTGCAATAGATACATGGAAATATGCTGACTTTTTGTGCCGAAAATACATCATCAATGGATTGGACAAAAAATTATACAATGTGTATAGTTGTCTCAAGATAGTAAGAGAACTATGGGATTCCTTGGATAAGAAGTACAAAATGGAAGATGATGGCACGAAGAAGTTTGTAATAGGCAGATTTTTAGACTATAAGATGGTGGATTCCATGGTTATCATCAATCAAGTCCAAAAATTTCAAGTAATCCTGCATGAAATACATACAAGATGTATGTCCTTACGTGAATCTTTTCAAGTAACAACTATCATTGAAAAACTTCTGCCAATGTGGAAAGATTTTAAGAATTATCTCAAGTATAAGCGTAAAGAGATGAAACTTGAAGACTTGATCGTGAGATTAAGGATAGAAAAGGACAACCGTTCTTATAAAAAGAAAGTAGGAAATACATTTATGGAATTTAAAGTCAACGTGGTGGAACAAGGTCCAAAGTCTAAAAAGAGGAAACACTCCAGTAATGAGCCTCAACAAGGAACCAATAAAAAGTTTCAGGGAAAATGCTACATTTGTGACAAGCCAAGACATAGGGAAAATGATTGTCATAAACACAAAGACCAAAAAAATAAGTTCGCACAAGCTAATGTAACATAAGTGAATGGTCTTCTTGAAGACGTTTTCGAATTGAACCTATCAGAAGTGGTTTTTAAAGTAAACTTGGTTTGAAATCCCATGAAATGGTGGGTAGATACTAGAGCAACCTGTCATATGTTTTCTGACAGGAAATTGTTCTCCACATATCAAGAAATTGAGAATGAAGAACAATTATACATGGGAAATTCCTCCACATCCAAGATTATTGGATAAGGAAATGTGGTTCTAAAGATGACATTTGGCAAGGAACTCACTCTCAACAACGTGCTTCATGTGCTTGATATTCGGAAGAATTAAGAGTCATAGTCTCTTCTTAGTGAAAAGGGATTTAAATTGGTCTTTGTATCGAACAAGTTTGTCCTAACCAAAAATGGGATGTGTGTGGGGAAGGGATAAATGAGCGATGAGCTCTTTAAAATGAATATATTGACAATTGTACCTTCCAATATTAATAAAAATATATTTTCTACTTGTATGATTGAGTCATCTAATTTATGACATGGTGGTAGATTATAACATGTTAATTATAGTACTATACATAGATTTATTAATATGAAATTTTTACCAAAATGTGAGATTAACCTCAACCATAAATGTGAAGTTTGCGTTGAGATAAAGCTTCAGAAAACTTCTTTTAAATCAATTCAAAGAAGTACGAAACCTCTTGAATTAGTACATACAGATATTTATGATTTAAAATATATATAAACAAGAGAGGGTAAGAAATATTTTCTTATTTTTTATAGATGATTGCAAAAGATATTCTTATGTTTACTTATTGAGAAGTAAAAATGAGGCATTGGAAATGTTTATACATTACAAGAATAAGGTTGAGAATCAACTTGATAAAAAGATCAATATAATAAGAAGTGATAGAGGTAGGGAATATTGTGACGCCCCCAAAACAGGTATACATCACCATTCTTGGGTCACCAAATACATGGTACAGAATACAACTACAACTTAATTATACAACTATCGTGTAGAATACGACAAAACATAGCTGAGAGTTTTAACACGAATATTGTCTCCTAGACAATATCCAAACTCAAATTCAATCTCATTACAATTATTATCACACTATTTCACAAAATAGTGAGAACTACTAAAGCAACCATCTGGACCGTCACTCCATTCCCCGAATAGTCCCAGCTATATTCTCATTTCTTGAAGAGAACAGTGAAGAGAAGGGTGAGCTCAACTAGCTCAGTAAGAAATATTATGACTAAGATAATGCAGAATAAATTATCCTTAGCCTTCAATAGTATAACAACTGAAAGAATACAATAAACAATAATTTTTAGATCAACAACTGCAGCAGAACAAGCAATTCAGTAAAAGAGTCAAGCAGAGCATGATATCTACTATCTTCTATGATTTAAAAGTTTATAATCAATTTTATCCTTGTAATACCCATTAACTGTTCTTTATTATACCCAAAATAAAGAGAACTTTCATCACCTATCTTCACCTGAACCACCAAAGATTTTAGTTAAATTCATAATTCATGTTTATAATAATGTGAATCAACAGTTCCTCCTTGCCACAAAGGCTTAATAGAACGTTTACTCAATATCTTTATCCTAAAGGCTAAAGATATTCAAATATAATAACAATGATCATACCAATCAGTTGTTTATCTTTCCACTACGGGCCAAAGATATTCAACTATAAAACCAATGGTTATGATCATACCAATCAATTGCCTGTCATTGCACTACGGCCAAAGACATTCAACTATTAACTAATGGTCATGATCCTGCCAATCACATCATCGAATTATCCCTGCACTACGGCCAATGATATTCGTTAGTATCACCAGTGGTCATGATCATGTCATACACCTGTCCATCTTTGCACTACGGGCCAAAGCTATCAATGAACAGTTCATCTTTGCACTACGACCAAAGATATCAATCAACAGTTCTTGTTTATACTACAAGCCAAAGATATACAACTGTAAAACCAATAACCAACAGTCCATCTATGCAATATGGGCCAAAGATGACTTTTAACGCAATATAAGCATGAGGATCATGACAATGATATAAAGAATCAATCAAATGAGATAAAGGATAAATATTAAACACTTATAATACAATTTATCCAGAGTTCAATAATATCTAAATTGTCAACATGATCACTAATTGTGGAGTAAAATTCAAGAATAACATTCATGTATCAAAAATTAATTTGGACAGAAAAGAATCAATTTTTCGTCGTGAATAGTACCTCGTGAATAATACTTTGTGAATAGTATACTATGAATAGTACTTTGTGAATAGTACTTTATGAATAGTACCCTGTGAATAGTACTTCATGAATAGTACCCCTGAGTGAATAATACCCGAGTGAATAGTACCTCGTAAATAATAATCCGAGTAAATAGTACCCCGTAAATAATACCCCGAGTGAATAGTACCCGAGTGAATAGTATCCCATAAATAATACCCAGAGTGAATAGTACCTGAGTGAATAGTAAAAAATAATAACCCTTACGAATAAGAAATAAATAACATCACTTACGAATATTGAACAAAAATAATATTCCTTACGAATATTAAACGAAGATAATGAATATTGAACGAAAATGATATTCCTTACGAATATTGAACGAAAATAATATTCATACGAATACGAAAAAATAATATCTCTTCAGAATATGAAATAAATAATACCCCTTACCTTAGTAGAAGGCTGAATACTGCAATAGTGAAGTAGCATAATACTCTTCTTCTTTCCCTTTATAGCTTATCTCTCTATAGCTTCTCTCTCTATAATTGCTCTTGTGAGTCTTAGTGAATTAGTGAGAATAAAAGAAGACTGAGCTTCTATTTATAGGAAAACATAGTTTCGATAATTGCAAGCTTTGAGGCTCAAAATATTACAATATAGTTCATTCAACCGTTCCTCTATTTTGAATTTAGTCCTACAAGTATTATCAAACTTGCACGACCTTCCCTAATAGTACCACATGTGAATCAATAGTTCCATACATGTGAAAAATAGTTAAATGCATGTGAACTAATAGCAATTAATTGCTCATTTATCCAATTAATTACCCGTTTGGTTAATTTAACACCCAGAAATCAACTATTATCGAAGTAAATGTCTATTTCCACTAACACTAATAATCCCAACAAAATGGAAATATTTTTATCAACAATTTCATCTTTGAAATTTTCGAAGTTTGTCTTTTTTTTAAAAAAGTCAACTGTTGACTTTTTGACTAAAAAGTCAACCGTGACAAATTTTGTGTTTATAGTCTATTTCTACTAATTTCATCGTTTCAGACTCAAATATCTCGTCCGCGTCTCTAAATTCAACTCCGAACTCCAATTTGATTTTTAATAACATTCATCATTAATATTATAATTCACAATATTTAAGGAAAGAGGGGGCTTTCCGATAAGGATTTCTCCCTATTGGCGCGCAATTAGGTGACCAAACCCCTTTCCTCGACAGAACTTTCTAGACATCGTGAATATTGCAAATAATAATATGAATAACTTTATCGTCTCAATTATTGATTTAATAATATAAAATATTGTGATAATAATTGAATAAAACTAAGTGACTTCTCACGTAAGCATCAATAATCAAAGATATTGTACAATACCGTGTGCTACTATGTAACTACGCGTATTACTGTACTTTTATCACCGATTATTTTATGACAACTTGCTTACTTTGAAATTTTTTCACATATCACCCTTAACTATAACCTTTTATCAATTTAACTATTTACTAAATAGAATAATAATTATAGGAAAATTGAATACTTTTATTTCATAAAATTCACGATCTCACAATCTCTCCTCCTTATGAAATTTTGCCCTCAAAATTTACGTACCTGGTAGTTCGAAGAGATGAGAATACCTTGCTTTCTATTCGAATTATACATTCCCGGTTATTTCCTTTGTATCATGATTTTCCCATTGCTCATCTCCTGTATTTCAGATATCATTCTAGAATATAGTTTCAAAATAAAAGTTAATTGACATGCCACATATTATCCCTATATTCTAACCGACCAATTAAATAACAAATAAACTTAGGTAGATCATACTAGCGAAGGAAATACCCATCTCTCCCCTCGTAGTTCTAGCCTCACATCTTAGCCAGAGATCATATCCCTAAGCTTTGATACCAACTGTGACGCCCCCAAAACAGGTATACATCACCCATCTTGGGTCGCCAAGTACATGGTACAGAATACAACTACAACTTAATTATACAACTGTCGTGTAGAATACGACAAAACTTAACTGAGAGTTTTAACACGAATATTGTCTCCTAGACAATATCCAAACTCAAATTCAATCTCATTACAATTATTATCACACTACTTCACAGAATAGGGAGAACTACTAAAGATACCATCTGGACCGTCACTCCATTCCCCGGCTAGTCCCAGCTATATTCTCATTTCCTGAAGAGAACAGTGAAGAAAAGGGTGAGCTCAACTAGCCCAGTAAGAAATATTATGACTAAGATAATGCAGAATAAATTATCTTTAGCCTTCAACAGTATAACAACTGATAGAATATAATAGATAATAATTTTTAGATCAACAACTATAGCGGAACAAGCAATCCATTAGAAGAGTCAAGCAGAGCATGATATCTACTATCTTCTATGATTTAAAAGTTTATCATCAATTTTATCCCTATAATACCCATTAATAGTTCTTTATTATACCCAAGATAAATAGAACTTTCATCACCTGTCTTCACCTGAACCACCAAAGATTTTAGTTATTCACAATTCATGTTTATAATAATGTGAATCAACAGTTCCTCTTTGCTACAAAGGCTTAATAAAACGTTTACTCAATATCCTTACCCCAAAGGCTAAAGATATTCAAATGTAATAACACTGATCATACCAATCAGTTGTTTATCTTTGCACTACGGGCCAAAGATATTCAACTATAAAACCAATGGTCATGATCATACCAATCAATTTCCTGTCAATGCACTACGGCCAAAGACATTCAACTATTAACTAATGGTTATGATCCTGCCAATCACATCATCGAATTATCCATGCACTACAACCAAGGATATTCGTTAGTATCACTAGTGGTCATGATCATGTCATACACATGTCCATCTTTGTACTACGGGATAAAGCTATCAATGAACAGTTCATCTTTGCACTACGACCAAATATATCAATCAACAGTTCTTCTTTACACTACAGGCCAAAGACATACAACTATAAAACCAATAACCAATAGTCTATCTGTGCACTACGGGCCAAAGATGACTTTTAACACAATATAAGCATGAGGATCATTACAATGATATAAAGAATCAATCAAATGAGATAAAGGATAAATATTAAACATTTATAATACAATTTATCCAGAGTTCAAGAATATCTAAATTGTCAACATGATCACCAATTGTGGAGTAAAATTCAAGAATAACATTCATGTATCAAAAATTAATTTGGACAGAAAAGAATTAATTTTTTGTCGTAAATAGTACCTCATGAATAGTACTTCATGAATAGTACCTCATGAATAGTACTTCGTGAATAATACATTATAAATAGTACTTTGTGAATAGTACCCCGTGAATAGTACCCCTTAAATAGTACTTCATGAATAGTACCCCCGAGTGAATAGTACCCCGTAAATAATACTCTGAGTAAATAGTACCCGAGTGAATAGTACCCCGTAAATATTACCCTGAGTGAATCGTACCCGAGTGAATAGTACCCCGTAAATAATACCCAGAGTGAATAGTACCCGAGTGAATAGTAAGAAATAATAACCCTTATGAATAAGAAATAAATAAAATCCCTTACGAATATTGAACAAAAATAATATTCCTTACGAATATTAAACAAAGACAATGAATATTGAACGAAAATGATATTCCTTATAAATATTGAACGAAAATAATATTCATACGAATACGAAAAATAATATCTCTTCAGAATATGAAATAAATAATACCCCTTACCTTAGTAGAAGGCTGAATACTGCAATAGTGAAGTAACAGAATACTCTTCTTCTTTCCCTCTATAGCTTCTCTCTATAATTGCTCTTGTGAGTCTTAGTGAATTGGTGAGAATAAAAGAAGAATGAGCTTCTATTTATAGGAAAACGTAGTTTCGATAATTGCACATTTTGGGGCTCAAAATATTACAGTATAGTACCTTCATCTTTTCCTCCTTTTTTTAATTTAGTTCTACAAGTATTATCAAACTTGCACTACCTCCCCTAATAGTACCACATGTGAATCAATAGTTCTATACATGTGAACAAATATTTAAATGCATGTGAACTAATAACAATTAATTGCTCATTTATCCGATTAATTACCCGTTTGGTTAATTTAACACCCAGAAATCAACTATTATCGAAATAAATGTCGATTTCCACTAACACTAATAATCCCAACCCAATGGAAATATTTTTATCAACAATTTCATCTTTGAAATTTTCAAAGTTTGACTTTTTTCAAAAAAGTCAGCTATTGACTTATTGACAAAAAAGTCAACCTCGACAAATTTTGTTTTTATAGTCTATTTTTACTAATTCCATCGTTCCAGACTCAAATATCTCGTCTGCATTTCCAAATTCAACTCTGAACTCAAATGTGATTTTTAATAACATTCATCATTAATATTATAATTCACAATATTTAACAACCAGATCATTCCCAGGAAAGAGGGGGCTTTCCGATAATGATTTCTCCCTATTGGCGCGCAATTAGGTGACCAAACCCCTTTTCTCGACAGAACTTTCTAGACATCATCAATATTGCAAATAATAATATGAATAACTTTGTCGTCTCAATTATTGATTTAATAATATAAAATATTGTGACAATAATTGAATAAAACTTAGTGACTTCTCATGTAAGCATCAATAATCAAAGATACTGTACAATACCGAGTGCTACTATGCAACTAAGCGTAATCACCGATTATTTTATGATAACTTGCTTACTTTGAAATTTTTTCACATATCACCCTTAACTTTAACCTTTTATCAATTTAACTATTTACTAAATAGAATAATAATTATAGAAAAATTGAATACTTTCATTTCATAAAATTTGGGATCTCACAAATATGAATCACCTTTTACTGAATTTTTTTTCACAACATGATATAATACACCAAACAAATGCACCTTATTCACCATAATAAAATTTATAGTTGAAAGAAATAATATAACTTTAAAAGAAATGATGAATGCAGTGTTATTAAGTTCTTGGCTACCTCAGAATTTTTGGAGAGAAATAATTCTTTCAGCAAATTATATTCTCAATCTAATACTTCAAAAGTAGTCTAATGCATCACCTTATGAATTATGGAAAGGACGAAAAATTGTCTTATAAACACTTAAAAGTGTGGGGATTCTTAGCAACAGTAATGGTCCTACACCCAAAAAGGTAAATATAGGACCATAAATAATATATTATATATTCATTGGCTATACTAATAATAGCAGTGCATATAGATTTTTGGTTAATAAATCAATAATAAAGGAAATACATAAAAATATTTTTATTGAGTCAAAAGATGATGAATTTTTTGAAATAATATTTCCTAATAATAAGACACAAGAGCCAAGTTCTAATTGTAAGACCCCAACTTTTTATGAATAAGATTTATTTATTTTTTCTAAATAGTATGGTGTTGATTTAATAAATGTTATAGTTATGGGTGATATGTGCAAATTATATGAAGTTAACAGTTTTTCAGGGAATATTCGTACGATAACACAGAAATAACCAATCATTGGTGGGCCCCATAACAGAATAACTATCGGATAGGGAAAGGTAGAACTAGCCTTTTTAAACATTGACGATAAAACTTTAACCGTTAACTATTGAAATACCCGGTGATAAAATTATAGTAATACATGTTATTCCACAATAACACGCGGTACTCCACAGTAGTACACGATATTGCACAGTATTTTTAATTATTAATTCAATAACTTCTACAGTAGATGCCACTCAGTATTTCATTCAATAATTGCTATAGTAATAATTCCATAGTCTTTCATATTATTGATTCAATAATTGCTATAGTGATAATTGCATAGTATTTCATATTATTGATTCAATAATTGTCACAACTGCACAATATTTCACATTATTAAATCAATAATTGTCATGGCACAATAACTCATATTAATTGAAATGATATTATTATTTAGCACTATTGGCAATCTCTAGAAGTTCTATCGAGGAAAGGGGTTAGGTTATATAATTACGCGCCAATCAAGAGAAATCCTTATCAGAAAGCCCCCTCTTTTCTAAGAACGATCTGGCTATCGGTATTGTGAGTCTATAATATCAATAGTGAATAATTATTGAAGAATTAAAAAAGTGTTGATTAATTATGTGATGCGTAGCATAACCATTAGTAAGAAGTTGCATGTTCACATTACCAAGAATCAAGCTAGTTGTCTCTTCACATTACCAAGAGTCAAGCCAGTTGCATCTTCACATTGCCAAGGCCACTTTCAGTTCGTCTATAAATATAAGCAAGTATTCTTCATATTTTACTTACAACTGATAAGAGAAAGCTATAGAGAGAGAATAAGAGAGAAAGAAGAGGAATACTCGAGAAGCAAACACACACCAACAACACAAAGTTCTACTACTACACTATTGCAGTATTTAGTCTCTTATTAAGGTAAACGATATTCTTTTCTTTCAATACTCATAAGAGATATCGCTTTCTTTCATACTTCATATTATATTAAGAAATTGTTATTCGTTTCTATAACTTTTTCATTAAACGGTGAAAAGTTCTAAACTATTTAGAACTTCCTTAATAGTTTACGCTTCATCTAATATCTTTTCACCTGAATCTTCTTATTGCACTTTACATGTGCTTCATCTATTATATTTTCACCTGAATCTTCCTATTGCATTTTACACGTTATAGTTGAATTGTAAACCTTATTTAGTTTATTCTTAAACTCTAATCGAATTTCTAGATATCATGTTGACAATTTGGAATTTCTTGGACTCTAGACAAATTAAATTATAAATCTCTAATGTTTATTCTTGATCTTATTGTTCTTATTATTTCTGTTCATCCTTTATATCATTGTCATAATCCCCTAATTTAAATTGTGGTGAAAAGTTCTCTTTGGTCGGAGTGCAAAGAGTAACCGTTGATCGGCATGATTATGACCATGAACTATAAATTGGTATAATCATGACCTTTGGTGTTACAGATAATGTGACACCCCCAAATCCGGGTACTCCATTTCCACAGGATTTGGTGTTCACTATCCAAAAACATTACATCTAAGTACCTATAACAAAGGATAAAGACATAATTTAAATAACTTTAACAATAATCTTTCCTATTTAAGGGTTAAATCATCTCAAAAACAAACCCAGGTGATCTAACCTTAAATTATTACATAAGTCTGCGGAATACATCATAAAATAAAACAAGTCTCATAACATAAAACATTCAAATAAACTCTCATAAATCTTCAACACTTGGACATCTTGCCCTTTCCTTTGCTAGTAGATGGCTCATCGACTTTCTCAACTTTAACTCAATGTTAAATGCAAGAGTGAGCAAACAATTGCTCACTGATATAGAAAGTAGTAATGATGACAACATGAAAATGAACAACGAATGATGAACACTAATGAACTTATTCTACGAATCAAAAATAGAGAACAAGTTCGAACTTTAATGTCTCAGGGTCTTAAGACCACGAACTATGTCTCCGGTATTTAGGTATTATTACCCAACCTTAACAGTCATTTAGACTATACAGACTCTTATACCATGTATTGTGCACAAACATCTAAACGTTACACGTACAAAATCCCCTATGCTAGGGTTGTTCGTCTCAGTTTGGATTTAGAATTTCCGTACTAAAGAAAGTGTAGTTTAGAAATAGATTATCAGTGGTTCTAGAATTTTAGAACACTATTCAATTATAGATCAATTCAATTCAATAAAAGTTTGCTTGCTATTTAAAGGTTCAACACAATGATATAGAATTGAACAACGTTATTTAAGTAAAAGATTGAACAACAACATTATATATTTGAATGGACCTGGTATATATATGCAAGGAACCATATTCAAAAGAGTTAGGGAAAATCTCCATTGAAACAATGAATTAACACAATATAACTTTGAATAGCAATAATAAGACTTAGGACGCTCAATGTAACGAGTTAGATCACAAGAGCTTATACAGTCATACATAAGGATAGAATCAATAGGCTTGCTCAATAAAAGTTTAGGAAACTTGCATTCAATACGAAGAGAATGAAGTCAGAAAACTTGCTCAATAAAAGTTTAGGAAACTTGCATTCATTAATAAAAGAATGAAGTTAGAATACTTGCTCACTAAAAGTTTAGGAAACTTGCCTTCATTAATAAAAGAATGAAGTTATAAAACTTGCCTTGTATGTAAGCTACACAAGTGTAATAATGTCCTCTAATTACCCTACACATATCATTAGAATCGCAATAACAATTAGTTTTATTAATATTAGCTTTATGGGTTTAACCCATCATTTAGGTCATAACCTTAAATTAACATCTAACCATGTTGGTTAACATCCTTAACGAATCTGAAATCTCACCATGATCTAACATAACTTTATCATTCATCTTTAACTTTTGAAAACATCATATTTGGTTCATTACATAACTTATTCAAGTGACAACTAAAATCTCCATATTTTGGTATTATATTATACTACAACCTGTTATGATGTCTTAGGTTAGGATTCAACATCATTATCATGCATGCCAAGCCAAATTAGACCCTTGTATAACAACCATATAAAAGCAGCAGACTTTCTCGCTTAGGCTCGTGGTACGCACGCAGCAAATTGCTTTTTCTTGTGGGTACCTGCCAGGCGTGGCTGCGCTTGCACACCTGATACATAAACTGCAGCAGCTCTGTTTCATGCCTGACTCCAAAAACCAACCCAATTCCTACAGAAATTCATGAAACTTAACATCTAAACTATGTAATAACATCAATAAACATGCTATTCGCAATTCCAATTACATAAACATTACATATATTGAATTTTAAAGATTCAAAACCACCATTTCCCAATTTTCATCTTTTTTTAACACTTTTAGCGAATTCGATCGCCACGACTTCATGTTTTAACCAATTAACATGATTTAAACTATGTTGTTTTCGTTTCTTAACATACTAACACAATCCAACCGCAATTTACAGATTATAACACATATTGAGCATGAAATTTTATACTTTTTAAAGCTATTTTCAAATATAAACACTGTTATTTACTTTTTTCTTCCTACAAACCAATTTTACACGAATTGAACATCAACAAAGGATTATAGATGATAACTAACAAGTTTAGCAAGAGTATACATATACAAAATTAGCATCTTTACCCTATCCAACGAAATTTTCAATTAACAAAAATAGGTATTGCAAAGAAAATTAAGATAAATTATACCTTCAATCCCTAGTTGTATGCTAGAAAAAGATGGTGAATCTCTCCTTCCCCTTGGCAAAATCACAGAGACTTACTCTCTCAATTTCTCACTGTGTTTTTCTCTCTTGCTTTCTCCAACTCTCTGTCTAACCCTCTGATATTTAGCCTTAGACAAAATACGTGAAATAAGAAATAATCCAACTGAGCGCCAGCCTTAGAAAATAGTATGCATAAAATAACTGATATGGCCATCCTCCCATGTTCGTCAGGTACAAACCCAACAAGTAGCGTCAGTTCAAATAAGCCAAAGGCCACAAGGCCTTGTTTGGCTAAACACATTTTCTCTTCTTCTAATTTATTTTAATAATATTATATTATATTGTTTCACTTGTCACACTTTAATTTAGTTAATTTAAATAAATTACATTGGTAATTATAATAATTATAATTATACTTTATATTTGATAAATCGTTATATATCTAATTTAATTAATAAATTAGACTTAAACATCGCTTTATTTAATTTACTTATTTTTCTTAAATATTAAACAATTTATTTTATTTAATTATTTTATTAAATTAAGTCCTTCAAATAAAAATTACCATTATTTAATTTAATTAACATTAATCAATTTCATTACTAAATTAATGCACCATAATTCATCAATTATTTATTTTCTCAATAAATAAATTATTTAAAATATTTATTTAATTCAATAAATATTTAAATTAAATTATAAATTTCTTGATCGTTACATCCTTCCTCCTAAAAGGATTTCGTCCCCGTAATCACAACTCTCGAAAAAATTTATTTGTTACATTATTCCTCCTTAACAAGATTCTGTCCCTAGAATCGCTATACAAGATCAAGAAAATAATTGAGGATAATTCTTCATCATAACGTTTTCAAGTTCCCACGTAGCTTCTTCAGCATTGTGGTTTCTCCAAACTACCTCTACAGAAGGTATCACCTTATTCCTCAGTACTTGCTCTTTTCTGTCAACAATTTGAATAAGGACTTCTTCATATGACAAATCTTTCTCAAACTGTAAGGGCTCATATTCTATAACATGTTTATAGTCAGGCTTATATGGCCTCAATACTGATACATGGAAAATGTTATGAATATGCTCCAACTCCAGAGGTAAAGCTACCTCGTACGCCACTTCACCAACTCGTCGAAGCACCTTAAAAGGTCCTATAAACCTAGGGCTTAATTTCCCCTTCTTGCCAAACCAAATTTTCCACTTCCAGGGAGACACTTTAAAGAAAACAAAACTACCGACATCGAATTCCTGATTTTGACGATGCTGATCGGCGTATTTCTTTTGTCTATCCTATGTAGCTATCAATCTTGCTCGAATAACCTTGATGATCTCGACAGTCTGTTGTACCAATTTTGGACCTAAGAGCTGACGTTCACCTACCTCATCCCAGCATAACTGAGTTCTGCATTTTTTGCCGTATAATGCTTCGTAAGGAAGCATGCCAATACTCGCATGATAGCTATTATTATAAGCAAATTCTACCAATAGTGGATGGTCATCCAAATTTCCTTTGAAATCCACGATACATGCTCTGAGCATATCTTCTAGTGTTTGGATGGTTCTCTCAATCTGTCTGTCAGTTTGAGGATGGTACGCTGTGCTCATTCTCAGCTATGTCCCCATGCACTCTTGTAATCATTTTCAGAAATTAGATGTGAAACGTGGATCTCTGTCTGATACAATGGACACAGGTACACCGTGTCTTGAAACATTTCCTTCACATACAGTTTTGCTAACCGATCTAGGTTAAATCTAATCTTGATTGGCAAAAAGTGTGTCGACTTTGTCAATCGATCGACAATCACCCAAATGGCATCGTAACCTTGTTGAGTCGTTGGAAGACCTACCACAAAATCCATTGTGATATGCTCCCATTTCAATTCTGGTATCTCCAACGGTTGTAATAATCCGCTTAGCCTTTGGTGTTCAGCTTTAACTTTTTGACACGTTAAGCACTTTGCCACGCACTCAGCCACATCCTTTTTCATATTCGACCACCAAAAATGATGTCTAAGATCCTGGTACATCTTTGTACTCCCAGGGTGAATCGAATATCTTGAGTTATGAGCTTCACTCAGAATTTCCTCCTTAACTTCTGGTACTTGCGGAACCCAAATTCTCCCTTCGAATCGAAGTAATCCTTTTGAATCGATTTTAAATTTGTTTTCCTCACCTTTAGATACTTTCTGTTTTATCTTTTTACAGTCTTCATCCTGAAGTTGTGCATTCTTCACCTTATCACTAACGTTGAACCGTTTCCCATTTGGAACAACTTTTCATTAAATTCTGTCGGATATTTAATTTCCAACTCCATCATAGCTATTTCCGACACTAGCTTCTCCTGAGCAGTTAACATCATTAACTTCTCCCATCCTTTCCTACTTAAAGCATCAGCAATAACATTCGCCTTTCTGGGATGATAGAAAACCTCGCAATCATAGTCATTGATCAGCTTTAACCATCTTTTTTGTCTCATATTCAAATCTTTTTGTGTAAAGATATACTTCAGACTTTTATGGTCAGTATATATCTCACACCTCTCTCCATAAAGATAATGTCTCTAAGTTTTCAAGGCAAACACCACCACCGCCAACTCTAAGTCATGAGTCGGATACCCTTTCTCGTAATTTTTTAATTGTCGTGATGCATACGCAATAACACTGCCATTCTGCATAAGCACATATCCTAGTCCTTTATGTGATGCGTCACTATACACTACAAAATTTCCTATATCATCAGGCAATGACAAAACAGGTGCTAAACTCAACTTCTTCTTCACTTTCCTCACACTTCTCCGTCCAAACAAACTTAACTGCCTTCTTGGTTAAATTCGTCAAAGGAGTCGCGATCTTGGAAAAGTCATGAATAAAACGCCTATAATAACCTGCCAATCCTAAGAAACTCCTTACCACTGACGGTGTCTTCGGCTGATCCCAATTTATTATAGCTTCAACCTTTGATGGATCTACCGAAATTCCGTCCTTATCAATAACGTGTCCGAAACTGTACACGTTCCAACCAAAATTCACATTTTGAAAATTTTGTGTACAACTTTTCTTTTCTCAACGTCTCCAACGTTAATCTCAAGTGTTCAACATGTTCCTCTTTGGTCTTGGAATATACCAATATATCATCAATAAACACCACCACAAATTTGTCTAAGAATGGTTTAAACATCTTGTTCATCAAATCCATGAACGCCGTAGGTGCATTAGTTAAACCAAAAGACATAACCAAAAACTCGTAATGACCATACCGAGTTCTGAACGCTATTTTTGGTACATTCTCCGGCCTCACCTTCAACTGATGATATCCACTCCTCAAGTCTATCTTTGAGAAATATCTTGCTCCCTTCAGTTGATCAAACAGGTCATCGATTCTAGGTAATGGATACTTATTTTTAATCGTGACCTTATTCAATTCTCGATAGTTAATGCAGAGCCGCATCGATCCATCTTTCTTCTTAACAAACAACACCGATTCTCCCCATGGTGACACACTCGGCTGAATATACTTCTTGTCGAGCAATTCTTGTAACTGCACCATCAACTCTTTCATCTCTACCGGGCCCATTCTGTATGGTGCCTTAGATATTAGAGCCGTTCCTGGTAGTAAGTCAAACATGAACTCGATTTGTCGATCCGACGGAAGACCCGGTAAATAGTCTGGAAATACGTCTGCAAAATCTCTTATGATCGGTATTTCTTTTAACTTCACACTCTTCTTCTATGTATCGACTATGTAGGCTAAGTATCCTACACATCCTTGTCTCAACAACTTATTGGCTTGCATCACCATCAGACAACTTGCTTGTCGAGGTGACTTGCTGCCATAGAACACAACCCTTGACGGAGTCATAAGGTTAACACATTTTCTTTGGCAATCAATTACTGCTCCGTAATTAAATAACCAATCCATTCCCAGTATAACATCAAACTCACCAAGTCTAATTGGTATCAAATCTACCATCATCTCGTGACCTTTTATAACCACTCTACAATTCCTATATATAAATCTAACATGAATCACTTCCCTATTCGCAATCTCTATGCTTAAAGGAAATTCTAATTCTTCCTGAGGCAAATCTAAATTCTGAGCAAATTCATCGGATATAAATGAACAAGTAGCACCCGAATCAAATAGCACATAAGCATTAATACCATTAATCGGAATGATACCTGACACCACATCCTTAGACTGTACAACATCCTACACGGTCATATTGAAAGTCCTCACAGTAGGTCAGCTTGACTGTGTTGGTCCAGTGATAGTTGAAGCACCACCACCGTTGTTGTTTCCTTTTCCACCACTTTCACTTCCCGCTGGCTTCTTAGGGCAATCACAAGCCATGTAATCATTTGAACCACAGGTAAAATATGCTCCTTTCTTTGGACTAAAACAGTTCGGTGCAATGTGTCTCTCCTGACCATAGTTGAAACACACCCGCTTTCCCTTCAAATATACCCCAGTATGGTTCTTCCCGCACGTAGCACAAGCTTCAAATTTCTTCTTTTGCTGATTTCCTTATTGTCCTCCCGTATTCGAGTTCTCGCTCCACTTCCTCTTCTGATTGTTACCTCCAACATTACCTCCACCAACCTTATTTTCATTCTCATTCTTCCTCTTCTTCTGTTCTTGATTGTACTTGGTCAAGGCATCGCTTCCACCTTCGGCGATAATTGCCTTTTCCAGTATAGCCGCAAATGTATTTAAATGGAACATTGAAACCTTGCTATACAGCTAGGGTTTCGATCCTTGTTCGTACCTTCTCGCCTTACACTCGTCGATATTGACTTGATATGTGGCAAACATTGCCAACTCGTTAAACTTCGTAGCATATTCTGGCATCGTCATAGTTCCTTGTTTCAGTTCCAGAAATTGCACCTCCAACTGATTCCGAGAACTCCCTTGGAAAGTACATTTTGAAAAACATCTCCTTAAATCTATCCCACGCTATCACTCCTTGTCCCCTACGAACCTTATTTGCCTGCCACCAGTAGCTAGCTTCAGGCTTCAGCATGAACGTTGCGAACGCCGTCTTCTGATCTTCGTTAACTCTAGCAACATCAAACACCTTCTACATTTCCATGATCCATGTTTGGGCTACAATTGGATTCGTAGACCCTTGAAACTCTGGCGGTCCAACCGCTTTGAATTCCTTAAAGGTCGTAACTTGAGCTTATGGTTGATTTGCAACTGCTCCCGTCAACAGAGTTACCAACTGTTAAACCGGATTAGCGTTGGCCTCGTTATTATTATTAGTAGACCCCTCAGGAGGTGGTTGTTGACGTGGTTGTCTTCTTTTAGGAGGCATTTTCTATTAAGATATACGTTTATTAGTTCATTACTCAACTTCTTGATTATTTGAAGTTTAACTTAATCAATCTAAGATTAAGGCTATAACACATAATATTTCAAATAAACTTTGATATTTTATTCATTCATAACGTTTAAAACATATTAAAGATAACATAACCACTATTAACATTCACTTTCCTAAACTAGACAAGTTTCATGATTACATACTCATACTAACCCTTTATTCATCTCAAAATAAGGGATTCATAATTTATTTACTCATTTATTTAACCACACATTATTATTATTATTATTATTATTCTCTCTATCTAGACATATTAAGATGTCGTACGGCTTCTCTACGCTCTTCCTCCATGATACGATACGTTGTTCTATGAACCATCACGAACCATGGCAAATTCTCAAACTGAGGTGGGTAATAAAAGACTCGATCTTGGGCCCTATCAATAGCAGAATTAAAGGCGTAATCCATCTCATTCATCTTGGCTTTCTTCACTTGAACTTTAGCCTCAACACGGTCTGCACGAAGAGTCGCCTTCATCCAAGCGTCCTCTGCTCTTGCATGCTTAGCTGATTCCTCTTTGAAGTCATCTTTTAATTTCTCCATGTCAATCTTCATCTTCTCGTTTACTGCCAAAAGATTTTCATGCTGACCCTTTGTATGAACTAGGTCCCACTCCGTGTTTCCAAGGCGTGAGTCGAGTTCTTGAATCTCCGCATCTTTCTGCTCCATCGTAGCGTGATGCATCTCAACCAACTCTTTCAGCTCCTCAACCTTGTCCTGTAGTTCTATGTTACGGTCGTACAAAGCGTCATACATCTCAGCTGATATGGAGTTTAGTGGAAACTCCACAGGATCCTCTTCCTCATCATCCTCCTTTATCTCCTCAGAACTATCCTCCTCGGGATCGGTCACAGGCTCATCCTCCTGGATCAACTGCTGTTCGTGACTAAACGTGAATATCTCGAGGTTCGTCATCTCTAGGTACCTGAGGTATCACTTCCCTAGCTGGACTGGATCCTCCTTCATTAGACATCCTGACAACAAAATATTTTAAGTTTTACTTAACATCCTTCGATACTCATGAGCACATAAGTTATTAACACATAGCACATAATGTCTTTTATTGTTTAGCTTCAATGGATTCCTTAATCCATTCCTTAGAACTCGATAAGAGTTGGACACCTCTATGTTTTCTGTCCCCTTAAAGGTTACTTCCTAAGGTTTCCCCACCTAAGGTTCATAACCCATAGCTTTGATACCAACCTGTGACACCCCCAAATCCGGGTACTCCATTTCCACAGGATTTGGTGTTCACTATCCAAAACCATTACATCTAACTACCCATAACAAAGGATAAAGACATAATTTAAATAACTTAAATAATAATCTTTCCCATTTAAGGGTTATATCATCTCAAAAATAATCCCAGGTGATCTAACCTTAAATTATTACATAAGTCTGCAGAATACATCATAAAATAAAACAAGTTTCATAACATAAAAAATTCAAATAAACTCTCATAAATCTTCAACACTTGGACATCTTGCCCTTTCCTTTGCTAGTAGATGGCTCATCGACCTTCTCAACTTTAGCTACAGTGTTAAATGCAAGAGTGAGCAAACAATTGCTCACTGATATAAAGAGTAATAATGATGATAACATGAGAATGAACAACGAATGCTGAACAATAATGAACTTGTTCTACAAATCAAAAATAGAAAATAAGTTCGAACTTTAATGTCTGAGGGTCTTAAGACCACGAACTATGTCTCCGGTATTTAGGTATTATTACCCAACCTTAACAGTCATTTAGACTATACAGACTCTTCTTAACGTACTTAGGGGGATCAGCCCTTTGTACCATGTATTATGCATAAACATCTAAACGTTACACGTACAAAATCCCCTATGCTAGGGTTGTTCGTCTCAGTTTGGATTTAGAATTTCCGCACTAAAGAAAGTTTAGTTTGGAACTAGCTTATCAGTGGTTCTATAACTTTAGGACACTATTCAATTATAGATCAATTCAATTCAATAAAAGTTTGCTTGCTATTTGAAGGTTCAACACAATGATATAGAATTGAACAACGTTATTTAAGTCAAAGATTGAACAACAACATTATATATTTGAATAGACATGGTATATATATGTAAGGAACCATATTCAAAAGAGTTAGGGAAAATCTCCATTGAAACAATGAATTAAAGCAATATAACTTTGAATAACAATAACAAGACTTAGGACGCTCGATGTAACGAGTTAGATCACAAAAGCTTATATAGTCATACATAAGGATAGAATCAATAGGCTTGCTCAATAAAAGTTTAGGAAACTTGCATTCAATACGAAGAGAATGAAGTCAGAAAACTTGCTCAATAAAAGTTTAGGAAACTTGCATTCATTAATAAAAGAATGAAGTTAGAAAACTTGCTCACTAAAAGTTTAGGAAACTTGCATTCATTAATAAAAGAATGAAGTTATAAAACTTGCCTTGTATGTAAGCTACACAAGTGTAATAATGTCCTCTAATTACCCTACACATATCATTAGAATTGCAATAACAATTAGTTGTATTAATATTAGCTTTATGGGTTTAACCCATCATTTAGGTCATAACCTTAACTTAACATCTAACCATGTTGGTTAACATCCTTAATGAATCTGAAATCTCACCATGATCTAACATAACTTTATCATTCATCTTTAACTTTTGAAAACATCACATTTGGTTCATTACATAACTTATTCAAGTGACAATTAAAATCTCCATATTTTGGTATTATATTATACTACAACCTGTTATGATGTCTTAGGTTAGGATTTAACATCATTATCATGCATGCCAAGCCAAATTAGACCCTTGTCTAACAACCTACAAACAAACAGACTTTTATCGCCTAGGCTTTGGAGTACTACAGCAAGCAAGGCCGCTTATCCCAAGCTTTGCTTAACTTACAAGAATTATTCATTTGAATTTCTTCTAATGGTATCGGCAAGTAATTACACCACACCTTGATGTAAACTGCAGCAGCTCTGTTTCATAACTGACTCAAAAAACCAACCCAATTCCTACAGAAATTCATGAAACTTAACATCTAAACTATGTAATAACATCAATAAACATGTTATTCACCATTCCAATTACATAAACATTATATATATTAAATTTTAAAGATTTAAAACCACCATTTCCCAAATTTTAACACTTTTAGCGAATTCGATCGCCACGACTTCGTTTTTTAGCCAATTAACACGATTTAAACTATGTTGTTTTCGTTTCTTAACATACTAACACAATCCAACCTCAATTTAAAGATTATAACACATATTGAGCATGAAATTTTGTACTTTTTAAAGCCATTTTCAAACATAAACACTGTTATTTACTTTTTTCTTCCTACAAACCAATTTTACACAAATTGAACATCAAAAAAGGATTATAGATGATAACTAACAAGTTTAGCAAGAGTATACATACACAAAATCAGCATCTTAACCCTATCCAACAAAATTTTCAATTAACAGAAAATAGGTATTACAAAGAAAATTAAGATAAATTATACCTTCAATCCCTAGTTGTATGCTAGCAAAAGATGGTGAATCTCTCCTTCCCCTTGGCAAAATCACAGAGTCTTACTCTCTCAATTTCTCACTGTGTTTTTCTCTCTCTTGCTTTCTCCAACTCTCTGTATAACCCTTTGATATTTAGCCTTAGACAAAATACGTGAAATAAGAAATAACCCAACTGAGCGCTAGCCTTAGGAAATAGTATGCGTAAAATAATTGATATGGCCATCCTCCCACGTTCGTTAGGTACAAACCCAACAGGTAGCGTTAGTTCAAATAAGCCAAAGGCCACAAGGCCTTGTTTGGCTAAACACATTTTCCCTTCTTCCAATTTATTTTAATAATATTATATTATATTGTTTCACTTGTCACACTTTAATTTAGTTAATTTAAAATATTTACATTGGTAATTATAATTTCATTATAATTATACTTTATATTTGATAAATCGTTATATATCTAATTTAATTAATAAATTAGACTTAAACATTGCTTTATTTAATTTACTTATTTTTCTTAAATATTAAACAATTTATTTAATTTAATTATTTCATTAAATTAAATTCTTCAAATAAAATTACCATTATTTAATTTAATTAACATTAATCAATTTCATTACTAAATTAATGCACCACAATTCATCAATTATTTATTTTTCTCAATAAATAAATTATTTAAAATATTTATTTATTTTAATAAATATTTAAATTAAATTACAAATTTCTCGATCGTTACAGATAAAGCCTTCTGGTGAGATTTCTCTTTGGCCCATAGTGCAAAGATGGACTGTTGTTTCGAATGATTATGACCATAGGTGTTACAAATGAATATCTTTGGCTCGTAGTGCAAAGATAGACTGAATTTGTATAATTATGAGCAGGAACTATTGATTGGTATTACAGGGATAAAATATTGATGATGAGCTTTTAAATCATAGAAGATAGTAGATATCATACTCTACTTGACTCTTCTAATGGATTGTTTGTTCCGCTACAGTTATTGTTGAAAACTTACATTATCTTTAAATATTTGATTATCACTATTCAAGGCTAAAGATAATTTATTCTTCATTATCTTAGTTATAATATATGAATCCCCCAAAATAGGTCAACACAGCCCATTCTGAGTCATCAAATACACACTACAGAATCCAAATACAAATCTTCCTATTTACAACTATTAATTTGTCGTGCAAAACAACAAATTTTAAGTCCTCAATACAAGTATATATTGTCATGCTATTTTATAATGTATTGAGAAACTTCAACAGTCATAGACCATCACTCTATTCGTTTGTTATCCCCGCTCGACCCAGCTACACTCTTATTACCTAAAAGGAATTGTAAAGCAAAAGGATGAGCACAAATAGCCTACTAAAGAATATTATGACTAAAGATAATTAAATTATCAATAAATGTCATCAGTAATAAATTAAATATTTATAACATATGGTAGATGATAAAATTTTTCAACCAGAATTGTAGCGGAATCAACAATCCATTAGAAGAGTCAAGTAGAACATAATGTCTACTATCTCTTCCAAATTAAAAGTCCATCATTAATATTTCATTCATGTAATACCCATCAACAGTTTTTTGTTGTACCTAAGACAAAGAGAACTTTCATCACCTGTCTTCACCTGAACCACCAAAGATTATAGTTAAATTCACAATTCATGTTTATAATTATGTAAATTAACAGTTTCTCCTTGCCATAAAGGCTTAATAAAACTTTCACTCAATGTCCTTGCCACAAAGGCTAAAGACACTCAATAATCATATCGTCTTTACACCCTACACCAAAGGCATTCAAATATTACAACAATGGTTATGATCATACCAATCAATTGTCTATCTTTGCACTACGGGGCAAAGATATTCAACTGTAACATCAGTGGTCATGATCATACCAATCAATTATCTATCTTTGCACTACGGGTCAAAGATGTTCAACTGTAAAACCAATGATTATGCCAAATAATAGTCTATCTTTTCACTACGGGCCAAAGATATTCATTTGTATCATCAGTGGTCATGATCATGTCAAACACGTATCCATCTTTGCACGACGGGCCAAAGATATCAATCAACAGTTCTTCTTTGCACTACGAGCCAAAGATATCAATCAATAGTTCTTCTTTGTACTACGGGCCAAAGAGAGCTTTCATCACAAGTCTTTATCTGTAACATTAAAGGTCATGACTATACCAATACACAGTTCCTGGTCATAATCATACTAATCAACAGTTCATCTTTGCACTACGGGCCAAAGATAACTTTAACCACAACTTAAGTCTGAGGATTATAACAATGATATAAAGAATGAATCAAGTGAGATCAAGGATAAATATTAGAGATTTTTAATTCAATTTATCTAGAGTTCAGGAATGTCCAAATGTTCAACATGATGATCAAAACGTGGATTCAAATTTAAGAATAAGATTTATATATCAAAGATAATTTGGATAGAAAAAGAAACTAATTTTATCATGAATAGTAGTACCCCAGCATAAATAGTACCCCAAATGTATAGTACCCCCAAACAAATATTATCTCAAATGAATAGTACCCCGATATGAATAGTACCCCGACATGAAAAGATTAGAATTATAGAAGAAATATTTACCATAGTAATTTTAGATTTAGGAATATGAAATGAAATAATATACAAAACAACAAATGAATTTTCACCCATCATGTGGTAATCCGCGTAGACAGGTCATTTCCATAATTTAATAAAGAATAAATACGAAGGGTTATTCATCAGGCATGCGGTAATCCGCGTAGACAGGTTATACCCACATATTAATAAAGAATGAAATGACAACCCTTATTAGTATGAAGAAAATAACATCCTTTTCTAATACGAAGGAAATAATACCTCTTACCTTAGTAGGAGATTGGATACTACAATAGTGTAGTAGTAGAATACTCTTCTTCTTTCTCTCTTATTCTCTCTATAGTTTCTCTCACTATAACTTGTGAATATAACTTTGCTCTTAAAAAATGGTAGGAAATAATGAATGGATGGAGGAGTATTTATAGTCTAGGAAAAAGAGTATTTAGTATTTTTAATTTAGTCCCTCAAGTATTATCAATCTTGCATAACCTCCCCTAATAGTACTTGCATGTGAAACAATAGTTCCTTGTATGTGAATCAATAGTTCCTTACATGTGAACCAATAGTAATTAATTGCTCATTATCCGATTAATTACCCGTTTAGTCAATTTAACACCCAGAAATCAACTATTATTAAAATAAATGTCGATTTTCACTAACATTAATATTCCCAATACAATGAAAATATTTTTATCAATAATTATTCATCATTAATATTATAATTCACAATATTGACAACCAGATCGTTCACAGAAAAGAGGGGGCTTTCCGATAAGGATTTCTCCTTATTGGCGCACAATTAAATAACCTAAACCCTTTCCTCGACAGAACTTTCTAGACATTGTCAATCATGCTTATCTAATAATATGATTTCAATAATAAGAGTTACTGTGTCGTGACATTTATTGATTTAATAATATAAAATATTGTGCAGATGTTACTGTAACAATAATTGAATCAATAATATAAAATACTACGTAGCAACTACTGTGGTAGTTATTGAATAAAATATTGAGTGACTTCTTACGTAAGCATCAATAATCAAAGATATTGTGCAATACAATGTGCTACTATGGAACAACGCGTATTACTGTACTTTTATCACCGGGTATTTTAACAGTTTAACGGTAAAAGTCTTGCCGTTATTTTTATAAAAAGGTTATTTTTGTCACTTTATATATCCGATAATTATTCCATTTTGGGGTCCACCAATGATTGTGTCGTTGTACGAATATTCCCCGACACAACGAATATTTTATGACAACTTGCTTACTTTGTAAAATTTGCACATATCACCCATAACTATAGCATTTATTAAATTATCTCCTTAATATTTAGAATAATATTTATAAGAAAAATTAAATAATTTTATTTAATAAAATTCAAGGTCTTACATAATATTTTTTACTGAGCTATTTGAGCTCCCCATTTTCCTTTTTGTTCCATTGTTCTTCTTAGGAAATGAGAGTACAGCTGGGAATAGCCATTGAATGGAGTGATGGTCCGAGTTATTTGTTATAATAGTCTTCACCATGTTATAAAATAGTATAGCAATAATTGTATTGACGACTTAAAACATGTGTCGCTGTGTTTTATACGGTATTGTAATAATTTGGGTTTGAATATTATCGTACTACATGTGGTACAATATTTGTATTGAAACTCATACTATGTGTGTTGTCGTATTTTGCATGACAGTTTTTATAGTTGTAAATAGGAAAGTTTATATTAGGATTTTGTAGTACGTATTTGGTGACTCAAAAGGATTTTATAGTATGATCTCTTGTGGAGATCTGGTGTAAGACCCTGAATTTTATGAAATAAAAGTATTCAATTTTTCTATTTAGTAAATAGTTAATTTGATAAAAGTTTAAAGTTAAGGGTGAGATATGTAAATTTTTCAAAATAAGCAAGTGGTTATAAAATATTCATTGTTGTCGGAGAATATTCGTTAGGTCGTGGAATATTTTTGCTATCGGGGAATATTCGTACAGTGGCGCAGTCATTTGTGGGCCCCATAACGGAAAACTAGCAGATGAAGAAAATGACAAGTATGAGTTTTTTTTATAAATAATGACGTAGTTGTTACCGTTAAAACTGTTTGAATACCAATTGGTTAAAATACGAGATATCTGCGATGTTGCACAAGAGATATACTTGCAGTATTGCACAATAATTCTAATTATTGATTCTTACGTAAGAAGTCACTACTCAATAATTGTTACGAGAATTATCGCTCAATATTTTATTTTATTGATTCAATAATTGCTACGTTGATATTTTATATTATTGATTCAATAATTGTCACTGCATAGTATTTCCCATTATCAGATCAATAATTCATATTATTTGAATAATATTATTAGATAACATTGTTGACAATGTACAGGAAGTTCTGCATCAGGAAAGGGGTTGGTCACCTAATTGGCTACCAAGAAGGAGAAATCCTTATCTGAAAAACCCCCTTTCTCGGGAATGACAGTTGTCATTATTATGATTCGTAATATTATTTATGAATAATTAATTATTGATAAAAATGATAAAAGAATATTTATTTAATAGAGAAATTTTTAAAGAGACAATTATTAAGAGTTGATATTATATCTTCATTGATAAAATAATTCATTCAAATATATTATTGTAATATTACATTATAAGTGTATGATGTAATAATATAATAATGTAATAATGATGATATTTTTACAATGAATGCATGATATATGAATAAATGAGGAGGAAGAGAGCAAATTGGGTTCAGAGTATTTTTATTACAAAAAACATGTTAAATATGTTGGTGGGCCCCATTTTGGACTGAAATTTGATTATAGCCTGCAAGATCATCCGTATATGAATTTTGGTCATTTTTCGTTTAGAATTTGGAAAACTTTCTTCTACAAAGTTGTAGAGAATTAAATTTTCTATGAAATGGACATAAAATTGGTATTTTGTTTTTATAAAAGGACTATTTATTATGAATTATTGAAGTTCCGGAATATTGGGTCTGAATTGATTTTTGGGGTTATAAATATTTTCTTAATAAAAAAACTATTTTTGTGAGGTGGGCCCCACTTGTGTGGGCTGATGAAATGGTTAAGGAGGTGTGCGGAATTTTTTTTATAAATATAATATTTTATTAAATTTTCTACTTTGACATTCTAAGCATTTTCCTGTAAATAGGGTGCTTAAGTTAGAATTGAAAATCACACCAGAATAAGAAATTTTCTCTCTCTATAATATCGAGCGTATTTTTGCAAGTATTTAGATATCTTGAGTGTTGCTATACAGTGCAAGTTTCCTTTAGTATTATATCCGATATTCCAGTCAGAAGTGCTATTCTTTTGAGGTAAGAGATGTTATTTTTTTTCAAGTAAATGATATTATTTCTTTTAATATCATTATACCAAAATATTAATATGAATTTTATTGTGAAATTTTTACCTTTTCATGTCGGGGTTACTATTCATGTATACGGCACTATTCACGTATACGACACTATTCACGAATACGGCACTATTCATAGAAAAATTAAATTTTCTTTTCTTTGTCCAAGTTGTCTATTATGGTTACTATCTTTGATTGTATCCATGTTTTGATCTTCATTCTTGAATTTTGCTCCACAATTATTTATTATGGAGTATTTTTGAACTTGGATAAACTAAAGTACGAATTCCTAATCTTTGTCCTTTTATTTCACCTGATTTGTAACACTTGAGAATTTTCCCGTATTACTAAATGAATATATTAATGGAAATAAAATTTCTGTGAATAAAAGTGTTATTATTTTGTGAGTTGGTTAATTCAATTGATTCATATTAGATCAATGCGTATTAAGATATGTGAAGTGACAATGAGAATTGTGAAATGCCTTATGTGGCATAATGTGAAACGAGAGAATTCACTAAGCGAGTTAAAACGGGAATTAGGAAGATTAATCGGGAATGATTATGTGATTTCATATAAGACGTGTAGTAACACCTTTGTGGACATCAATTCATGTCGTATAAAACAAATTTAGCGTTGAAAATTGACGGGCGAGAAGTTAAACCGGTCTTTGCCTTTGTCGTAGTGCAGACACGCATTTATCCGAAGAAGATAAATCATGGCGTAATGCGCTAAATGGTCGATTGGAGAAAAATTAATTTTTCTACCTTAGAAATAAAATGGAATAATTATGTGATATGTGTAACATTAATAAACTATGAAATAAAGTACGTTATGTTTAACGAAGGGATTATTAAGCCATTAATTAATATTAATTGATTGTGGTAGGATATTGATTACTTGATAATGGTAATATGTGCTTAGTAGTGTTTGCAATATATCTATAATTATAATAAGAATTATATAGATAGTTGATGGGTATGGAGATCCATGAAAACATTAATCAAGGAAGTGGATAATTTATTTATCTAACATAAATAAGTAAGTTATTAATATAATAATATTATTTTAACGGCCATGTGAATGTGAGCAATAATACAACTATACTATATAGTGTAGTGTGACATTTATGTGACTATATATTAAGTTGTATGGAACTACATGTTATAAATACATTACAAAATATCTATGTGACAACGTGTAGGTAGGTATGCAGTAAAATAAAATGTACATGGATTATATATATGTTGCATAACATCTACTACCTTGAAATATTAAATCATACTGTGACATAAAGTTATAATGTGGTTATGTGAGTAGTAGATAATTGTGGAACTACCCGGACAATAATACCGGACTGCATTATTTTATTACATGTACATGGACTATATGATATGAGTACATAAATAACCCTAATTTCCCCTAATATGGTAACACTTGGACATTAAGACCATTTTTGATAACCAAGTAACAAAATGGAATGGAGCTAAGTTTATTGTTGAGACTTCATTTTGTCCCATAATTAGTGTCACCAAGTACAATGAATAGTAGCTCAAAGCTAAATCACGTATTCTCCAAAAGGCTATGGCTTATTCTCTTTTCTTCCTTCCAAGCCTTGCTAGACAATGATCATGGTAGGGAGTGGTGGTTATGATGAGTTTCAACCACCATCTAACCACTCCTTCTTAACCATCATGCAATCCTACAATCCATGAGTTTGATTCAATGGGAAATTGCAATGCATGTGTAATGGATTTTCTATATATATGGACTCTCCTTCTTCAATTTCCATTGCTGAGATTTGTCAAGTGTGAGGGTGAGAGCTTACAAGCATTCTTAGAGCTTAAGAGTTCATTGGAGCAAGTTCCTTTCACTTTTACAAAGGTATAACTCCTCTTCCTTGCTTCTATTTTCAGTTTCTATTAAACAGAGTTCTTGAACTCTTAAAAAAAAATTCAAATTCTTGAATTCATGGAATTGGATGTTAATGAGGTTGGGTAGGGGTTATATAGTTGTTATATGACCATATAAATATGTTTCAACTATAATAGGAATGTTTAGAATCCATTTCGTGAGTGATTTTTGTGTTTGGGCTAAACAGTTGTCGAAGCAGACTGTTCTTGGCTCGAACCAGGCACGGCGCAGCTGCGCCATATTTGTATTGGCCAGTCTCTATTTTCAGTTAGAACTTCTGTTTTGCAATCTGATCCATGTTAATTAAACATTATGACTCAAGCTAGAATGTAAACATGTGTATGATGTATATATGGATATGTTAACCTAATGCATGTGAGCATGTTTAGACTAAATTGGCATGATTAACCAAAGTGTATAGTTTAAAATGAATTCATGACCTTAGAAACAAACTTGATGAGTATGAATAACATATTTGTGTACTGACTTTGCAAGCATGTTAGGATGACTTAGAAATGTATGAATAAACCTTTAGATTGTGTTTATATGAATAGTAAGGAAACATGAACATGTTGAACCTACTAGTAAGCTTTGAATGTGAATATTGTCAAGTTACATTGAGGACTAAAATATGAAATTTTTGATCACGTTTGATGACACTCTTAGACTCACTCATGTAATATAGACATATATATACCATGTTTATGTATCATATTTCAAATAAAGCATGAACGAAGCATATTTTCAACTATAGCGGTGTTAGATTCACATATGTGTTATGAATACTTACAAGCATGCCTAATATGAGTTTTGTAACTATCTTGTATGATTAGAGAGCAAGCATGATAGACTTTGTGAGTTCATGACCTCGAATGGCCTTAAATGATTGAAATGATCAACTTAGAATTCTATTGTGAAAGAAGGAACCTAGATTGACTTAAGGAGCATGAAAAGACCTTTAACATGACAAATATATTATGTGTGATTGTTTTGGAAAAGACGGACAGAAACCACAAGGCAAGATGGTTGAGTCTAGGCATGGCGGAGGAGTGCCAATTGCTACACGGGCCCTAAGCTTAGCCATGGTGCGGTTGTATGGTCTGGAATCCCAGATAGTGAATTCTGACTTTTAGCAGTCAACTTGTATGGTACCTAAAATGCTATAAGTGTTTTAAAACCTACTGATGTATATATATATATATATATATATATATATATATATATATATATATATATATGTGTGTGTGTGTGTGTGTGTGTGTGTGTGTGTGTGTGTGTGTGTGTGTGTGTGTGATGCTTAGATGATAAGTTTGTTTTGCCTTGTAATGGAAAGTCCATGAGTAAGGAGGTCTTAAACTAAGCATTCTTGTTTTGCTTATGAGGTAACTAAGTATTTGATTCATGATGACTTATAAACTAATTTTGTACCATATGTGCATACTTGAATCGTGTCGAGCTTGATTAAAGACTGTTTTAGCTAATGAACACCTTTTACTTATAATACACTATACTAGGATTCGAAAGTGTTGAGTTATTAACGTGGATAAACTACGCATAAGGCAAGTATAATTGCATTCTTTATTCGACGAATACCGTAAGCTTATCTCTTTGAATACAAATTATATTACTTTCTCGTTCAAATGAGTTAATATGCTTAAACCCTTGTGAAAGTTATTATTCATGTTGAACTTAGTATTGTTCTTGAATATTGTGAAAGGGTCGATGCCATTTGACTCGGCTAGACTATATGCATGTTTATAAAAGCAGTCCAAGACAATTGATTGGTGCAGAAATCTTGAAAACTGAGTTGGACAACCCTTTTGGTAAGGGGAGTGTATGTCGTTGGAAAACCCCAACACATGAATGAATATTATTGTGGTGTTATGCATAACGTAAAGTATTGTAGACTAATCATCTAAAGTACTTGATATTATTTGGGTTATCAGTTTAATATTGGTAACTCTAGTGGAAGTTCAATGGTCCTTAGTGATTGCTCAGTATAAATTGCTTATCCAGTTGGATACATTGTTAGTCGTTGAATTCATATATATCTGTTGATTTATATAGAATTGTTGTTCTTATTCCAAGAATTGTTGATATTCCTTATCCATGATGTTATTCTGACACTTTGAACTATCCTAGAAATGACACTTCGATATTTCAAACCTTGTGATATTATATCCTACACCCTTGTTGTATATTACTTGCTGGGCAATTTGTGCTCATCCTTGCTTATTTAAAAACTTTCAGTTAAGGAGGAACATAGAGGTGTCTCTGGAACAGACAAGGGCAAGGGCAAGGGCAAGGGCAAGGCTACCGACTAGCTTGTTCCTTTATGTTTAAAAACTATTATGTTATGTTAAGACTATTTGCAGACTATGTTTAAACTTAAGTAGGATTATGTAATAGGTCTTTATTCGATACTATTATGTAATCTATTAAGTACTGTAGGTTGTGAGACTTGGGGGAATAATTATAATAAATCATTGTATATTATTCTAATTTAGATTTTCCGTTGTGAATGTATGATTTTAGTTATTATGGTAATACTTTGAGCACGTGATGAACCGAATTCGAGTGACCAGGTGGAGGTCCGAATTTGGGGGCGCCACAGGATTAATTTTTTTTAAAATATTTTTATCATCCTCAGTCCTAAATAGTGATATAACTGAATATCTTTGGCCTGTAGTGTAAAGATAAATGATTACTTAATGAATATCTTTGGCCTGTAGTGCAAAGATGAATGATTACTTGATGAATATCCTTGGCCCATAATGCAAAGATGGACATATGTTGAGATGAACATGACTAACTGGTGATACAAATGAATATCTTTGGCCCGTAGTGTAAAGATGAATATTTGGTTCAAGATGTATATCGATTGATGTCACATGGATAAAATATTGATGATGAACTTTTAAATCATAGAAGATAGTAGACTTCATTCTCTACTTAACTCTTCTAATGAATTGTTATTTTCGCTACGAATATGGATCTAAACTTGTCGTCCATTATATTTTATCTGATTTATTCAAGGCTAACGATAATTTATATTTGGCAAAACTAATGATTTAGCCAGCGAAGTTGGCACGTTTTATTGAATACCTGATTGAACTTTTAATTTTTTAAATTAACTCACTAAACTAATTTTTATTTTCAAATTGGGTCATTCAGTTAAAAAAAAGTTGACTGAAGTTAAGTTTTTATCTACGTGGCGCTGACGTGGACGTAAAAAAAGGAAAAAAAAAGAAAATGACATGAAAAATAAAAGACAACATAAAAAAATAAAAAATATTGCTTATGTGGCAAAAAAATTTGAAAATAAAAACAAAAAAATCAATTCAATTCTCCGGCTAAGAATCCAATTTCACTGCTTCTTTTTCCACAAGGTTCAGTTTCTCCACTAATAATGTAAATCCGGCCTCGTTTGGAGATGGGTTGGCTTTTTTTCATTCTCCTGATAATCGGACCCTGGGTAGCCCGGGTGGATATTAGGGTCTTGTGAATTCGTCCTAGTTCACCAAGAACAAGTTTGTGGCAGTGGAATTTGATAGCCGACTTGATTTGCATTTTAATGACCCATGTGACAGATGAAAATTTTGATAAAAGGAAAGATTTGGGGAAGATGAAAATTTTGATTTTGATTTTGTGTATTTATATCTGGGTTGTATGTTTATTTATTTTGGTTAGATTTGTTTTGATGAAGAATAAAAGGAATCAAATAAAGAAGATGGTTGGATCCATTTTGCAAAAAAATATTTTGATTTTTTTGTTTTTATTTTCAAATTTTTTTTTGCCACATAAGCAATATTTTTTATTTTTTATGTTGTCTTTTATTTTCCATGTAATTTTCTTTTTTTTTTCTTTTTTTCTTTTTTTCTTTTTTTTACGTCCACGTCAGCGCCATGTAGATAAAAACTTAACGTCTGTCAACCTTTTTAACGGAATGACCCAATTTGAAAATAAAAATTAGTTCAGTGAGTTAATTTAAAAAATTAAAAGTTCAATCACGTATTCAATAAAACGTGCTAAGTTCGGTGGCTAAATCATTAGTTTTGCCTTTTATATTTCATTATCTTAGTCATAATATTTTTTACTGGATAGTTGAGTTCATCCTTTTCCTTTTTGTTCCATTTTTCTTCTCAAGAGGCGAGAATATAACGGGAACTAGTAGGGGTGTGGAGTAATAGTTCAAGACAGTTGTTTTAGCAGTCCTCACTATTTGTAAAATAGTGTATCAATAATTATAATGAGAACTTTATTTGAGTTTGAATATTGTCTAGAAGATAATATTTGTATTAAAACTCACAGCATATGTGTTGTCGTATTTTGCACGATAATTGTAATAATGAAGTTGTAGTTATTTTCTGTACCATGTATTTGGCGACTCAGAGTGTGAACCTATTTTGGGGGCGTCACATCTGGGATTAGAACTAGGAGGGGAGAGACGAGTAAAATCCTTCGCTAGTGTGTTCTACATAAGTTTTTTCGTTATTTAATGAGTCGATCGGGATATAAAGATAAGATGTAACATGTCAATTTCTTTAACTAATCTTTGTTTTGTGATCATATTTCAGAATAACATCTGAAAATCAAGAGATGAACTATGAGAAAATTATGACTGAGAATCAGGAAGCTACAAATAATACTGCTGCAAACTCATAAAATCATGATGTTAAGAACATAATGAATGATAAGTTTTTCTAAAACTTTATGCGATTTTTGCAGAATCAGACAAAAGAAACTATTGTCCATAATACTGGTAGAAACGCAGGTAACTCACAAATGGTCACTGCCAAGCAGTTTAGGGAGTTAGGACCACCTGAATTTCTCGAAAAGCCGGAGCCACTCAAGGCGGAGACTTGTCTCAAAAAAATGACAAAGATATTTGATGTACTGCGTTGCGCTGATGATCAAAAGGATCCCTTTGTTAATTTTATGTTACTAGGAGAGGCAAATCACTGGTGGAAATCAGTGAAGCGTACACATGATTCAGCACCTAAAATATCTTGGGTAGAGTTTCAAGAGCTATTTAATGAAAAGTATTTTTTGGAGAGCATTCGTTGTAACGATCGAGAATTTTAATATTTAATTTAAAATATCTATTTAATTAATAAATAGTCTACTTGAAGTATTTGTTGATTAAATAAGTATTTTGATTGATTATTTGTTTATTGATTAATTAAATAAATAATTGATGAATTGTGGTGGATTAATTTAATTAAGTGTGTATGTTAGTAAATTGATGAATAGATAATTTTATAAGTTGTGCGTATTTTATTATGCTAATGTGTTGGTTAAGTTATAATTTAATTTAAATAATTAAATTAAAACAAGAATTGTTAAATAATTATAATATTATTCTAATTTAATTTAATAATTAAATTAGAGATGTACTAAGTTGTTAAATAAAATTATAATTTATAATGAAAATTATAATTATGTAGCAACTTGATTTATGTGGCAATTTGATTTAATAAGTTAATATTAACTTTAATTTAATTGAATTTGAGTGTAACAAATAAACTATATGGTAAAGGAGTTTTTAAAATAAATTAAAAGAGGTTTAATGTAGTTTTGCCAAACAAAACCTTATGGATTTTGAATTAAAAAAAAAGTATAACTGACGTCAGTTTATATTACGTATTAATGTGTATTATATTATTATATCAGTTTATATTTTATATGTCAATTTATATGTTACGTATAGTTTAGATGAGAGAAAGAAGAAAATAGAGAGAAGGAAGAAAGAGAAAATTATTTATAGGAGAAAACAAAGAGTTGTTATCATATTTGTTGGCTAAAACAAGATATTAAAGGTAGTAATCTAGGCTTTAATTATATGTTTATGTTCTTCATTGTTCTTTATTGAAAATTTGATTTTATTTCTCTATAAATTAATATTGATGATTAATTTGTTGGGTATATGGTTTGTGTATGTTAATTTTTATATATAATCTGTTTTATGTGGATTATATGTGATTTAGAGTTGATTAATTCATGAAAACATGATAATATGAATAAATCATGTTTACAGTGAGTTACAGTGAAGTATATTTGTAGATGGCTTATTTGATACTAAAATTGATGTTCAATTTATGTAATAAACTGTAAATTGATGATTGATTGTGTTAGTACATTAAGAAACAAAAAGAATGCAATTTAAATGGATTGATTTGGTTAAGAAACGAAGTCATGGTGATTGAATTCTCTAAACATGTCAAAAAATGAGTTTTAAGCAAGAACATGGAATTTAAAGGTCTAAATTTAGTTGTTTAAGTTGTTTATATTGTTAAAATCATGATAGGGATATTTGGTTATGTTTCTTTAAAGTTTATATTTTATGGATATGATTAATTTGTTGTTTGAGTGAAGTTTTTGGGTTTATTTTGGCTTTCTTCTGTGTTCTTTGCGAACCAAAGGAGTTTGTTGCTGGGTGTTGGGTAAAATCTATATAAACACGCAAGTATACGTGGTCAACAAGTAATAAAGTGATAAGTAGAGTATCGTTCCCACAGAGATCAACTAACAATAATCTTAAACTCACAAGTACTAATTTCCTATTAATCCTAATTTTATTAAACTATTCAACTCAATGATTATAATTAAAAATTCTAAATTAAAGAATAATTGAACTACCACAAAACAATCACAAATATCAAAATCTAGAATTTCAAACAATTAATGGAGAATTAGACTTATGATTTCACCTTAAGCTTCACTCTGATTTTAACACCTCTATTCCAATTCAAATCACTATTCCAGTTTATTAATCAAGAACATGAATGTAGTATTAACCACCTCTCGATGCACTAATACCATATTAACTTAAATCCACAATTAAGATAGAAACAAGTTAAACACCTTAATCAACTAACTCCTTATATCTCTATGTGAATTACAATTAAAGAAGGTTTAAGCTTAAGTTCTCTATCCGATTACATATGATGTCAAGCATATCTCTACCTTAACATTCATCAAGATTTTGCTATTCACAAAATTCATGAACACATGCTATATTAATTAAGTCTAGATTTGACTATCCTCTCTCGATTCCATACAAATCCACAAAGAATTATTGATCAGGCAATTCATAAATTCAAGCTCAAATCAATATAGATAAACTAGAAATAGATTATTGAAATGGAAATTAAAGTTTACAAAATCATCGATTCACTCAAAGTGAATTAGTTCATCATAAACGAAATAAACACTGAATAAATCATAGAAAAAATTCTTTCAATTACAAATAATAGCCTAAGATGAAGAATATTGAAAAACACCATTCACGTAGCCTAAAATTGCAATCGTCTCGAAAATCTCTTCCAAATACTCCTTCCAATGCTTGCTTTGAAAAACTGATTAATCTTCTTAATATGCCTTGTGTGTTGTTGAATTCGTTGTTAATTGAGTAGTAGATGTCCAACACACAAGTCCCAGCCAAAATTCCATCTCTCTAGAGTTCCATTGGCATGCAATAAGCTAGAATCCATGCCCAAGAAGAGTTTCAATCTTAACAAAAATGCGAGATTCAAAACGGGGTGTAAGATAAAACAAGTCAGCCTTGCGTGGCTACCTTTCGCTAAGCGCTAATAAAGACCCCCGCCTTACACGGGGTATATAGATAAACAATCATTCATTACGGCATCTATTCTGCTAAATAGTTTGCTGAACTTCATGGCTTCTTCCAATTTTTCATTATTTGCCTCCAAATCATCCTAATTGACTTCAAATATACGTTAAATGCCACAACAACCATCCTACACATAAGATAACATAAAACAAGTGAAAACAAACATGAACACAAGAATTTAGCAACAAATAAGCATGAAATGGACACTGATTCGCGTATATAAAATCCACTTATCAAAATCCCCCAAACTTAAATCGTGCTAGTCCTCGAGCAAAAAACAACTATATGTTATGCAATGCAATGAGACAAAATGAATATAATCTAATTTATATACTTTCGAATCCATCAGTATCGCAGAACCAAGATTATCTTAACGGCCTCAGCGAAAACAAGCAACTATACAATATCAACTATCAAAACCAATCTACAATTCCACCTTAATCCTCAAATCTCAAGCCATTATCACTGGTATAGTGTGTGTGTGTGATCAACATCCATGATAACTGCTACGGATTCAAATTCAATACATAACCAATTTCTTAGAAGGAATCATACAATGCAAACTTAAAAATTTCAAACATAGACAGCTCCAACTAAAACTAAGCAATTACTAATCCCAGGGGTTCACATAGGATACTTATACTTATATATATATATATATATATATATATATATATATATTATTTTATTTACGGGGGCTTTTTACTCTTTTCCCGTTTTATTGGTTTTTTTTATATATATATATATAAACATGACTGTGCAATGTCTCATCCCATTAGGCTGACAGTGCTACCCCTTAGTGAGCTTTCAACCAACAACTCCCAGACCATAAAAGAGCTTAGGGCGCTAGGTGTAAAGACAATCCCCTCGGGCGTACTTGCTCAAGTAACAAAGGCCCCGAAACAAGACTAGTCACGATATATACTTTTATATATATATATATATATAAAAAGCTTATATACCCCATATATCATCCCCCAAACTTAGGTTCTTGCCTAATTTTCGCCTTTACTGTCTATCCTTGTCGTTTTCTCATTCACTCTAGCAGTATCCTTTAGAGACGGTTTATGTATCAATTTGAACTGACCAGTCAACAAAGATGTTATTAATTGTGCTAACCTTTTGTATACCAGTTTCAAACGAGCTCAAGATTTGATTCATAACATAAATTGTATCACATTTCTAGTAGTCAATGTTGTATTGGTTAACTTATTATCAATCTCATCATTGGCCCACAAATAAAATGAACTACAATATTGCTGGACTTATGCAAACACAATATTTAACTAACTAATTTTTTTTATATAGATAACAACATGCACTATTTACACAACTAAAAACAATGCACTAACAAAAATACTCTAAGCTACTATGTATGCACCTAAGCTATCATGTCGTACCGAAATTAAAATGCAATACTGAAATTAAAATGACAAAATGCAACCTAAGTACTACATATGCATGCAAACATGAATTTAAATCCCCCACACTTAAGTAATACAATGTCCTCATTGGATGATCAATCAAAATTAAGTACGTGAGGACTTCCCTGCTATCGCTTAAGTCGGAGGAGGTGGTTGTTGTTTTTCTTCGTCTGAATCACTTGGTCGAAACCTCGGCATTGACATAGGCTACTGATATGGAAATTGAGCCGCTGGGTTGAAGCTTTGAAGGGTTGTGTTAAGTGAGGCGAAAGATGCGTTCATAGCATCAAACATGTGATCTTGCCTCATTGCCAATATCCGCATTTCCCGACGTGCTACTTTATTGTGCGCATTCATTTGATTTTGGAAATCAAGGAACTGAGGACTGAATATGGCCTCTGTTTGCGTTACCTGCTCGGCCCCTTGATCTCCCATAGCTTCATCATCATCCTCCGATGCCTCTGTAGCATCACCTTCGTCTTTCGAAACCGATGGAAAAAATGAAGCCCAGACCCCGCGGATGTGACTCGCCTCCTGCCAATACAGAAAACCGTGCTATCCTTTTAGAATCAAGCAATGCGAGCAGCATTTGTGTGGGCTCGTCATCGGACCATCTCACCCCTACATTGCGACACAACCCACATATGAATGATGGGTGTGGCAAGCCGCCCAAAAAATTTCCGCGTAAACACCGGCGGATAGAGAAATAGATAATGGCCCCGACATCGATAATGAAATCTTGCACAATTGCGTACAACAGTAACGCCTTCTCTTTGGTGACGTCTAAGGTGTGTTGGGACGGAAGAAATTTAGCGCATAGGAATGCGTACCATATTTTTCCATACCGGCTAAGGTCCTTGCTATGGAACACAGTGCCTCCCTTCCGACCTTTGATCCAAGATGTTCCCGGCTTTGTCATCTCTGTGATTATTGCATCATAGTCCGGATCAGAATCTCGTAGGTGAGCATAGTGGCAGTGGCGAGGTACCCGCAGTTGATAGTAGGTGTTGATTGCATCGGCACTGAATGGAACCAAGTGGCCTCGCACAAACGCGTGGAATGGTTCTTTGTCCGCGGTGTTTGCATAAAACTCCTTGACAATGTTGATCACAGCGGGTTTCGGCTCTTCTGTGAATTTCGTCCACCCCTTTTGATAAATTTGAGGCATCATCTCCCCATCGCTAGGATCTGGTGCCAACCCCCGCTCTGGTGTAAGGGCTTTGGTGAGCATGTAATCATACCGGTCGGCGGCGGCGGCACTCGCAAATTTCCGGCGATCAAAAGTCCGGGTTAGTTGTGAAGACCTTGAACTATCTCCCCTTTGACGTTTCGAAGTTGGTTGCGTAGACATGTTCTCTCTATTGCTTGACTCACACTACCTTGCCCCTCCAAACTTGGTTGATACACACTGATAAACACTTGGTGTGCACAAATGCTTATCCCCCACACTTGTCAATTTGGCCCTCAATTATGGTGAATGAAGTTGAGTAACTTGAAAATAGTGGTATAGTTGCCTCTTAAATGCCCACAACTAACCTCTATGAATGCCCTAATTTGAAATTTGATGAGTGTAGTTGAAGAGTGCTGTGTGGAATATGGGATGAGATGTGGTAATATATGGAGGTGGTGTTAGGATGTTTATTAGTGGATTGAAGAGGTGGGGAGAGGTAGTGGAGCATTGGAAATCGTGGGTTTAGTGGGTGGTGGTTATGAGGAGTCTTAATTGAGGGAGAAGTTATGGGAGTTATGGAGTCTAGCATATGTAACTGCCAAAAATTTCAGTTAAAATTCAAGACCCCCGCCCCGGCGAGGGGTACTAATCTTAGAAGGCCCGCCCCAACGGGCATGGCTACTGCATTTTGGCATTGAGGACCCTCGCCCCGGCGGGGGGTACAAGGCTTAAGAGGCCCGCCCCGACGGGCTTGTATACTGTTAAAGTTCTGGGGAACCCCGGCGGGGATTGTAGTGCAAAAGAAACCCGCCCCGACGGGCATGCCTACTGTCAAGCTCCCCTATTTTCTCACTTTTTCTTCAATGTAACTCACTTGATGATCGTTTTTTCCTCCTACACGATATAAAACATGAGAATTAGTGAGTTGTTAATAACATGATGTATTATGGAGAGATTAACGAGACTTTTATTGTATGTTACTACCTAGTAATTTAATAAAAACTATATTGTATCGACTATGAATGAAAAATACGAGAAATAAACTAAAGATTGGGTTGCCTCCCAATTAGCGCTTGATTTTAAGTCATTCAGCCTGACTACTTCCTGTTTCATCCCGGATCGGTTGGGTCAACTACGGCCTGATGATTATTTATCACGCAACACCAACATTGTTGTATTGCATGCCCGTTCACTTGCAACTTGGATAATGGATTAGACTTTCTATCCTCAATTAATGCTTTAAGACCACTATCCTCTTTGAAATCCATGAACTTGACACGTGTAGATTTCTCGAGCAGTTCACACTCTTCCTTGTCAGTCGAGATTAGGATTTCCTTGAACACCTTTACCTTAACTACCTGATCAAACACATTCATAATCAGTTCTCCATTAGTCACGTCAATCAGTGTTCATCTAGTCGCTAGGAATGGTTGTCCCAAGATGATAGGGATGTTTTTATCTTCTTCAAAATCTAGTACCACAAAATTGGCTGGAAAGATTAGTGAATCAACTTTGACCAATACGTCTTCAACTATTCCTAAAGGGTATGTTATTGATCTATCGGCTAGTTATAGACTAATATTGGTTGGTTTTGCTTCCTTTAACCCCAACTTTTGGTAAATGGACAGTGGCATAAGATTTATTCTCGCTCCTAAATCACATAGAGCTCTTCCCACATCTTGATTGCCAATTGCACAAGGAATTATAAAACTTCCCGGATCTTTCAATTTAGGAGGGAGCTTTTTCTATAGTATTGCACTGCATTCCTCGGTCAACGCCACTGTTTTGAAGTCGTTGAGCTTGCATTTCTTCGACAGTATGTCTTTCATGAATTTAATGTACTTCGGCATCTGCTCAAGTGCTTCGGCAAATGGAATATTAATGTGTAATTATTTGAATATATCCATAAACTTTGAAAACTGGTTCTTTAACTTGTCACTTTCTGGCCTTCGAGGAAATGGCACAGATGGTGTAACTTTCATTTGTTCATCTTCCTTTGCTTTTTTCACCATCTTCTCTGTACATTTCTTTTCTAATTCCATTTCTTCCTCTTCACATTTATCTTCTTTACTAGCTTTATTATCCAAGTTAGAAGCCAACTCCTTACCGCTCCTAAGCGTAATAGCATTACACTGCTCGTGATTTTCCTTTGGATTTCTTTCGGTGTCACTATGTAGGGTCCCTTGTGGCCTGTTATTTAATGATAAGGCAATTTGCCCCATATGATTTTCCAAGTTCTTGATGGCCATTGCTTGATTTTTCATTGTTGCCTCATTGCTAGTTATGTACTTCAACACCGTCTCCTCAAAATCTGATTTCCTTTCCTGATGTTGAACCGGTTGTTGGTGATTCTGAAAACCTGGGGGATATGACGGTCATGGAGCTTGATGTTGCTCCACAAAAAATTCGGATGAGTCCTATTCCCTTGATTGTATGTATTCTGGTACATATTCTGCAGATTCCTGTTGTAACTACCTACGAACTGGACGGATGCTGGATTAATTGCGCACTGATCTGTTGGGTGCTCTCCCGCGCACAACTCACATATAACTGCCACTTGTTGTGCCTATACCCCTGTCATAGCATCCAACTTCTTTGAAAGTGCTGAAATCTGTGCTTGTATAGCTGTCACACTATCCACTTCTAGTACCCCAACTGCCTTTGCCTGTGTCATTCTGGCTGTGGGCCACTGGTAGTTATTAGCCACCATGTTTTCAATCAAATCGTAAGCTTCCTCGCAACTCTTCGCCATGAATGCTCCGCCCGACGCTGCATCAATACTCGTTCTGAGATTCCCATGTACTCCGTTGTAAAAGGTGTTCATTTGCAGCCACTTGGGCAATCCATGATGTGGGCATTTTTTGAGCAATTCTTTGTATCTCTCCCATGCCTCATATAATGACTCCCCATGTTGCTGCTCAAACATTGTTATCTCGTTCCTCATCATTGCAGTTTTCGCCAGTGGGAAGAATTTGGCAAGGAATTTCTGAGCTAAGTCTTCCCACGTAGTAATCGAACCCGGTGGTAGAGAGTGTAACCAACTCTTCGCCTTATCCCGTAGAGTAAATGGGAACAAGCGAAGTCTCACCGCATCAGCCAAAACCCCATTATACCTAAAGGTGTCGCAAATCTCCAGAAAGCTGACTAGATGTTCATTCAGATTGTCATTTGCCAATCCCCCAAACTGAACTGAATTCTGAATCATTTGAATCGTCCCAGGCTTAATTTCAAATGTATTTGCAGCTATTGCGGGCCTGGTGATGCTTGACTGCAGTTCAATCACCTTGGGTGTGGCGAAGTCCCTTAATGTTTTATGATCTTCGGCTGCCATTTCCTCTTCTTTCTCAGATGTTTCAAATTCTTGCCTCGTTTCCTTGATCCACTTACTTAACCTCTGAAACCTTTTCTCTATGTCATCCTCAGAAGGTAGCAAGTCTGGATTTTTGGACCGAGTTTGCATAAACTGCTCAAACACCTGAAATAAGAGGAACCAAACAAAAATAAAAAAATGTTTAAGTAAAACCGAATTAATTAAACTGATATTGTAAAGATATTAAGATTTATACTGAATTATCCCCGGCAATGGCGCCAAAAACTTGTTGGGAAAAATCTATATACGCACAACACGCAAGTATACGTGATTAACAAGTAATAAAGTGATAAGTAGAGTATCGTTCCCACAGAGATCAACTAGCAATAATCTTAAACTCACAAGTACCAATTTCCTATTAATCCTAATTTTAATAAACTATTCAACTCAATGATTATAATTAAAAATTCTAAATTAAAGAATAATTGAACTACCACAAAACAATCACAAATATCAAAATCTAGAATTTCAAACAATTAATGGAGAATTAGACTTATGATTTCATCTTAAGCTTCACTCTGATTTTAACACCTTTATTCCAATTCAAATCACTATTCCAGTTTATTAATCAAGAACACGAATGTAGTATTAACCACCTCTCGATGCACTAATACCATATTAACTTAAATCCACAATTAAGATAGAAACAAGTTAAACACCTTAATCAACTAACTCACTATATCTCTATGTGAATTACAATTAAAGAAGGTTTAAGCTTAAGTTCTCTATCCGATTACATGCGATGTCAAGCATATCTCTACCTTAACATTCATCAAGATTTTGCTATTCACAAAATTCATGAACACGTGCTATATTAATTAAGTCTAGATTTGAATATCCTCTCTTGATTCCATACAAATCTACAAAGAATTGTTGATCAGGCAATTCATAAATTCAAGGTCAAATCAATATAGATAAACTGGAAATAGATTATTAAAATGGAAATTAAAGTTTACAAAATCATCGATTCACTCAAAGATCTATCATAAGCCTAAAAAGTGAATTAGTTCATCATAAACGAAATAAACACTGAATAAATCATAGAAAATATTTTCAATTACAAATAATAGCCTAAGATAAGAATATTAAAAAACACCCTTCACGTAGCCTAAAATTGCAATCGTCTCGAAAATCTCTTCCAAATACTCCTTCCAATGCTTGCTCTGAAAAACTGAGATTAATCTTCGTAATATGCCTTGTGTGTTGTTGAATTCGTTGTTAATTGAGTATTAGATGTCCAACACACAAGTCCCAGCCGAAATTCCATCTCTCTAGAGTTCCATTGCCATGCAATAAGCTAGAATCCATGCCCAAGAAGAGTTTCAATCTTAACAAAAGATCTAGATTCGACACCCGCCTTGGGTGTGTATGTTGACCGAATCCGGGTCCCGAATCGTCATGCGGATCCGGTTCGCTATTTCTACATTTGTTTGCGGAAGATATAAACATAAATTGTTTATACATTAAACTTTACACACTATTCCCAAAATCGAGTAACCTTAACTTATACACAATCATGACTGTCTAACACATGACAATACTATTCTTCAACATACTTTACAACTTAACTTCACATTCTATCCCAAGCTGAACTTGGCATCATCCTTTTCCTGTAACTGGCCGTATTCGCCTTATCTGCAATGTTTTATCATGATATAGCAAGTGTGAGCATGAAAGTTGCCCAGCAAGTTTAAAAAAAACAAGGTAAAGATATATCATGATTGAAAGAGTTTGAATAATAAGCTGGCTATCCTTCACAATGTAGTTGTGAATTAGCATGAACAAAATTTCAAAGCTGAATGAACATTGAAAATGAACATAACAATTATATCTGAACTGACTGGTAATGAAGGTGATCAGCCTTTCATACCTGATGAATACATGCAATATGTACAGAGTACAATTCATAAGCATATTCTGTTTCAAAACAACTCTTAAAAGAGTTTAAGTAAAAAGAACTTGAAAAACTTGCACTGAATCGTTGATTACAAGTAATTTAATATAATACGCTTCTCCCGAAGACCTAATATTAATAATATAGATCTCCAATATTAGAATAATATCATCATTGTTATAAAATAACTTAAACATATTTTCACATACTCCTATCACCTATACAAAGATATAAAACCTATAATAGATCTTTTTGTTAGTCATAACATATAGTTAAGTATTAGACATTAGTTTTAAGTCTTAATATTATTATTATACTTTGATATTCTTTTAATCACATCATAACTTATACTTATAAGTTATTCATTTTTATATGTTATCCTAGTAAATTAGATAACATCTTAGTAAACCGAAATACCATTTCAGTAAGACGGATTTTATTTCAAAGATCCGAAATCACTATTCTTTTTCACGAAAAATACCAAATCAACTTATTATTTTTTTATCCTTTGGTCAAACATATATACATGTATTTCATACATAAAAAATATTTTTCCGTAATTTTTCAATTTCTTTTACTATTTTTCAAAAATCATAATTAGTGCGTGACTTAAGAAAATTAGCTACCTCGTGCTTAACTCCAGAGATGCCCATCTTTTGACATAACCTTATATATGTTAACGTGATGCTCCATTTTAAATTTCGTGGCAATCGGAGTTGTAGAACTCCGGTTATAGCGATTTTCGTCGGAAAATCACAAAAATTGAAATGGTCATAACTTGGTCGTTTTAAGCCGGAATTAGCTCATTTTTGGACACGAGCTACATATTACCATATATTTTCATTTCCCAAAAGCCTGTAATTTTTATCATTAACTAAATGTCCAAAACAGCCCTCGGAAAACTTTGGCCAGAAACTTTTTGCACTTTGGCAGTTTTGGAGTCCTTCACCAAAACTTAAATAAAACGAAATCTGTAACTTCGATTAATGATCCGTCAATTTTGTTAGATTCGTATCTTTCCGAACTACAGTTTTCATATATCACAATCCATATTTGGATATGTTTAGCTCCCGGAATTTAGCCCGGAAGTGACTGTTCCAAAACTGTCCTTTTCACAGTTTTCTTAACTTTGTGTAGTTTGGGAGAAATCCCATAACTCCCTCCTCCGGTGTCGGATTTTGTCCGTTTCGGAGTCTATGGAAAGCTTATTGAGTGTACTATAACATATCACAAGTCCAGAATTTTTAGAGCACTCTAACAAATCCGACATTTTCTGTTTTAGGGCAGCAGTCCACTAACTCATTTAAAACAAAAAAAAAAAACTGTTTTTGGTTATTCTTCTTTGTTCAAGCCTATCAACCCTAAAAATGGCAAGATCTAACCATAAAATATCATATATCATGTAGATCTTCCCTCATATGGATCAAAATCATAAGTTCAACACTTGATCTAAAACACCATATCAAAACACTTTTAAACTAACAAGAGTTTTGAATTTAGGAAATTTTCATACCTTTTTCTTAAGCCTTCCTTCTTCTTCTTCTTCTTCCTTCTTCCATGGATGAACTTTCTCTCTCTTTAATTCTTGAAAATAATTGATGCAAATGGTTTGGTTGATATGAGGGGCTAATATTGCTTGGATTATTGCCCCAACAAGTTGCCAATTATTGAACATAGGATTCTTTAGCAATTATTCACCAAAATGGGACAAAAGGGTAAAATGGACATTTCCATATCAATAATTGATTTCTTTTTCTTTTAACTTTTTTTTTTCTTATTTAGCATACCAAATGTCCAATATGTCCCTCCTTAATTGGGCTTAAATTTGGGCCACCATTTCCATCTTTTGGGCTATCAATAAATAATATATTGGACTTAAAATTTAATTCTTTGGGCCATGTAAATTAACATAGTCAAATTCTTTTCTATCTTACCCAACCCTAAATATTTAATTAGGATATCCAATCTAAATATTTAATTAGAGTATCATTCCAAATAATTAGAATTTAAATCATCACTCTACTACAATAAATTCTATAACCCAATTAAGCATATTTTAATTAAGTTATAAAATTAAAATCTTGAGATAATAAAAATATATCTCTTAACTTAATATAATTTTAATATTATTACTATTCTCCCACAAGTAGGCTTAGTTTGGGCCATTAATTAATCCCATTGAGCTAGCCATTTTACTTGTGTTACCTACTAACAAAAACTAACTTGGGCTTTCACCCAAAATTTAATTGGGTCATTATAATACTTGTCCCATACATAATATATTGGGCTAGATTAAATAATTAATTGCCCTTAATCACTTTATCTACAAGTCCCATGCTTAATTAATTAATTGGGCTTATTTAGATGATATAACATCATTAGTCCATTAAATCTACTCCTCTTGGACTCTATTCAAATTAATTGGGCTATAACCTTATTATAGTCCATTATTTTTAATTCTATTCCATTCTACCCTTATCTTTAAATTAGGGTTTACATCTCTCACTCTAGAAAATAAATTCCTTACTCATGCCCTTCTAGTTTCATAAACCAAATTATACTTGGTTATAAAATTAATTATTGGAGATATATAAAATAAATCTCTTAATGTCAGTATATACATTTATATACTAATATTCTCCCATATTATAACCTCTCAGGTTATTTAATCACCACACCTAATATATATATTAAGTTACATAACTTAATTCTTACTCTACCCTTATATACAAAATAAATGTATTCACATTATATAATGTATATTTATTTACTCATATCCATAATTCACATAATCATAACATATTTCACTTCTCACATTAATTTTGACTTTTCTCCATAAAAGTTAACTGTTGACTTTGACCAAAAGTCAACCTTTACACATTTTGTGCTTACTGTCCATTCTGACTAAACTCGACGTTTTGGACGCAATCGAGCAGTCCATGCTTCAAAATTCTATCTCTAACTCAAATTTTGAGTTTTAAATTACTCCATTCTCATTACTAATCGTATTAACTAACGACTTTATACTTATTCAAATTCTTATTTGCCAATCAAGGCCAACACTCAAGCTATGTTAATTACTAACATAGTTTTAATCTTGATCATTATATCATTAACTTAATTCATCATTCTTCTTACTTAAATATATATAGCACATTACTAAGTAAATATATTTCTATACATATACTCATCTTCGTTTAACCTCATAGCATCTCTTCATGTGAAATCTTATCTCCAATAATAAAATTTTCATATGTACTTATATAACATTTTTTTAGACTATTCCGTTCACATCGAATTTAAAGGTATCGTAATACCTTATTCTTAATATTCCTTCAAGTACATATTAATTCATTTCTAGGGTTTTGGAATTTTGTAACCCATATTTTCTCTATTCTCATTCGAATAGCAAACCATATAGGTTTTACTTGAAAAATTTAAATAAATCCTCAAATTCTCATCTAGGTTTTATTCTTTAACCTTTATTCTAATCATTCAAGATTTTAGAAATTTTCGGGTTATCACATTCACCCATTCTTCTAAGAATTTCGTCCTCGAAATTAAAGCATACTAATCTCTGCTTATTCTCTTATCCATAACTAGGTTTTCAACTTAACCTTTAAAATTTCCTCCTTTGAGGATTTATCTTTCTATCATCACATTTCACCATAACTACTGACTAGGAGTTTACATCTTCTAAACATTCTTCAAAACTAGGTTGTCGTAATGACCTTTATTCAATCATCTCAGATTCTACTCGTACACAACGAGTTTACATTATTTCATATCAATCATCACGTTCTACCACAACATTACTCTGAAGGGTTTAAAAAAAAAACTTTTCATATCTGTCTGAGGGATCATAAAAATTATGAACATTGAACTCCGAGGTTTAGGGGTATTTCTACCTGCTACCTCTTTCAATTAAGAAAGAAAGGTACTCTACCTCTTAAACATTTCTTTAATAGGTATGTTTACAATCACGAAGAAGGTAAACTACCGATTCTGGTACTTTAGATGATCATCTATTGTACCTTAGTAATCCGAAAACGACTATATATCGTCCTTAAATTGGAATATTCTATCCAATTAGTATATCCCCATTTTCAGGGTTGTTCACCTCAGACTTAGTATAGGATTCCGCACCAAAACAATTTGGTTCGGGAAATTTCTTTCAATGAACGCTTAGAGTTTTCATAAACATTAGTCTAGCTGAATCGAATAGTATAGACTCATATCGATAATTCAGTTCAATAGAATTATTTAAGTATAGCCAAACCCCGTTGACAAATTAAAATTTTGAAAACATTTTTCGAGAATGACGTCATGATGCCGCACCGTATTTACAAATTCAGTCCGTTGAGGATTCCGTCATTTGGTGATTTTATCATACTACATCATACCATAGTGGGTTGACGATCCTGAGATCACATCCAACACTAAGTAATACTGCATTGATGACTCCATCATTTTTTATCATCTCTCGCACTCAAAGTTACATGGTACATAAGTGATAAATAAAACAACTTTTGATACTTCAAATCATTCGTGTTCAGCGAAATAAGTATATAAAGCGTATTTTAAACCGTTTCAAAAATCTTTGCAAATCAGTTTTATCAACTCAACAGGTAACGAGGTGTCTATGGCCCGAAGTCCACGCATACACAATAATCATCAGGAGTTGAGAATAAAAATTCATTTTTCAAAAGCACATAGTGCGTATTTAGCTTGATGTCAAAAACTTCGAAGTCTAGCATAGCTAGAAGATTTGGAATACCTATGCTTCCATCATCAACTTCACTTTGTCTACTGATCCATTTCTTAATAGATCTATCTATTTATATAATCCTCAATGCTCCATTCACACTTAGCTATACCCTAGTTCATCAAACTTACCACACATTATGAGTTCAGGAACTTGCCACAATCATATGGGTTTAAGAACTTATCATAGTCAGACCATAGGCGTCCATTCGTTGAGGGGTTCAAAACATACCATATAATCATGAGTCACGAACATACCATAAGTATGAGTTTTAAGAACTCGTACTTAATCCTTATATCCTCTACTTATGACCTATCTACCTGTTATACACATGAGAAAGGAATCACCCTCTGAACATGCATATAACAAATAGCGCGACATAAACATTTCAATGATTATCGGCCATGTAAACTAAGTGATTTTTACACCAAGTACAATTCAGCTCCCATCACGAAGAATCATACAACTCAAATTGCCGACATGAGTCCTCAATTGAATCCCCACCTAACACTAACCCCTTATCCATATTTAATTTAATTCAGATTCATAATTCTCGTATGGATCCTGTACTCAATTTATAGTATAATTCATACACAAAGCAATCTTGTCTGTAAACTTTTCATCATTCTCTTGATCTTTCTTCATACCATAATCTTATCGGATCACGGAGTGATCTCATCGTATATATATACGATTCATTGCTATTCTGTGATCGTTTTGTTTTACGATCTCTTATCCTTACACTTGTAATCTCTTAGACTTTATCTATCCACTTCCTATACTTGTACACATCGAGTCTCTAATAGCTTTTCAATATGGGTACTGAGTGGTTTCCCACAAACAACCAACAAACTAGGTTCCAGAAGTTGCTAGTTCAGTATATACCTCCGCTCTATGAAGGAATCGTTTAGCCCAGATACCATACATCAACTACTTTCGAGTACAATGGTACCATACTTAAACCTAACTTTTGACTCATGAGATTCTTCAACTAACTCTATGTGAGTTAGTACTTATCCTAATCATCTGCGGTTATTGGTCTCGGTATTGCTACCTAAGCTTCATAACCACCGACTTTGATACCAATCAGAAATGTGCCCTTCGAATCCGGGTCCCGAATCGTGCGGATCCGGTTCGCTATTTCTACAACTTTTATGGAAGATATAAACATAAATTGTTTATACATTAAACTTTACACACTATTCCCAAAATCGAGTAACCTTAACTTATACACAATCATGGAACTATCTCAACACATGACAATACTATTCTTCAACATACTTTTACAACTTAACTTCACATTCTATCCCAAGTGAACTTGGCATCATCCTTTTCTCAGAATCGGCAGTATTCGCTTTATCTCGCAATGTTTTATCATGATATAGCAAGTGTGAGCATGAAAGTTGCCCAAAGAAGTTTAAAAAAAAACAAGGTAAAGATATATCATGATTGAAAGAGTTTGAATAATAAGCTGGCTATCCTTCACAATGTAGTTGTGAATTAGCATGAACAAAATTTCAAAGCTGAATGAACATTGAAAATGAACATAACAATTATATCTCGAATCGATTTGGTAATGAAGGTGATCACCTTTCATACCGATGAATACATGCAATATGTACAGAGTACAATTCATAAGCATATCTGTCTGAAACAACTCTTAAAAGAGTTTAAGTAAAAAGAACTTGAAAAACTTGCCTGAATCGTTGATTACCGTAACGCAATATAATACGCTTCTCCTGAAGACCTAATATTAATAATATAGATCTCCAATATTAGAATAATATCATCATTGTTATAAAATAACTTAAACATATTTTCACATACTCCTATCAGTCTATACAGCATATAAAACCTATAATAGATCTTTCGGTTAGTCATAACATATAGTTAAGTATTAGACATTAGTTTTAAGTCTTAATATTATTATTATACTTTGATATTCTTTTAATCACATCATAACTTATACTTATAAGTTATTCATTTTATATGTTATCCTAGTAAATTAGATAACATCTTAGTAAACCAAAATACCATTTCAAGAAGACGGATTTTATTTCAAAGATCCCGAAATCACTATTCTTTTTTCACGAAAAATACCAAATCAACTTATTATTTTTTTTATCCTTTGGTCAAACATATATACATGTATTTCATACATAAAAATATTTTTCCGTAATTTTTCAATTTCTTTTACTATTTTTCAAAAATCATAATTAGTGCGTGACTTAAGAAAATTAGCTACCTCGTGCTTAACTCCAGAGATGCCCATCTTTTGACAAAACCTTATATATGTTAACGTGATGCTCCATTTTAAATTTCAGAGCAATCGGAGTTGTAGAACTCGGTTATAGCGATTTTAATTCGGAAAATCACAAAAATTGAAATGGTCATAACTTGGTCGTTTTAAGCGGAATTAGCTCATTTTTGGACACGAGCTACATATTACCCATATTTTCATTTCCCAAAAGCCTGTAATTTTTATCATTAACTAAATGTCCAAAACAGCCCTCGGAAAATTTTGGCCAGAAACTTTTTGCACTTTGGCAGTTTTGGAGTCCTTCACCAAAACTTAAATAAAACGAAATCTGTAACTCCGATTAATGATCCGTCAATTTTGTTGGATTCGTATCTTCCGAACTACAGTTTTCATATATCACAATCCATATTTGGATATGTTTAGCTCCCGGAATTTAGCCCGGAAGTGACTGTTCCAAAACTGTCCTTTTCACAGTTTTCTTAACTTTGTGTAGTTTGGGAGAAATCCCATAACTCCCTCCTCCGGTGTCGGATTTAGTCCGTTTCGGAGTCTATGGAAAGCTTATTGAGTGTACTATAACATATCACAAGTCCAGAATTTTTAGAGCACTCTAACAAATCCGACATTTTCTGTTTTAGGGCAGCAGTCCACTAACTCATTTAAAACAAAAAAAAACTGTTTTGGTTATTCTTCTTTGTTCAAGCCTATCGACCCTAAAAATGGCAAGATCTAACCATAAAATATCATATATCATGTAGATCTTCCCTCATATGGATCAAAATCATAAGTTCAACACTTGATCTAAAACACCATATCAAAACACTTTTAAACTAACAAGAGTTTTGAATTTAGGAAATTTTCATACCTTTTTCTTAAGCCTTCTTTCTTCTTCTTCTTCTTCTTCCTTCTTCCATGGATGAACTTTCTCTCTCTTTAATTCTTGAAAATAATTGATGCAAATGGTTTGGTTGATATGAGGGGCTAATATTGCTTGGATTATTGCCCCAACAAGTTGCCAATTATTGAACATAGGATTCTTTAGCAATTATTCACCAAAATGGGACAAAAGGGTAAAATGGACATTTCCATATCAATAATTGATTTCTTTTTTCTTTTACTTTTTTTTTTCTTATTTAGCATACCAAATGTCCAATATGTCCCTCCTTAATTGGGCTTAAATTTGGGCCACCATTTCCATCTTTTGGGCTATCAATAAATAATATATTGGACTTAAAATTTAATTCTTTGGGCCATGTAAATTAACATAGTCAAATTCTTTTCTATCTTACCCAACCCTAAATATTTAATTAGGATATCCAATCTAAATATTTAATTAGAGTATCATTCCAAATAATTAGAATTTAAATCATCACTCTACTACAATAAATTCTATAACCCAATTAAGCATATTTTAATTAAGTTATAAAATTAAAATCTTGAGATAATAAAATATATCTCTTAACTTAATATAATTTTAATATTATTACTATTCTCCCACAAGTAGGCTTAGTTTGGGCCATTAATTAATCCCATTGAGCTAGCCATTTTACTTGTGTTACCTACTAACAAAAACTAACTTGGGCTTTCACCCAAAATTTAATTGGGTCATTATAATACTTGTCCCATACATAATATATTGGGCTAGATTAAATAATTAATTGCCCTTAATCACTTTATCTACAAGTCTCATGCTTAATTAATTAATTGGGCTTATTTAGATGATATAACATCATTAGTCCATTAAATCTACTCCTCTTGGACTCTATTCAAATTAATTGGGCTATAACCTTATTATAGTCCATTATTTTTAATTCTATTTCATTCTACCCTTATCTTTAAATTAGGGTTTACATCTCTCACTCTAGAAAATAAATTCCTTACTCATGCCCTTCTAGTTTCATAAACCAAATTATACTTGGTTATAAAATTAATTATTGGAGATATATAAAATAAATCTCTTAATGTCAAAGATATACATTTATATACTAATATTCTCCCATATTATAACCTCTCAAAGTTATTTAATCACCACACCTAATATATATATTAGGTTACATAACTTAATTCTTACTCTACCCTTATATACAAAATAAATGTATTCACATTATATAATGTATATTTATTTACTCATATCCATAATTCACATAATCATAACATATTTCACTTCTCACATTAATTTTGACTTTTCTCCATAAAGTTAACTGTTGACTTTGACCAAAAGTCAACCTTTACACATTTTGTGCTTCATCGTCCATTCTCGACTAAACTCGCTTTTTTGGACGCAATCGAGCGATCCATGCTTCAAAATTCTATCTCTAACTCAAATTTTGAGTTTTAAATTACTCCATTCTCATTACTAATCGTATTAACTAACGATTTTATACTTATTCAAATTCTTATTTGCCAATCAAGGCCAACACTCAAGCTATGTTAATTACTAACATAGTTTTAATCTTGATCATTATATCATTAACTTAATTCATCATTCTTCTTACTTAAATATATATAGCACATTACTAAGTAAATATATTTCTATACATATACTCATCTTCGTTTAACCTCATAGCATCTCTTCATGTGAAATCTTATCTCCAATAATAAAATTTTCATATGTACTTATATAACATTTTTTTTTAGACTATTCCGTTCACATCGAATTTAAAGGTATCGTAATACCTTATTCTTAATATTCCTTCAAGTACATATTAATTCATTTCTAGGGTTTTGGAATTTTGTAACCCATATTTTCTCTATTCTCATTCGAATAGCAAACCATATAGGTTTTACTTGAAAAATTTAAATAAATCCTCAAATTCTCATCTAGGTTTTATTCTTTAACCTTTATTCTAATCATTCAAGATTTTAGAAATTTTCGGGTTATCACATTCACCCCTTCTTCTAAGAATTTCGTCCTCGAAATTAAAGCATACTAATCTCTGCTTATTCTCTTATCCATAACTAGGTTTTCAACTTAACCTTTACAATTTCCTCCTTTGAGGATTTATCTTTCTATCATCACATATCACCATAACTACTCACTAGGAGTTTACATCTTCTAAACATTCTTCAAAACTAGGTTGTCGTAATGACCTTTATTCAATCATCTCGATTCTACTCGCATACAACGAGTTTACATTATTTCATATCAATCATCACGTTTCTACCACAACATTACTCAAGGGTTTAAAAAAAACTTTTCATATCTCATTCGAGGGATCATAAAATTATGAACTTTGAACCCGAGGTTTAGGGGTATTTCTACCGCTACCTCTTTCAATTAAGAAAGAAAGGTACTCTACCTCTTAAACATTTCTTTAATAGGTATGTTTACAATCACGAAGAAGGTAAACTACCGATTCGGTACTTTAGATGATCATCTATTGTACCTTAGTAATCCAAACGACTATATCGTCCTTAAATTGGAATATTCTATCCAATTAGTATATCCCCATTTTCGTGGTTGTTCACCTACGAGACTTTAGTATAGGATTTCGCATCAAAACAATTTGGTTCGGAAATTTCTTTCAATGAACGCTTAGAGTTTTCATAAACATTAGTCTAAATGAATCGAATAGCATAGACTCATATCGATAATTCATTCAATAGAATTATTTAAGTATAGCCAAACCCGATTGACAAATTAAAATTTTGAAAACATTTTTCGAGAATGACGTCATGATGCCGCAGATCAGTATTTACAAATTCATTGAGGATTCCGTCATTTGGTGATTTTATCATACTACATCATACCATAGTGGGTTGACGATCCCGAGATCACATCCAACACTAAGTAATATCGCATTGATGACTCCATCATTTTTTTTTATCATCTCCGCACTAAAGTTATATGGTACATAAGTGATAAATAAAACAACTTTGATACTTCAAATCATTCGTGTCTAGCCAAAATAAGTAGCATAGATTGTATTTTAAACCGTTTCAAAAATCTTTGCAAATCAATTTTATCAACTCAACAGTAACGAGGTGTCTATGGTTCAAGTCCACGATACACAATAATCATCGTGGAGTTGAGAATAAAATTCATTTTTCAAAAGCACATAGTGCGATTTAGCTTGATGTCAAAACTTCAAGTCTAGCATAGCTAGAAGATTTGGAATACCTATGCTTCCATCATCAACTTCACTTTGTCTACTGATCCATTTCTTAATAGATCTATCTATTTATATAATCCTCAATGCTCCATTCACACTTAGCTATACCCCAGTTCATCAAACTTACCACACATTATGAGTTCAGGAACTTGCCACAATCATATGGGTTTAAGAACTTATCCTAGTCAGACCATAGGCGTCCATTCGCTGAGGTGTTCAAAACATACCATATAATCATGAGTCACGAACATACCATAAGTATGAGTTTTAAGAACTCGTACTTAATCCTTATATCCTCTACTTATGACCTATCTACCTGTTATACACATGAGAAAGGAATCACCCTCTGAACATGCATATAACAAATAGCGCGACATAAACATTTCAATGATTATCAGTGCCAGAAACTAAGTGATTTTTACACCAAGTACAATTCAGCTCCCATACGAAGAATCATACAACTCAGCTGCCGACATGAGTCCTCAATTGAATCCCCACCTAACACTAACCCCTTATCCATACGAATTTAATTCGTATTCATAATTCTCGTATGGATCTGTACCAATTTATAGTACAATTCATACACAGCAATCTTGCTGTAAACTTTTCATCATTCTCTTGATCTTTCTTCATACCATAATCTTATCAGATCACGGAGAGTGATCTCATCGTATATATATTACGATTTATTGCTATTCGTGATCGTTTTTTTTACGATCTCTTATCCTTACACTTGTAATCTCTTAGACTTTATCTATCCACTTCCTATACTTGGTACACATCGAGTCTCTAACAGTTTTTTCAATATGGTACCGAGTGGTTTCCCACAAACAACCAACAAACTAGGTTCCGAGTTGCTAGTTCAGTATATACCCCGCCTATGAAGGAATCGTTTAGCCCAGATACCATACATCAACTACTTTCGAGTACAATGGTACCATACTTAAACCTAACTTTTTGACCTGCGAGATTCTTCAACTAACTCTATGTGAGTTAGTACTTATCCTAATCATCGGTTATTGGTCTCGTGTATTGCTACCTAAGCTTCATAACCACCGACTTTGATACCAACCTAGTGTTTCGAATCAGGGTCCCGAATCGCTACTGGATCCGGTTCGCTATTTCTACAATTGTTTATAAGATATAAACATAAATTGTTTATACATTAAACTTTACACACTATTCCCAAAATCGAGTAACCTTAACTTATACACAATCATGACCTGCCTAACACATGACAATACTATTCTTCAACATACTTTTACAACTTAACTTCACATTCTATCCCAAACCGAACTTGGCATCATCCTTTTCTCAGAATCGTCAGATTCGCTTTATCTCGCAATGTTTTATCATGATATAGCAAGTGTGAGCATGAAAGTTTCCCAAAGCAAGTTTTAAAAAAAAACAAGGTAAAGATATATCATGATTGAAAGAGTTTGAATAATAAGTGGCTATCCTTCACAATGTAGTTGTGAATTAGCATGAACAAAATTTCAAAGTGAATGAACATTGAAAATGAACATAACAATTATATCTCGAATCGACTGGTAATGAAGGTGATCGACCTTTCATACCGATGAATACATGCAATATGTACATGAGTACAATTCATAAGCATATTCTCATTCAAAACAACTCTTAAAAGAGTTTAAGTAAAAAGAACTTGAAAAACTTGCACAGAATCGTTGATTCTTAGTAACGCAATATAATACGCTTCTCCCAAGACCTAATATTAATAATATAGATCTCCAATATTAGAATAATATCATCATTGTTATAAAATAACTTAAACATATTTTCACATACTCCTATCATCTATACAAAGATATAAAACCTATAATAGATCTTTCGGTTAGTCATAACATATAGTTAAGTATTAGACATTAGTTTTAAGTCTTAATATTATTATTATACTTTGATATTCTTTTAATCACATCATAACTTATACTTATAAGTTATTCATTTTTATATGTTATCCTAGTAAATTAGATAACATCTTAGTAAACCGAAATACCATTTCGGTAAAAGAAGATTTGATTTTATTTCAAAGATCCAAGAAATCACTATTCTTTTTCATTAAAAAATACCAAATCAACTTATTATTTTTTTATCCTTTGGTCAAATATATACATGTATTTCATACATAAAAATATTTTTCCGTAATTTTTCAATTTCTTTTACTATTTTTCAAAAATCATAATTAGTGCGTGACTTAAGAAAATTAGCTACCTCGTGCTTAACTCCAGAGATGCCCATCTTTTGACAAAACCTTATATATGTTAACGTGATGCTCCATTTTAAATTTCAGTAGCAATCGGAGTTGTAGAACTCGGTTATAGCGATTTTAAATCGGAAAATCACAAAATTGAAATGGTCATAACTTGGTGCGTTTTAAGCGGAATTAGCTCATTTTTGGACACGAGCTACATATTACCATATATTTTCATTTCCCAAAAGCCTGTAATTTTTATCATTAACTAAATGTCCAAAACAGCCCTCGGAAAATTTTGGCCAGAAACTTTTTGCACTTTGGCAGTTTTGGAGTCCTTCACCAAAACTTAAATAAAACGAAATCTGTAACTCCGATTAATGATCCGTCAATTTTGTTGGATTCGTATCTTTCCGAACTACAGTTTTCATATATCACAATCCATATTTGGATATGTTTAGCTCCCGGAATTTAGCCCGGAAGTGACTGTTCCAAAACTGTCCTTTTCACAGTTTTCTTAACTTTGTGTAGTTTGGGAGAAATCCCATAACTCCCTCCTCCGGTGTCGGATTTAGTCCGTTTCGAAGTCTATGGAAAGCTTATTGAGTGTACTATAACATATCACAAGTCCAGAATTTTTAGAGCACTCTAACAAATCCGACATTTTCTGTTTTAGGGCAGCAGTCCACTAACTCATTTAAAACAAAAAAAACTGTTTTGGTTATTCTTCTTTGTTCAAGCCTATCAACCCTAAAAATGGCAAGATCTAACCATAAAATATCATATATCATGTAGATCTTCCCTCATATGGATCAAAATCATAAGTTCAACACTTGATCTAAAACACCATATCAAAACACTTTTAAACTAACAAGAGTTTTGAATTTAGGAAATTTTCATACCTTTTTCTTAAGCCTTCCTTCCTTCTTCTTCTTCTTCTTCCTTCTTCCATGGATGAACTTTTCTCTCTTTAATTCTTGAAAATAATTGATGCAAATGGTTTGGTTGATATGAGGGCTAATATTGCTTGGATTATTGCCCCAACAAGTTGCCAATTATTGAACATAGGATTCTTTAGCAATTATTCACCAAAATGGGACAAAAGGGTAAAATGGACATTTCCATATCAATAATTGATTTTTTTTCTTTTAACTTTTTTTCTTATTTAGCATACCAAATGTCCAATATGTCCCTCCTTAATTGGGCTTAAATTTGGGCCACCATTTCCATCTTTTGGGCTATCAATAAATAATATATTGGACTTAAAATTTAATTCTTTGGGCCATGTAAATTAACATAGTCAAATTCTTTTCTATCTTACCCAACCCTAAATATTTAATTAGGATATCCAATCTAAATATTTAATTAGAGTATCATTCCAAATAATTAGAATTTAAATCATCACTCTACTACAATAAATTCTATAACCCAATTAAGCATATTTTAATTAAGTTATAAAATTAAAATCTTGAGATAATAAAATATATCTCTTAACTTAATATAATTTTAATATTATTACTATTCTCCCACAAGTAGGCTTAGTTTGGGCCATTAATTAATCTCATTGAGCTAGCCATTTTACTTGTGTTACCTATTAACAAAAACTAACTTGGGCTTTCACCCAAAATTTAATTGGGTCATTATAATACTTGTCCCATACATAATATATTGGGCTAGATTAAATAATTAATTGCCCTTAATCACTTTATCTACAAGTCTCATGCTTAATTAATTAATTGGGCTTATTTAGATGATATAACATCATTAGTCCATTAAATCTACTCCTCTTGGACTCTATTCAAATTAATTGGGCTATAACCTTATTATAGTCCATTATTTTTAATTCTATTCCATTCTACCCTTATCTTTAAATTAGGGTTTACATCTCTCACTCTAGAAAATAAATTCCTTACTCATGCCCTTCTAGTTTCATATAAACCAAATTATACTTGGTTATAAAATTAATTATTGGAGATATATAAAATAAATCTCTTAATGTCAAGTATATACATTTATATACTAATATTCTCCCATATTATAACCTCTCGGGTTATTTAATCACCACACCTAATATATATATTAGGTTACATAACTTAATTCTTACTTCTACCCTTATATACAAAATAAATGTATTCACATTATATAATGTATATTTATTTACTCATATCCATAATTCACATAATCATAACATATTTCACTTCTCACATTAATTTTGACTTTTCTCCATAAAAGTTAATCTGTTGACTTTGACCAAAAGTCAACCTTTACACATTTTGTGCTTATTGTCCATTCTCGACTAAACTCGGCGTTTTGGGACTTAATCGAAGCGATCCATGCTTCAAAATTCTATCTCTAACTCAAATTTTGAGTTTTAAATTACTCCATTCTCATTACTAATCGTATTAACTAACGACTTTATACTTATTCAAATTCTTATTTGCCAATCAAGGCCAACACTCAAGCTATGTTAATTACTAACATAGTTTTAATCTTGATCGTTATATCATTAACTTAATTCATCATTCTTCTTGCTTAAATATATATAGCACCTTACTAAGTAAATATATTTCTATACATATACTCATCTTCGTTTAACCTCATAGCATCTCTTCATGTGAAATCTTATCTCCAATAATAAAATTTTCATATGTACTTATATAACATTTTTTTTTTAGACTATTCCGTTCACATCGAATTTAAAGGTATCGTAATACCTTATTCTTAATATTCCTTCAAGTACATATTAATTCATTTCTAGGGTTTTGGAATTTTGTAACCCATATTTTCTCTATTCTCATTGAATAGCAAACCATATAGGTTTTACTTGAAAAATTTAAATAAATCCTCAAATTCTCATCTAGGTTTTATTCTTTAACCTTTATTCTAATCATTCAAGATTTTAGAAATTTTCGGGTTATCACAGTGTAAGAGTAAAACAAGCTTTCAAATAAGGCTACCTTTCTTCTAAGCGGTAATGAAGACCCCTGCCTCGACGGGGTATATAAGATAAATAAACAGGCATTTACGTGGCATCTATTCTGCTAAATAGTTTGCTGAACTTAATAGCTTCTTCCAAATTTTCATCATTTGCCTCTAAATCATCCCAATTGACTTCAAATATACGTTAAATGCCACAACAACCATCCTAAACATAAGATAACATAAAACAAGTGAAAACGAACATGAACACAAGAATTTAGCAACATATAAGCATGAAATGGGCACTGATTCGCATATATAAAATCCACTTATCACTGTGTCGAGGCGTTGCAACGCCTGTTTTAAGGGTAAAAGCTGAGCTGCAGTGTAACACCCCCAAAATAGGTATACATCACCCATCTTGGGTCGCCAAATACACGGTACTGAATACAAATACAAACTTAATTATACAACATGAGCTGAGAGTTTTTACACGAATATTATCTTCTAGACAATATCCAAACTCAAATGGAGTCCTCATTACATTTATTGTCACACTATTTTATAGAATAGTGAGGACTACTAAAACACCATCTCGAACCATCACTCCATTCCCCGACTAGTCCTGGCTACGTTCTCATTTCCTGAAGAGAACAATGAAAGCAAAAGGGTGAGCTCAACTAGCCTAGTAAGAAATATTATGACCAAGATAATGCAGAATAAATTATCATTAGTTTTCAACAGTCTTAAACATATAAAATACAATAAACATCAAGTTTAACTGCAACGGAACAAGCAATCCATTAGAAGAGTCAAGTAGAGCATGATATCTACTATCTTCTATGATTTAAAAAGTTTTTCATCAACTTTATCGCTGCGACTCAGCTTAATAAATAAACCACATCATCGAATCATCCCTGTACCACAACCAAGGATATTCATGTAATCGTCAATGGTCATAATTATACCGAATAATCCCTGGTCATAATCATACCAACAACTGTGATAACCCGAATTTTTATAAGTTATTAAAATATGAATTTAATAATTAAAATTTTATTATGAGATGTTTTGAGTTTGAGTATGTATATATATGTGCTATATATTTTGAAATATGTGATCCGGTGTGACGATATATATATATATATATATATATATATATATATATATATATATATATATATATATATTCATATATTGGGAAAGTGAGGTTTAATAGTTAAGTTAACTATTGAAGAAATTAAATAAATTTGGTAATTATTTTAAATATTTATTAAATTAAATAAATATTTTAAATAATTTATTTATTGAGAAAAATAAATAATTTATGAAATTGTGGTATAGTAATTTAGTTACGTGTGGATGATAATGAAGTTAAAGCAAAGGTAAATTTTATTCTTTGAAGATTTAATTTAATGAATTAATTAAATTAAATGAGTTGTTTAATATTAAAGAAAATAAGTAAATTAAATAAAGTGATGTTTGAGTCTAATTTATTAATTAAATTAGATATATGATTATTTATTAATCATCGGAAGAATTATAATAAAAATTATAATTATTATAATTATTATTGTAAGTTATGTAAATTGGTTGCAAGTGTGACAAATAAAAACTATATAATATAATATTATTAAAATAATCTAGTATGGGGGAAATTGTGTGTAACCAAACGCAGCCTTATGGCTTTTGGTTTATTGTAACTGACACCTATTGTAACTAATGTACGTGAAAGAGAGGGGAGTCAGTTTATTTTACGTGTTCTTTTTCTAAGGTTAAGAACATAGAAGAAAGGGTTAGAGAAAGGGAGAGAATTCTTTGTAATTGAGAAGAAAAATTCGGAGAATCAAAGAAGAGGAAGAAGATTAATCAAGCTTCTCTAATCATCTAGCTAATTAAAGGTAAGTAATCTATTTTAAAGTTTCAAGTTCTTAGTTTTGTTTTCTAAGTTCTCTATAATTGAAGTTCTAGGGTTAATTGTTGAGAAATTAATTTTTATGTGTATTGGGATTACATAATCTGTATTATGTTGTCTATATATGATTTTTTGAAGTATCGAATTCATGAAAATATGTTTGAAGGTGAAGAACTTGAGTTTTGGTTTTATATATAATACATGGTATGTTTTGGAGTTAAAATTGGTTTTAAATTCATTCTCTAAACTGTAAATTGATAATGGAAGTTGTTAGTACGTTGAAAAACGAAAAGAACAAAAGTTAAACGGACCAATTTGGTTGAGAAACGAATTCGTAGCGAATGAATTCGCTAAATGTGTTTAAAACATGAAAATAAAGTATGAACATGTGTTTTGAGTCAAATTTTAGGTTGGTTAATGTTTTTATAAATTGTTAGAATTCTAGTATGTCGTAGTTCTATGAATTACGAATCCATAGAATCAAAAACGGACTAATTTGGATGTGTATAAATAGTATTTTGTGAATAGTACTTTGTAAATAGTACCGTATAAATAAATAGTACTTATGGACAATACTCCGGCATGAAAAGCTTATAATTTAACAAGAATGTGCAGAAAATATCCTTGTAAAATGATACTAGATGAAGTACAAATTTCAAGGATATTCTACTAATTTCATGAAGTATAGAAGCAATACTTTAACAAAATGAGGGTATAATCAGGAATACGAGACGAAATAATATTACTCACATACTACAGAGTATGGAAAAAAATATTATTTCTTATGAATACTGAACAAAAATAATATCCCTTACCTCAAAAGAAGACTGGATACTGGAATAGTGAGGTAACAGACTTCTCTTCTTCTTTCTTTTTATAGCTTCTCTCTCTATAATTGCTCGTGTGAGTCTTAGTGAATTGGTGAGATAAGTGATAATTGCTCTTGTGACGAATAAACGTTGAAACGCCGTGATAAGTGATAATGAAGGTAAAAAAAATGTTTTAAATCAAATGAAATGAATATTATAAGATATTGAATAGTGTTAATATAAAACCAATAAGTGGTCCTAGCAAGACTTAAACACTTGAATGAACTTCGAATATGAAATACAGTGAGATATAAGTTGAAAGTTAACACAATCAAATTGAACATTGTGTATTAATTAATAAGAAGGGTTATGGGAGGTAGAGTAAAGTTTACATTACAACTATTATGCATTCCTATGTGACTAATAGTTGGTGTGCATGATTATATAATTGTGTAGGGCACGTGAAGTGCAGATAACTGTAAGTTGTTAAACTGTTATTGGTAAACAACGATCAAGGAAAGTCTTTCAGTTCCTATTTGCTATGTGAATTTGATTGTTTTAAATCTTTATTGCAAAGAGCATGATGTGTTATATATATGTTGAATGTATGAAATGTTAAAGTCAACTTATAACTACGTTGATTGAGTAAAGCATGTTGATTGAGTAAGGAACTCAATCTTTATACTTATTATATGAACTGTAACATGTATGTTATGTTAGTCCAATGTTTATGAGATATATGTTGAGCATGTTATTATGTGTTACGTGATGCATGAAAACTATTAGATTTTGATGGGCTGTCGAGCTCAACCTTGCAAATAACCATTTTTGCAGGTTAAGGATTGAAGGTAACACTATGTGCTACTTGAATGATGTGGAACAGAAATAGTACACAAAGATTAATATTTTAGCTAAAGTTGTTATTTCTTTAAACCATGATTAAGATTCATGAGATGTACTAAATGTTTTATGATGTATAATTTTATGTTGAGTTGTAAAGCTAATGTTAGAGTTATCTGATATGTAAAGGTTATCGGATTGAAATGTAAAATTTTATATAATAATAGTGATAAAGTGAATCATAAAATAAGATTGATTCAAAGACATGTAGATGATAAAGGTTTTGATTCAGGGAATTAAAGTAAGAAGACATAAAAGTTTAAATTATTCCGCATTATATAAAGTTTAACATCGAATAATGATATAAAATCAGAAGGTAGACGTATTACTAACGACCGAAGTTAATAATTAAATTGTATGAATTTTGGGGTCGTTACAACAACTGTCCATCAATGCACTACAGGCCAATGAGGACTTTTACCACATCACTTGTAACATTACGGGTCATAATTATATCGAATGATCCCTGGTCATAATCATACCAATCGACAGTCCATCTATGCACGTAAGCCAAAGACGAATTTCATCACAATATAAGCATGAGGATGATGACAATGATATAAGAATTCAATTAAAAGAAACAAAGGATAAATTTTTAAAGATTTATAATTTAATTTATCCAGAATTCAATAATGTTCAAATTGCCAACATGATACTGCTTTGTGGAGTAAAATTCAAGAATGATATTGCATCAAAAATGATTTAGACCGAAAAGAAATCAATTTTTGTCATGAATAGTACTCCGGGTGAATAGTACCCCATGAATAGTACTTCAAGAATAGTACCCCGTGAATAGTACTTCGAGAATAGTACCCCGTGAATAGTACTTTATGAATAGTATTTTGTGAATAGTACCCGTGAATAGTACTTTGTAAATAGTACCGTATAAATAAATAGTACTCATGAACAATACTCCGACATGAAAAGCTTAAAATTTAATAAGAATATGCAGAAAATATCCTTGTAAAATGATACTAAATGAAGCAAAAATTTCAAGGATATTCTACTAATTTCGTGGAGTATAGAAGCAATACTTTAATAAAATGAGGGTATAATCAGGAATACGAGACAAAATAATATTACTCACATACTACAAAGTATGGAAAAAAAATATTATTTCTTATGAATACTGAACAAAAATAATATCCCTTACCTCATAAGAAGACTGAATACTGGAATAGTGAGGTAACAGACTTCTCTTCTTCTTTGTCTTTATAACTTCTCTCTCTATAATTGCTCTTGTGAGTCTTAGTGAATTGGTGAGAATGAAAGAAAAATGAGCTTCTATTTATAGGAAAATATAGTTTCAATAATTTCATGTTTTGGGGCTCGAAATATTATATTATAATACCTTCATCTTTTCCTTCATTTTTAATTTAGTCATGTAAGTATTATCAAACTTGCACCACCTCCCCTAATAGTACATCATGTGAATCAATAGTACATTAATGTGAATCAATAGTTCTATACATGTGAAAAAATAGTTACAATATAGTACATTCATCTATACCTTTATTTTTAATTTAGTCATTCAAGTATTATCAATCTTGCACCACCTCCCCTAATATTACATGCAAGTGAATCAATAGTACACACATGTGAACAAATAGTTATAAGCATGTGAATTAATAGCAATTAATTGCTTATTTATCCGATTAATTACCCGATTGGTCAATATATCCTCCAGACATCAATTATTATCGAAATAGATGTCGATTTCCACTAACACTAATAATCACAACACAATAGAACTATCAATTTCATCTTTAATCAACACGAACTTATTCATCATTAATATTATAACTCACAATATTTAACAACCAGATTGTGACGCCCCAAAATAGGTATACATCACCCATCTTGAGTCGTCGAATACATGGTACAAAATTCAAATACAACTTAACTATACAATAGTCGTGTAAAATATGACAAAACATATGCTGTGAGTTTTAATACAAATATTGTCATCTAGACAATATCCACACTCAATTGAGTTCTCATTACATTTATTATCACACTATTTAACAGAATAGTGAGGACTACTAATGCTATTATCTGGGCCGTCACTCCGTTCCCCGACTAGTCCCTGCTACGTTCTCATTTCCTAAAGAGAACAATGAAAGTAAAAGGGTGAGCTCAACTAGCCCAGCAAGAAATATTATGACTAAGATAATACAGAATAAATTATCATTAGCCTTCAATAGTGTTAAACTGATACAATATAACAAACATCAAGTTTAACTGCACCAGAACAAGCAATCCATTAAAAGAGTCAAGTAGAGAATAAAATCTACTATCTTTTATGATTTAAAAGGTTTTTCATCATTTTTATCGCTGGAACTCAGCTTAATAAATAATCCACATCATCCCTGCACTATAGCAAAGGATATTCATTAGTATCACAACCACAAATTATCCATGCACTAAGGGCCAAGGATATTCGTGTATTCATCAATGGTCATGATCATGCCAAAAACTGTCCATCAATGCACTACAGGCCAATGAGGACTTTTACCACATCATTTGTAACATTACGGTCATGATTATACCGAATAATCCCTAGTCATAATCATACCAAGTCCATCTATGCATTATAGGCCACATATGACTTTCAACATAATATAAACATGAGGATGATGACAATGATATAAGAATTCAATAAAACAAGTTCAAGAATTAATTTATCTAGGAACTAATAACGTCCAAATTGTCAACATGATACTTCTTTATTGAGTAAAATTCAAGAATGCTCAGAAGAATATTTCTATGAAAAGATACTGGATGAAACGCAAATATCAAGGATATTCTACTAATTTCATGGAGTATAGAAGCCAAAACTGTGAGACCCCGAATTTTATGAAATAAAAGTATTCAATTTTTCTATTTTAGTGAATAGTTAAATTGATAAAAGTTTAAAGTTAAGGGTGACATTTGAAAATTTTTCAAAGTAAGTGATGATGAAGTTTTGTTTTATTAGTATTATTAACGTAATAAAACAGAAAAGCTTTTTATATAAAATAGAATACTTTTATAAAGTTATTCATTTTATTAGACTATAAATAGAATATATTATATTTTATTTAAAAGATTTTGTTTTTTATTAAATCAATCTGGACCGTCCGTTTAAAAGTAAATCAATCTGGACCGTTTATGGATTAGTTACTATTCAGTCCATTCTTCTATAAATAGAAGTTCATTCCTTCATTATTTCTTACGAATTCACTGAAACTCTAGAGAGAGAATTCTTCTTCTATAATCTTGAGCGTAGAAGATAGTGCAAGTTTTCTTCAAGTATATTCTCGCCCTACCCATCGGAATACTCTTCTTTTAAAGGTAATGGATATTATTTGTTGTACCCGTAAGGGGTATTATTTCTTTCATATTCATGAAGAGAACACATTATTCCATTCTTTATTATTCATTGGAATAACTCGTATACGTGATCTACCCTATACTTGGTGAAATTCTTACATTATTCCATTCTTTATCATTATATTGGAATAACTCTGTCTATCAATCAATACGCATGCATGGTGATTTCTGTTGTTATTCCATTCTTTATTATTTTGTTGGAACATCCTATCGGTGCGAATTTCGCCTGACATGGTTCTGTTATTTATTATTTTGTTGGAATAACATGTCCATGCGAAGTACCGCATGCATGGTGATTTCTGTTGTTATTCCATTCTTTATTATTATGTTGGAATAACCTGTTTATGCGAAGTACCGCATACATGGTGAAATTCTTCTATTATTCCATTCTTTACTATTTTCGGAATATATCACGTCTGTATGCGTTTTTCATGGGACTGGATTCTATTATTTATTATTCTGTCGGAATATCCTGTCTGTGCTTTTACGCCGGACCTAGTTCCATCATTTATTATTCTGTTGGGAATAACATGTCGGTGCAGTCTATCGCACACATGGTGAATCCTTCTATTATTCCATTCTTTATTATTCTGTTAGAATAACCTGTCTATATGGATTACCACATGCATGGTGAATGATCCTTTGTATTCATTCCTTATTAAATTGTGGAAATGATTTGTATACGTGGATTACCGCATGGCGGGTGAAAACTCATTTGCAGTTTCATATATTCTTTATTATACTCAGTTGGTTAAAGTTTTGACTTCTATACTCCATGAAATTAGTGAAATATCCTTGATATCCTTGATATTTGCGCTTCATCCAGTATCTTTAAATGGAAATATTCTTCTGAGCATTCTTGAATTTTACTCTACAAAGAAGTATCATGTTGACAATTTGGACATTATTGAGTTCAGGATAAATTAACTTATAAATCTTTAAAATTTATTCTTGAACTTGTTTTATTGAATTATTATGTCATTGTCATGATGAGTTATGTTGGTATTATGTGAAAACATGAAAGTTTCTTAGAAATCACAAAGGGTTGAAAAATCAGATTTTGGTAAAAATAGAACATGAAATTCAATTGACCATATCTCCTATTATATTTCGAATTTTTGAGTGTGGTCAAGTTCTAGAGTTAGATCTATGAGTTTCCTAACTTATCCAAGTGGAATCACTGGAAAAAGGTGTTGTAAATTTTCGTGTGGACTGATTTTAGCAAAGCACGAAAAAAGTGAAAAATAGAAAAATAGCTACTATCATAAATTTTAAAAGGGCATTTTCGGCCACTTAAATTATGAGAAAAATTCTGGCCTTTTGGGACATGGAAATATATGGTATAAAGTACCTCCTGTCCAAAAATGAGCTCATTCTGACTTAAAACGAGCAAGTTATGACCATTTCAATATTTCGGTTTTTTTGACAAAAAATGCTATAACCGGAGTTCTATAACTCCGATGACCATGAAATTTAAACTGGAAGATCACGTTAACATGTGTAAGATCCTGTCAAGATTTGGGAATTTCTGGAGTTAAACTTGAGGTAGCTAACTTCTTAAGGAATTAATTAGAAATTGATTTTTGAAAAATAGTAAATGAATTTTAAAAATTCTTAGAAAAATATATGTTCAATATGGGACTATATTCTGCTAAATCCCATAAAAGAAATATTTTTGGGAATGATTTGGTATTTTTCATAAAAATGTTCTAGTTATGAATAAATGAGTTAAATTTGTTATGTGAAGTAACAAAGTTGGAAAATAGGATTTTATGGCTTGAGAATACTATATAGGGTATATGCAGATTTTTGATGAGGGATTTGATCATTGGTGATGAAATCTTATGAGTATGACATTTTTGAATAATTAAATGCATTATTTGGTAAAGTGTAAACAATTGAAATAAATTGTTTATAAGTTTAAGAAGTGATTAAAATATTGTTATTATATTAATAATATTTGATTATGAGTTTATTAAGTGATTGATAATATTTAGATAAATTTAAAGTCTTTAATATTTATCCTTGTTTTCGTTTGATTAATACTTATATCATTGTCATCATCCTCATGTATATATTATGTTGAAAGTCATCTGTGGCATGTAGTGCATAGATGGACTTAGTATGATTATGACCAAGGATTATTCGGTATAATCATGACCGTAATGTTACAAATGATGTGGAAAAAGTCCTCATTGGTCGTAGTACATTGATGGACAGTTTTTGGTATGATTATGGCTATGGATTCTCTTCGGCCAAGGGTGCAAAGATGAATTATTTTATGGCATGATCAGGACCGATGATGAAAACACGATTATCTTTGGCCCATAGTGCATGGGTAATTCGTGGTCGTGATACTAAAAGAATATCCTTGGCCTATAGTGCAGGGATGAATTGATGATGTGGATTAATTATTGAGCTGAGTCTCAGCAATGAAATATTAATTCATAGATGTGATAATAATGAATATCATTGGCCGTAGTTCATGGATAATTCATGGATGTGATATTAATGAATATCCTTGGCCGTAGTGCATGGATAATTCATGGATGTGATATTAACGAATATCCTTGGCCGTAGTGCAGGGGTGATTCGATGATTATTTATTAAGCTGAGTCTCAGCGATAAAATATTGATAATAAACTTTTAAATTCGTAGAAGATAGTAGATATCATGCTCTACTTGTCTCTTTTAAAATATAGTTGTATGTCTTTGGCTTGTAGTGCAAAGATGAATTGTTAATGAATATCTTTGGCCGTAGTGCAAAGATGAATTTATTAGTATGATTATGAGCAGGGATTGTGATTTGGTATAACCATGATTTTTGATGTTTTAGGTGAAGATAGGTGATGAAAATTATCTTCGTCCTGGGTGTGAAAATGAATTCAGAATCACAATTATGATTATGAGTTATTCATATGATTGTGGACAGAAATTGTTGATTGATGTTACAGGGATAAAACATTATTGGTGGACTTTTAACATGGATAAGATAATAGACCTGATGGTCTATTTGACTCTTCTAATGAATTGCTTATTCCGCTGTAGTTAAACTTGTTGTCTATTATATTCTATCAGTTGTTATACTGTTGAAGGCTAAGGATAATTTATTCTGCATTATCTTAGTCATAATATTTCTTACTGGGCTAGTTGAGCTCACCCTTTCTTTCACTGTTCTCTTCAGGAAATGAGAATATAGCTGGGCCGAGTCGGGAATGGAGTGACGGTCCGAGATGGTGGCTATAGTAGTCCCCACTATTCTATAAAATAGTGTGATAATAAATGTAATGAGGACTTTATTGAGTTTGTATACTGTCTAGATAACAATATACGTATTAAAACTCTTAGATTATGTTTCGTCATATTTTACACGACTGCTGTATTATTAAGTTGTATTTGAATTTTATACCATGTATTTGGCGACTCAAGATGGGTGATGTATACCTATTTTTGGGGGCGTCACAAACACTTTAACCAACTGAGTATAATAAAGAATGAAATAACAAAATAAATCACCAGGCATGCGATAGACCGCACAGACAGGTTATTCCAACAGAATAATAAATAACGGAACCAGGTTATGCGTAAACACACAGACAGGATATTCCAACAGAATAATAAATAACGGAACCAGGTCAGGTGAAATTCGCATCGACAGGATGTTCCAACAGAATAATAAATAATCGAACCAAGTCATGCGTAAACGCACGCATGTGATGTTCCAAATGAATAATAAAAAAATGGAATAACAGAAGAATTTCACCATATATGCGGAACTTCGCATAGACAGGTTATTCTAACATAATGATAAAGAATGGAATAACAGAAGAATTTCACCATGTATAGGGTAGACCGCATATACAGGTTATTCCAACAGAATAAAAAAAAAAGAATAACAGAAGTTCTCTTCATGAATACGAAAGAAATAATACCCCTTACCTTAGAACAACTGGATATAGAAGTAGTGAAGTAACATAATACTTTTCTTATTTCTCTCTATAGTTTCTCTCTCTAGAGTTTCAGTGAATTCGTAAGAAATAATGAAGGAATGAGCTTCTATTTATAGGAGAATAGACTGAATAGTAACTAATTCCTGAACGGTCTAGATTGATTTACTTTTAAACGGACGGTCCAGATTGGTTTACTATAAAATATTCTAATAAAACAAAATCTTTTAAATAAAATATAATATTTCTATTTATAATCTAATAAAACAAATAACTTTATAAAAGTATTCTATTTTGTATAAAAAGATTTTACTATGCAAAACACTATACAGGCACTATGCAAACACTATACATAATAAAATATAATATATTCTATTTATAGTCTAATAAAATGAATAACTTTATAAAAGTATTACATTTATTAAAAAGATTTTACTATGCAAAATACTATGCATAATAGAATATAATATATTCTATTTATAGTCTAATAAAATGAATAACTTTATAAAAGTATTCTATTTAATATAAAAAGCTTTTACTGTTTTATTACATTAATAATACTAATAAAACAAAACTTCATCATCATTATTATAATTCACACTATTAATCGAACTGTGTCGTTCCTAGGAAAAGAGGGGCTTTCAATAAGGATTTCTCCCTATGGCGCACAATTAGGTGACCAAACCTCTCTCGATGTAACTTCTAGACATCGTTAATATTGCAAATAATAATATTAATAACTCTGTCATCTCAATTATTGATTTAATAATATATAAAATATTGACAATAATTGAATCAATTAACATGAGATACTATGCAATAATTACTGAAGCAATAATTGAACAAAACTGAGTGACTTCTCACGTAAGCATCAATAATCAATACCGTGTGCTACTATGCAACCATGTGTATTATTGTACTTTTAACACCGGGTGTTTCAAAAGTTAACGGTAAAACTTCCGCCGTTATTTTCATAAAATATTTTTGTCATTTTCTCAATCCGACAATAATTCCGTTGTGGGGTCCACCAATGATTGTGCCGTTGTACGAATATTCCTGTTAAAATGAATATTCTCCGACCAATTGAATATTATATAACAACTTGCGTACTTTGCAAAATTTATAAATATTACCCACAACTATAATATTATATCAAATTCATTCCATAATATTCAAAAATGATATTTATAGAAAAATTATCTTTATTAAAAAGTTGGGGTCTTACAACCTCCCATTCTTATGAAAAAAGCCCTCAAAATTAGAAGGGCACGACTCGGTATGTCGAAAAGGTAAGGATATCTTGATTTCATTTCAGATTCTAATTCCCAGGTCATTTCCTCAACATCGTGGTTTCTCCATAAAACTTTGACTTGAGGTATAACCTTGGAGCGTAGAATATGTTCCTTCTTATCCAAGATTTGAACAGGAACCTCTTCATACGTCAAATATTTCGCTATTTCATCCGGTTCTAACTCAATAATGTGGTTCGAGTCTTCCACATATTTACGTAACATGGATATATGAAAAACGTTATGAAGACGAGACATACTTGGCAGTAAAACGAGTCTATAGGCTACAGTTCCTACTCGATTGAGGATTAACAATGGGCCAATGAATCGAGGATTGAGCTTTCCTCTCTTTCCAAATCTCGTAACTCCTTTCCATGGAGCAACACGTAACAACACATGATTTCCAATATCGAATTCCACGTCCTTTCGATGAAGATCAACATAACTCTTTTGTCGGTCTTGTGAGGTTTTTATACGTTGTCGGATCGTTTGAATCTTTTCCGTAGTCATACGTACCAACTTCGGTCCCAACAACGTTGCTTCACCCACCTCATCCAAGCATACTGGAGAACGGCACTTTCTTCGATACAACGCCTCGAATAGAGCCATGCCAATACTTGTTTGATAACTGTTGTTGTAAGAAAACTCCACCAATGGTAAGAACTTGTCCCAACTTCCCTTGAAGTCAAGGACACAGAGTCTTAATAAATCTTCAAGAGTTTGAATAGTCCTCTCTAATTGTCCGTCCATTTGAAGTATCAGCCTCAAGTGTTGCTCATGATCTTCACGGCTTTTAGAATAAATAAGGATGTCATCAATAAAGACGACCACAAAGTGATCCAAATATTCCTTGAATACTCAGTTCATCATATCCATGAAGGCAGCAGGAGCATTAGTCAATCCAAAAGACATGACTAGGAATTCATAATGCCCGTACCGAGTTCTGAAAGCCGTCTTTGGAATGTCATCGGTTCTAATCATCAATTGGTGATATCCGGAAAGAAGATCAATCTTTGAAAAAAAAATTGCGCCTTGCAACTGGTCAAACAGGTCATCAATACGTGGCAATGGGTACCTATTTTTGATGGTGACATGATTCAACTCCCGATAATCAATACAAAGTCGCATACTCCCATCTTTCTTTTTCACGAATAGAACAGGAGCACCCCAAGGAGACGTACTAGGACAAATGAAACCGATGTCTAACAATTCCTGCAGTTGGGTCTTTAACTCCTGAAGTTCAATAGGAGCCATTCGATATGGGGCTTTGGAAATGGGTTTTGTACCGAGTTCAAGGTCAATACAAAATTCAATTTCATGCTCTGGGGGTAGGCCAGGAAGTTCTTCAGGGAATACGTCAGGAAATTCATTAACAATAGAAATATCATTCAAAACTGACGTATTTTTGTTTAGATCCGTGACATGAGCTAAGAAAGCTTGACATCCGTTTTTCAATAAACGAATAGCTTTATGACTTGAGATGGAAGTGATTGATTTTAATGGTTTGGTTGCTTGAATTCGCATAATGGGTTGGTTAGGAATATGAAAGCTAACAACCTACAATTAATTTTTGCATGATGAGTAGTTAACCAATCAATCCCTAGAATTACGTCAAATGCAAGTATTTTCAATGAAATAAGATCGACAGGTAATGTGAGGGTACCGATTTGAACCAAATAAGACTTATAAACAGTGGATGTAATGAAGGTTTCTCCCAACAGAGTTTCAACAGATAAGTTAAAGTTTAATTTCTCCAGAGTCAAATTTAAACGTTGAACGCAAGTAAGAGAAATAAAAGAATGGGTAGAACCGGTATCAAATAAGGTATATACTTCACTAGAATTTATGATAAGCTTACCCGTGATGACCTTGCTCGGGTTCCTTACTTTCTAGGAGGTCACGACAAACGCTCTCCCTTGCATTACTGGCTTTGACATTTCTGGGACGTCCTTTGGTGCCTCCATCCTAGCTGAACTTGTCTTCGATGAACGACAAAATTGGGCTAGGTGACCTTCTCTTCCACAATTATAACATGCTTTGGACGACATCATCGCGAGTTTGGTGATGTCCCTCCCTCCGCATTTGAAGCATATGATAGGTGGTCGTTCTCCTTTTTTTAACAACGGGTGCTGGTGTTGACGTCTTTCCATCATTATTGAACCTTCTCTTCTTGAAATTTCCACTTCTATTATCTTGGCCATGATTACCACCGCAGTGGTTACCATTCTTGGCATAATAATTTCCCCCACGATGGTTATCATTGTTCCGATGACCGTTGCCACCGGAACGATTATTATCGTGTTATGGGTCGTTGCCTTTTGGTTGTGCTGACTCATTATCGCGCTCTAATAACTGAGCCCTATTCATAACATCTGAATATAAACAAAGTTTGTGAGAAATAAGGTATTGACGTATATCGGGTTTTAAACCACTTAGAAACATTCACGTCATTCGCTCCTCATTATCGACCAAATGGGATGCAAAACGGAATAACTCCGTAAACTTAGCCTCGTACTGCGATACGGTCATATTATTTTGCTCCATTGCTTATCTCAACATTTTCAGATACCATTTTCAAACACTGTCAAAAAATAAGGGTTAATTAACATATCACATATTATCCCTATACTCTGACCGACCAATTAAATAACAAGTAAACTTAGGTAGGTCATACTAGCGAAGGAATTCCCTGTCACTCCCCTCCTAGTTCTTATCTCACATCTTAGCCAGGGATCATATCCCTAAGCTTTGATACCAACTGTGACGCCCCCAAAATAGGTATACATCACCCATCTTGAGTCACCAAATACATGGTACAAAATTCAAATACAACTTAACTATACAACAGTCTTGTAAAATATGATAAAACATATGCTGTGAGTTTTAATACAAATATTGTCATATAGACAATATCCACACTCAATTGAGTCCTCATTATATTTATTATCACACTATTTAACAGAATAGTGAGGACTACTAATGCTATTATCTGGACCGTCACTCCGTTCCCCAACTAGTCCCTGCCACGTTCTCATTTCCTGAAGAGAACAATGAAAGTAAAAGGGTGAGCTCAACTAGCCCAAGAAGAAATATTATGACTAAGATAATCTGTAATAAATTATCGTTAGCCTCAATAGTGTTAAAGCGATACAATATAACAAACATCAAGTTTAGCTGCAAGTGAACAAGCAATCCATTAAAAGAGTCAAGTAGAGAATAAAATCAACTATCTTTTATGATTTAAAAGGTTTTTCATCACTTTTATTGCTGGGACTCAGCTTAATAAATAATCCACATCATCCCTGCACTACGGCCAAGGATATTCATTAGTATCACAACCACAAATTATCCATGCACTACGGGCCAAGGATATTCGTCATCAATGGTCATGATCATGCCAACAACTGTCCATCAATGCACTACGGGCCAATGAGGACTTTTACCACATCATTTATAACATTACGGTCATGATTACACCGAATAATCCCTGCTCATAATCATACCAAGTCCATCTATGCACTACAGGCCACATATGACTTTCAACATAATATAAACATGAGGATGATGACAATGATATAAAAATTCAATAAAATAAGTTCAAGAATTAATTTATCCAGGAACTAATAACGTCCAAATTATCAACATGTTACTTCTTTGTAGAGTAAAATTCAAGAATGCTCAGAAGAATATTTCCATGAAAAGATATCGGATCAAGCGCAAATATCAAGCATATTCCACTAATTTTATGGATTACTTTAGAAGCCAAAACTTTAACCAACTGAGTATAATAAAGAATGAAATAACAAAAGAAATCACCAGGCACGCGATAGACCGCACAGACAGGTTATTCCAATAGAATAATAAATAACGGAATTCGGTCATGCGTAAACGCACGCATATGATATTCCAATAGAATAATAAATAATAGAACCAGTCAAAGTAAATTTCACCGGCTGTGGATGTTCTATGAGAATAATAAATAATCGAACCGGTCATGCGTAAACGCATGCATGTGATGTTCCAATGTAATAATAAAGAATGGAATAATGTAAGAGTTTCACCATGTATGCGGTACTTGTGATAGGCAAAGTTATTCCAACATAATGATAAATAATGGAATAATGTAAGAATTTCACCATGTATAGGATAGATCCCAGATATCTGAGTTATTCCAATGAATAAAAAAATGGAATAATGAAGTTCTCTTCATGAATACGAAAGAAATAATACCCCTTACCTTAGAACAACTGGATATAGGAGTAGTGAAGTAACAGAATACTTTTCTTCTTTTTCTCTATAGTTTCTCTCTCTAGAGTTTCAGTGATTTCGTAAGAAATAATGAAGGAATGAGCTTCTGTTTATAGGAGAATAGAGTGAATAGTAACTAATTCCTAAACGGTCCAGATTGATTTACTATAAAATATTCTAATAAAATATTTTAAATAAAATATAATATATTCTATTTATAATCTAATAAAATAAATAACTTTATAAAAGTATTATGTTTTATATAAAAAGATTTTACTATGCAAAACACTATATCTGAACACTATGCAAAACACTATACATAATAAAATATAATATATTCTATTTATAGTCTAATAAAACGAATAACTTTATAAAAGTATTCATTTTATATAAAAAGATTTTATTATGCAAAATACTATGCATAATAGAATATAATATATTCTATTTATAGTCTAATAAAATGAATAACTTTATAAAAGTATTCATTTTATATAAAAGCTTTTCTATTTTATTACATTAATAATACTAATAAAACAAAACTTCATCATCATTATTATAATTCACACTATTAATCGACTGTGTCGTTCCCGTGAAAGAAGGGCTTTCTAATAAGGATTTCTCCCTATTGGCACAATTAGGGTGAAACCTCTCCTTGATGTAACTTCTAGACATTGTTAATATTGCAAATAATAATATTAATAACTTTGTCATCTCAATTATTGATTTAATAGTATATAAAATATCGACAATAATTGAATCAATAAACGTGAAGATACTATGTAACAATTCTTTGAAGCAATAATTGAACAAAAGCGAGTGACTTCTCACGTAAGCATCAATAATAATCAATCAGGTGTGTGCTACTATGCAACCATGCGTATTCATTGTACTTTTAACACTTAGGGTGTTTCAACAGTTAACGGTAAAACTTCCGCGTTATTTTCATAAAATATTTTTGTCGTTTTTCTCATTAAAAACAATAATTCCGTTATGGGGTCCACCAATGTTTGTGTCATTGTACGAATATTCTGTTAAAATGAATATTCCCGACCAATCGAATATTATATAACAACTTGCGTACTTTGCAAAATTTATAAATATTACCCATAACTATAACATTATATCAAATTCATTCCTTAATATTCAAAAATGATATTTATAGAAAAATCATCTTTATTAAAAAGTTGGGGTCTTACACAGATCATTCCCAGGAAAGAGGGGGCTTTCCGATAAGGATTTCTCCCTATTGGCACTCAATTAGGTGACCAAACCTCTCCTCGACAGAACTTTCTAGACATCGTCAATATTATAAATAATAATATGAATAACTTTGTCGTCTTAATTATTGATTTAATAATATAAAATATTGATACTATGACAATAATTGATCAATCAATAATATGAGAGATATTATGCAACAATTACTGTAGCAATAATTGAGTATAACTGAGTGACTTCTTACGTAAGCATCAATAATCAATACTGTGTGCTACTATGCAACAACGCGTATTACTTTTCTTTTACCACCGGGTAGTTCAATAGTTTAACGGTAAAGCTTTTGTCGTTATTTTTATAAAAAGATAATTCTGTCATTTTTTAACTACGACAATAATTTCGTTGTGGAGTCCACCAATGATTGTGTCCTCGTACGAATATTCCCTGTCGACGTCGGGATTTTTTAGCGACCCTTTTCATTACTTGTTCTTTGGTGTTCTCATGTTAATGTGAGATTTGTTTGAAAAAATAAGTGAAAAGGTTCGATATGTATAATGTCGACGATTTAACTTTAAGAGTCGCCAGTTGGTGTATTTAACTGGTTGCACCAACGCAACTGAAAAGATTTGTACATTGACCCAATGATGTGACACTGCTAAACGGGTCTGTGAAACCGAGATTCATTTGAGTTTAGGGGTTTGATTATGTGGAAGAAAGGTGTTAGGCACCCCCCGACATCCGTGTTGCCACGGTAACCACCACTTTTCAAAGAAACTGTTATATGAATGTGTGTGTGTGTGGATCAATGTGCAATTATTTGGAAGTAATGTTGTACCTCGTTCGCACCTATATACAAAGGGTTTGAATTTATAGAAAAATTCAGTTTTAACCAGATATATCAATGAAGTTTTGTAAAAAGAGGTTTTCAAACCTCGTGCTCAATAGTAATTGAGGCCTTTGATACTTCCATTTTATTATTAAATATTCTTTTGTTTACTTTTTATTTTTGAGATGCGAGGCATCTTGAGAAAATAATATCAAAGAATGCCAAACTCCTCATAGGCATGACATGACCATCCAAGGAAATTCGAGATTACATCAGAATAATGTACAAGTCACATAACAAAAAAACGTCCATCACATGAACCGAATCTAGATTTAATGGGTCAATTTGTGATGACATGATTCCTAGGCTCACATGATACTGCAGTTTGTATGGAAAGCGAGAAGCGAGTTATATATATAAAAGCTATAAATATATATATATATATATATAGACATGATCAACCACCACAAGGCAACTCCATGGGGGATCGGAAATGTAAATATATAAAAGCGTAAAAATATATATATATATATATATGGACATGATCAACCACCACGTAAGTAAACTCAGCAGAATGAAATATAAATATATATATATATATATATATATATATATATATATATATATATATATATATATATATATATATATATAAGCGAAGAACATATAGGATGTAAATCCGAGCTCATCGGATATGTCCATAACAACAATATATATATATATATATATATATATATATATATATAAAAGCAGATAAATGTAGGATATAAAATCCGGGCTCATCGATATATATATATATATATATATATATATATATATATATATATAAAAGCAAGTAAACGCTCCAGACATAAGTCTAGGCTCAATCGAGGCATAACTCGATAATGTTAGTCCATATATAAAATATATACATATATATAAGTATATATATATATACAGACAGAAATGAAAACCATGGACCGAAGTCCGGGCAAACACACACAACATGACTCTCAATGTGTATAACAGTGTGTGCTAATATGAAAAGAAAGGCTTTATAGAATGTAAGAAGGTTTACCGTGGGCTGCCAATATAGACTTCTATAACTCTATGTGGATAAACACTCAGCTCCCGCCAGATAAAAGTATAGCTATATGTGAGATAACAGATGTTTAAACTGAGGAAACACTCAATATGGGTGTGTATAGAGTAAATTGGACAGGGCTTCCTCGCCTTTTTTCTCTCTTCTTTCTTTCAAATGGCTGACCCCAAGGTCTATATTTATAGATTGATGGCCGCAGGTGTACCTGCGGTAGCCGAAGTTACACCTGCGGCTGGTCGAGGTGCCCCCGGGCTTCGTGGGTCCCATCGTCTCGAAGTATGTGCACTCGTGCATTGTAATGTCCGCTCAAACTTGCAGAACTTTAATCCGAGCATCCGAACGAGGTATATGTGACCTTCTTCGGACCGCTTGTGTCAAGAGTTACGCAATGACATGGATTAGAGGTTGTACGAAGTCAGGAAGAGGGGACCATGCCCATAGTCTTCAAGCTTCAAATTCTATCCGGTGTACTGCCACGCGTAATAGTCACTCAGGATTGTAACTCCTCAGTTCTTGTGGGACATTATTGTATGTATATATGTATGAAGTGTTGAGACGACGTGTAGGTGTTGATGTGGCAAGATGACATTTGACTCTTCGTCGGGGTTATCGTCGGTTTGAGTTGAAAGCAGACGTTGCTCAGGGTTACACTATAAGAAAAAGGTTTATCGATGATCACGACGGTCATGCAGATAGCTATGACCGACAGAGACGGTCACGATAATCGTCAAGATAAATTCTCGTCATTTGGGATGTACATCAGCGACCACTATTAGCTTAATCAAACACATCTCATGATCGAAATATGAGCTAATCAAATGACAATTCCGATCGATCTAATTTGAGTCGACATGGTCCAGGCCAAAGTCGACGTGGTCCACGTAGGCTGATTATCAGATCGCGATCGCATGCGGTCGCTGATACCCACAAATATTTAGCCATCGCTAATATGCGGTCGCTGATATGGAAAAAGATAAAAAACAGATTTTTGCTGTTTTGTAGAATTCCCAAAAACCTGTACCTGTTTTGTACCTGCTTTATCCTAACACACATACCCAACAACAGTATACACAACAATATAAACATCCATCGTCCACCAACACATACACCAAACTAGTATATAAACCTTTAAAAACAAATATGATTTGAATAAATATAATAACATTTCAAAACTTGTTTAAGTAACATACAAACATCCAAAGAATGAATATACAAGTACAAGCTTATACTATAACTACAAAACTAATCTAAAGCAGGTACGTCAAGCATCACCGCCTCCTTGATCACCCTATAATTAACAAAATAATAAAACAAGTTACAAATATATACTATATGTTAATATTGGTATATTACGACAATATATATAACAAATTGATTTTATACCTCATAGTCATCCCCGTGTTGTGATGTTTCTTTTGTTGCCATCGCTTGAATATTAACTCCTCAAAGCACTCAGAGCCCCCAGATGTCCGCCCAGTATCTTCAGAAGATCGCGATCTCGACATATAGCTCTCACATAGTAGTCGGTAGGAGTATGAACAACCTGGATGGCTCAATGATCGTGGTAGACTGGGGTAAGAAGCGGCATGAGCCATCAAGAAGGATGGGCGTCGTCATTGTCCTTGACCTTTAATGTAGTTCTTCTTCACAACAGATGCCCTCTCCCACAACTCTTGATCTATAGACGGACGTGGAGTGCCTTCAGGATAGCGCTCATTCACTAAACGCTTATAAGTGTCCTGTCATCATGTTAACAATTAAATAGTTAAAAATAAATTAATTACGTAAGCATTGATAAACAAGATCAAGTTGTTAAAATTTATTACCATTATCCGGATAGCCTCAGTGTGAACCATCACGGGTGGCCACGTACACATCCAACCAATGGATAGGCTGACCTTGAGACTGAGACTCCTATACAAAAAATAGCATAATATTACTAAGTAAAAATGTGATATATTTTTTACAATTCATGATTGTAAACATATTAAAACTTGTAAATACGTACCCTGGCAGTGATATGATGCAACTATGAAATACTACCGCCCTTGTATGCCCCTTTAGCCTTTTCGCCATCGGGTACACCCGAGGATCTGTTGGTGGCGGCAGTCTTTCGTCTTTTCACCCATCTCTCAGCTCTCCATTGGGCACACATCTCAGCCCATATGGCCTGGGTGCACCACCAGGGGCTATGCTCGTGCATGTAATCTTCTCCCTGGCCTGGATGGTCGATCTCGGCATTGTGAAGGGCTTATTGTCTTTCTTTATTCAAATTGTCTTTGGTGCGGATCGCGCACTTCTGCTAGAATAATGTATGTATTACTGAAGCCTGCGCGTCCTCCCATCTATACCGTTTCTGCAAATAAAACAACAATAATAACATTACTAAATAATCATCCTTTGAATATTAATTATATTTATATTATATTATTATTATCTGTCATAATTAAAAAAAACATACCTGAAATTCTGCCCAAACAGCATCCTTGTGGGCGATAGGTGTGCTCGCCCACGTAATCACAGGTGTAGGCCAATTCTGTAAACACAGTTGTGATATGCACTTGACGATCTTATTATCTGAAAAATCACTATAATATATAACATCAATTAGCATATATTAAAGCAATTTACATCTAAGTTATAATACTTATGAATATTTTTCAAACTTATACTTATAATACTTAAAAAGAATTCGCAAGAGTCTCCCCTACAATATAGACTAGCCACATGCACGACGACATGCATATATGGACATATCTAGGCACCCAAGATACAAACCAAGAGAAATATACAAATTTTCAATACAATAAGACCAAAACAATAACGATTGAATGCAAATTAAAGCAGTAAAAAATTCAGACCCATATACATTAACCAATATAATATCAATCAAAACATTACCAATATACAATAAATGGAATCTTAAATACTTATATATAAATGATATATGCGGGACGTACGTGCTATTCGGAGGAGGGCAAATCTGAATAAGAATCCGATCATCCAGATTAGTAGGGGCCTTGGGCACATGATTAGGCCCCCTACCCAAGCCGCGCTTTTTCTGGGCTGCTTCAGAAGCCATCTGTATATTACAAATTTCAAGATGTTATTATGAGTAATGTTTGATTACATGTATATATGACAATAAACATGATATGTTGATATAAACATGTATATATATGAATATAAAATGACAATAAACACAAGTTGCATTTAAATAGTTTAGTACATAAACATGATAAAGTTGATATAAACATGTATATATATAAATATAAAATGACAATAAACAAAAATTGCATTTAAATAGTTTAGTACATAAACATGACAATGATATAAAAACATATAATGCTAAACATACATTTCATTTGTTCAAGTGTCAATGATCCGATTCTGTAATCATCTTGATACGTGTTGCGATTCATAACCATCATCCGCTTGATTCAAAGGTCGATTCGGTCAATAACTCTTCCTCCTCAAAGATCAATGTCATCGACACAAGTATTGACTCATGATCTAATTCATGTGGTTCATCTCCACCATCTAACTGCATTACTTCATTGTCGTCCTCCAAATTTATTATAGTTTGACTATGAAGCATCTGCTCTTGGTAAATCTCCCCATCAACTAATTCTACACGACTACACGCGGGAGTATGAATTACAACTTGCCAATCTGTAGGCGGTCTATCCCTTTTCCTAACAGGACTAGGAGTGTAGTATACTTGTACTATTTGAGTTGGTAAAACAAACGGTTCGTTGGAGTATGCAGACCTATGGAGGTCAATATCGACGATTCTATGTCTGTCAACATGTATCCCTTTTTTTGAATCAAACCAACGGCACTTGAACACGTGAATATGACCCCCATACGTCCCCTTGTACGATAACTCTACGATTTCCTCCAACTCCCCATAAAAGGCACGACCAAGCTCATTGTAACAATCTCCTTGGACACACACTCCAGAGTTCGTTGTTCTTTTACCGCGCCCATATGCCTTTATGTGAAATTCACAACCATTTATTTTGTAACCATTGTACGACTTGGTCCCCGCTGCGGTCCCATAGCTAGGACTTGTACATTAGCGTAATCGTTGATCCCTCGATCAAAGCCTACAAAAACTCCATCTTATTAAATGAAGTCATAGTTAACATGGAGTATATATATATATATATATATATATATATATATATATATATATATATATATATATAATACTACGTGCATAAAAATTGAACTTACTTTGTCCTTTAGCCAAAGTGCAAATTTTTATCCCGATTGATTTGAATATCTTTATCAGTTATCTTAGGGATGCTTCACTTTTTAACTCGTCATCATACAATCTATACCATGTTATAAACATTAACATATTGGAATAAATATTCAACTTAAAAGATAAATTATCAAGTTTACATGTGTACCTCACAAATTCGTCAATCTCCTCGCAATTGAGAAGAATGTAAGTATGTGCAGCATGTAATTCTTGTTCAGAGAGGAATATGAGCTTCCCTTTTTCCATAAGCGCGGCCTGATAGACCAAATACAGAGAGCCGACCATTTAGTTCAATATTTCCCCAATCATCATGTCTCAATACTCGATTGGCCTTTGTCAAGACTTCGTCCGAAAAATAGTCTGAGACAAACGTAGATATCTCATCGAAACTGTATGCCTCACATATCGACCCCTCAACATAAGCTCTATTCTTTACCTTCCTCTTAAGGTTTCCCATCACTCTCTCGAAAGGGTACATCCATCTATATTAAACTAGACCCCCAACACGAGCTTCATAGGGAAGATGGATTTGCAAATGCTCCATGGAGTCAAAAAAACCAGGTGGGAATATTTTTTCCAGTTTACATGTGATCTCTATGATGTTCTTCTCAAGTACAGACATGTCCTTCTCATTTAATGATTTTGAACATAAGTCTTTGAAGAAACAACTAAGATCCGTCAAAGCATCCCATATTGGTTTATCAAGCAGATCCCGAAATGCTATAGGCATGAGTCTCTCCATGAACATATGACAGTCATGACTCTTCATCCCTTGTAATTTCCCACCCGTAACACACCTTGCAATGTTTGATGCATATCCATCTGGTAGTTTCAGAGACTTAATCCATGTGCACACATCTTCAACTTGCTTTTTGGACAATGTGTACCTTGCATGCGGTTTGACAATCTTACCATTAGGAGATTCATAAAGTTCTAATCCAAGACGCTTTTAAATATCTTTCATGTCCAAACGTGCCTTATCGTTATCTTTTGTCTTCCCCGTAACATTCATCACAGTGTTAAACACATTGTCAAACACATTCTTCTCAATATGCATCACATCTAGATTATGACGAATCAAATTTGTAGACCAATAAGGCAGTTCCCAAAAGATGCTTCTCCAAACGCAGTTATGAGATTCGCCAAACCCATTGATTATGTTTGTGGCACAACCTTACCAAATGGGATAACCGAAAATCTCATCACACGATCTCGCATCTCCGTTCCAGACAATCGCGGTGTAGGCATATCATTGTCTACTTTCCCTTTCCTGAAGTGTTCTCTATTTCTTCAAACGGGTGATCTACCCAGAAGAACCAAGCGATGATAATGACCAAACCAACAAGGCTTTCGACCTTTTGATAGATTAAACGACTTTGTATGCTTCATACAACAACGGACAAGCCAACTTCCGTGTGTACTCCATCCATTAACATACCATAAGCTGGGAAGTCACTTATAGTCCACATAACCGCTGCCCTAAGGTTGAAATTTGTTTTCATTGCAACATCCTAAGTCTGTACTCCATCTACCCATAATACCTTCAACTCGTCTGTAAGAGGTCTCAAGTAAACATCTAAGTTCTTTCCAGGACTCTTAGGACCAGGAACCACGAGTGAAAGAAAATGTATGGCTGTTTCATACACATCCAAGGAGGCAAGTTGTATGGAGTAACAATCACAGGCCAACATGAGTACAAAACAGCTGAGTGGCCAAACGGATTGAAACCATCGGTGGACAATCCAAGCCTCACATTTCTAGTAGGATGTGCTAAGTTGAAATCTTTCCAAGCCTGCCCATCTGCAGGATGATTTAGTTCTCCATCTATAGCTGGAGATTTCGCATGCCAACTCATATGTTCAGCTGTTCTTGAAGACATGTACAATCTTTTTAGCTAATGTGTTATTGGAAAATACCTTAGAATCTTAAACGGTATACTTGATTTTTTGTAGTCACACCCTCTTTATTAGGCCTAAACCGATCATGACTGTAAAACGTGCTCCTTATCATCTGTTCATTTTCCTTATAAAACAACATGCAATCGTTGGGACATGCATCGATCTTTTGGTATCCAAGACCCAACTTCTTCACCATTTTCTTACAAAAGTAATAGTTACCAGGTAATTTCTCACTATCAGGCAACATACTCTTAATGGCCTTCAAGAGCGACTCAAAACACTCATGGCTCATATTGTGATCAGGCTTGATGTTAAGTAATGTCACCACTGCAGACAATGTAGTGTGTTTGGTACAACCATGCCACAATGGCTCACTACCCTCGTCTAACAACTTAAAGAAGTCTTTGGCATCAGAATTCATAGGTTGCTCTCTGCCTTGTTCCCAATCAAAATCTGGCCCTACAATATCATGAACCATTTCATTCATACGATGAGTACTACTGCCCGAATTGTGTACTTGTGTGATGCCACCATCTCTTCTCTGCCCATGTGCCCACCAGCATTCTTCATAATTTCTCATGAACCCAAAAATAAGTAAATGATAGTTTACCATATCTCTATCCATATAATTTACATTCTTACACTTCAAACATGGACATCGTATTTGCGACTTACCATTCATACATTCCGGGTGACTATACGCACACTCCAAAAACACTTGGCAACCAGCTCTAAATTCAGCTGTAGCACCTATCTGGGCACTTAACTTTCGTCGTGTCATCCAACTACGGTCTGAATAGAGGTCCATGATTCCACGGTACCTACTACAGACAACATTATAAATGTTAACATATGACTTGAGCATACTTGTAACCATATGACTTGAGCATACTTGTAACCATATGACTTGAGCATACTTATAAGCATGCATATGATTAACATTTAAGCATACTTCTAAGCATATGACTTAAGCATACTTGTAACCATATGACTTGAGTATACTTGTAAGCATATGATTAACATTTAAGCATACTTGTAAGCATATGACTTGAGAGCATATATACTTGTAATCATATGACTTGAGTATACTTGTAAGCATATGATTAACATTTAAGCATACTTGATGTTAACGAATGAATGCAAATTAAAATAGTATGAGAAACTTTAAATGTTATGAGAAACTAAGTAAATGCTACTTAGTTTAATAGTTATATTATATCATGTTATTTTATTTTAATTTGTTTTAAATTTGTTTTTATTGTTTATCGTAAGTGAATACGTAAGCTATTTCATTCATGCTAGCTTTATATCAGAGTTTTCTAACTCATTTATACAACTTTTGAGTATCTTGGAGATTCATTCATATCAACTAGTGTGTTAATTAACTTTTGGGATAGTCACAAGGTTGAGCAATTTATAACTTCTATAACATTTTGTAGCTTTATTCTTGTATACATAAGTGTTAAATACCCTTGCTTTTTTGTTATAGCCAAAACAGTCTCTTTATTGACCAAGTGTGTCTAGTTACCTTCTCTGTTGTAGTAACAATTCCCTAGCACTGCCTATTTAGGCTTAACAGCCCCCCAATTTCTTACCATGCTAATAACCAAGCTTGGCTTGGCCCCGTGAGGCTTGGTTAATCTTAGCGTGGCCTCGTGTGGCCTCGCGGCCCCAAGCCTAGCCCATCAGCTCCAACAGCCCCTTAATAGGCTCTAGTGGATCACCAATAGGCTCGTTAATAGTATAAATGTTCGCAAATACCCGACCAATAAAAAAATTCGCCAGAGTCTCCCCTATAATATGGACTAGCCACATACACAACATCATGTATATAAGGTTATTTCTAGGCACCCAAAGACACAAACCAAGAGAAATATACAAATTCCCAATATAATAAGACAAAAACAATAACGATTGAATGCAAATTAAAGTAGTAAAAAGTTCAGGAGTATACTACAAATTCAGAGTTCCAAAAACTCGCTCTTTCATTTTTGCAAGCTTCTATCTTTACTTTACACATGAGCTATACAGTCAATATAATCCACACGATGTATCAATCTCATAGACTCATTTGCATATGTTTGAATGAAATATAGTAGCACCAAAAAATAAATCATTAAATGGTCCAAACTCATCATATATCCTAGCCAAATAAGTATTATCTTAGAAATTAAAGATTTAGAGTCTTGGGGCTCTACCCATTTGGGTAGAGCCAAACACAATACTTTTACATAGGTCACAACTCACAACCACTCCCTAATCCACCCATTTATGAAAACACACAAAATTTAAAGCATAAAAAAAAACTATATACCACAATTCAGATAATACCCAATTCAGATATCTACATAACACCCAATTCAGAAATCTATATACCACATTCAACATTAATCTTCAAATTTAGAAAACTATAAAAATTATTGCAGTTAGGGTTACCTGTGGGCGGCAGTGATAATTGTAGTGGTGGCGGCGGGCCGGCGGCGATGATAATGGCAGTTAATTCTTCTCCTACTTCTCTTCCCCCCTTTCTCCCTCTTCTTTCTATCTGCTCCCTCTTTTTTTTTCTTCCGTCTGTCTTTCGCGAATGACTGATACTGGTTAGATTAAGTTTGATCAGCGACCGCCTGTAGCGACCGCATGCGGTCGCTAAATTTTAATGACATGGACTTATCAGTGACCGCATGCGGTCGTTGATATCAAGTAGTCACAAAGAATCCTCGCGCCAACATTTCCTGCCAAATTTTTGGAGGTAAAATTGTGCTAGCGACCACTTAGCGACCGCATGTGGTCGCTGATATTGAATAGCGACTGGATATAATTCCGGTAGCAGAAGGCGGTCGCTATTACTAATATTAGCGACCGCATATGCGATCGCTGATATTATTAGTCGCTGATAGACCTTTTTCTTGTAGTGTTACATCTGAGATTGGACTGCTGCAAGTGTTTGAATGCCGCAAGGTCATCTTGTGATGTGCCTGTCTACCCGTTGTTAGCTCCGAGTCTGAGGTATGAGTGCCTCGGCAGGAGGTTTGAGCTTGAAGCTGATAGCATGTGTTTGAAATAAGCATTTCCGGAGTTATCGCCGGAACTGCAACAGCATTCCTTGGGGTTATCGCCAAGGATAAAACTCAGGGTTATCTCCGAGGTTGGAAATGATCCTTCCAGTGTGTGTTCCTGGTTTGGAAATGATGTTCTCGGTGTGTGTCCTGGGTTTTGAACTTGAACTTCTGGTAGTATTCGGAATGGATGTAAGCTGTCTTCCAGGGTTATCTCCGAAAGACGAATCTGTCCTCCTGCAATGTTAGTAACAAGTGTGCAAAAAATTTCGAGTGTCTACGATTGCCCCTCTTTATCATATTCATGCAATGCAAGGCATGGATAGGATAAAGAATCCTAGATACTTGAAATGAAAGAAGATAAACATGATGTTATGTGCAGCAACATGATGTAAATGTATGATGCATGATTGTCAGTTAATCATGTTGGGATGACAATCACCGATGCCTTGGACGTGCAATCCAAGTCTTCAAGGATGTTGACGTTAGGGCTATCACCAAAGTCTCGAATCTTAGACACTGGCTTATATTCCATAGAGGTGCCTCTTGTGTGCAAGAGATCTGTGGGGATAAAGCTTTGTCTTTTTAAGGATGTGTATAATATATTTCGTAATTTTGTCCGAGTTAATGCCAACAGTCTATTGTTGTCAGGGTTGCCTGACCTTCGCTGATGTGTGTATCACCAGATAGATACCTGTTGGGTGGATTGTCAAGGTTGTTTGACTTTCATTGATGTATGTGTCAATGGTCTTACTATGTTGTAAACCACAGCCGGGGATACGTGGCTAAGTTGCTTCAATGGGTTTACTTGCCATCGGCTGAGATGACGTCAAGGCTGCTTGACCCTCATTAATGTGTGTATCAATGGTTGAGAATGCGTTGTAACCCCCACCGGGGATACGTAAATGCTTGAAAGACGTGCGTTGTAACCTCCACCGGGGATACGTAGATGTTTATAACTTTGGCATTGTAACCCCCGCTAGGGAGGTTTAGCATTTCATGGTTTTGCGTTGTAACCCCCGCCGGGGAGGTTTATGGTTGAGACCCTGCAATGACGGCATTAGACCTTTGTGGGGTATTACCGAGCATGATTTGTGAAAGCTGAGCTCATCGGTATAGTATACCCTGCATTCAGGTGAATACCAATGAGATGACGGGAGTTCAATTCTGACCCGTACAAAACTAGGATTCCTGGCTATTCCGCTCAATCGCGTAGCATTTTTGTTCCTGATTTGGCCTTTTCCGCTTATGAGACCTCCTTTGTAACTCTAACTGGAGTGATCCGGAGGTGTGGGACCCACGTATGAGTGCCTCAGGTATACCTGCAATAGCCACAGGTAGGCCTACAGCCAACCATGGCTATGTAAAGCCCAAAGGTTGTTTTCGTAAGTCATTTTCAAGCTGTGCTACGAAGGAAATCTGAGAGCTCTTCTTCAGATCTGCTGAGTTCGGGCAACTTTCTGCATATTCTGCCACCATACAAGAGTTCTTCACTGTCCACACCCTTTTTAAGGTAATTTGGAGACTTGTTGTCCATATATTATGGATCCGGATCAGCCGAGTAGTTCCCGTAGGACCACTTCAGGTGTACGGAGGAGGCCTTCAAGATCTCGGGCACATCGTCGAGATGATTTCATCGTCTAGTGGAGGCCGTGATACGTTCTATCCGGATTGAAGTGCCGAATGTCGAGGACGAGGAGGAGGACGTACCAATTGAGGTTTCTACTCCTGTTGTACGTGTTCCCCGTAGGGAATTTCCAGGTATTCAAGTGGCAAACCCAGATCTTCTGGGTGACTTGAGTAGGCATCCTTCAACATACCTTCACGCAAACGAGGTATGAAGTTAGATCTTTAATCTTCCTTATTTCCTATTTGATGAGGAGTCAAGGATTCTGATGTTGATCTGCATTTGATGTAGGTTCCCGGCTTCACACAGCCTTGAAGGAACTGGTTTAGCATCCACTCTATATATCAGGCTTTGCATGATGACTACAGAGCGATTGTACATGGTTGGGGATTTGGGACCTTCTTTTCCATTCTTCCCCGTCGCTGTCCCTAGGGTTACCTCAGGGCATTGTCTGAACGGTGGTTTCACCAGACTCAATCACTCCATTTGCTGGACTGTGAGGTGATGATGACGCCGATGGATTGGCGGTTTATCACAGGTATGGAGTTTGGAGGGGATCCAGTGCCTTACACGACGTATATTACCCCTACTACTGTCAGATCCTTGTTGGGAGTTCCGGCGGAGGTGCTCAAGGGCAGGACTGTTCGTACAAGTCCTTTGAGCATAGATGCTATGAGCAGACTGTTGAGTGAGCCCATACCCGATGATGTGAGAGTCAGGGATCGCATTCTTCAGCGATTTTTCCTGATGATCATTAGGGGCTGCTTCATAGCAGATAATTCCTCTATGATGTCCTTCGCTTTGATCAGTGCCACTAGACACGTGGACCGTATAGGAGACTATGATTGGGGTTCCTACATCTTTGCCTACTTCCTCAGGGGAATGCGTATGCGATCGTAGGGCTTGACCGAGGCTTGGTTAGGATTCTACCCATTTCTGATAGTGAGTATTTCTCTTGTCTTTTCCCATATATAGGTTAAGAGTGTTGACTGACAACAGATGTTGCCTTTGTGTTTGTAGTTTTGGGCCTATGAGAGTCTTCCATTTTTGCATCCTGTGAGCGTGTTAGGTTTAGACACCTATCCACGAGGATGAAGATGGCATCATTCCATACTGGCGAAGGTCCCTGTTGCTGAGGGTTTCTCCCATTGTCGCCTACAGCTGGAGTTGTTGATAGCGAATATCATCGCATGGGTTCCCTACTCTGGAGAGCATTTGGGAGTTAGATTTGAGGATGGGTACCCGACTGGAGTTGAGTACATCATTTCCACCCGTAGGATTCCTCTCTTCACAGATGGAGGATGGGAGCTATATTTAGGAGAGCGTGTTATCATGAGCACTACAGGAGAGATTCGCATGCCGATCTTGCCTCATGCCAGGCGTTATTGGCCTATTTTGCAGTCAGCCATTATTGACATCCCATTGTTGGGAATTGACGGTTATACTTTGTCAGAGGGCCCCTGGACTCAAGAGATGTTCCAGCATTGGTGGATCCCTCGTACTATTGGAGCTCAGACCCGCGCCATACAGTTTATGGGGGATATGGTTCCAGTATCCGTGATGATGACGGATTTGCTAGCCTGTGTCAGAGATCCGACTCATGTTACACAGATTGACAGGTTGACCCGACAGCTGGACCGGGCACATCTTTTTATTTGGCATTTGGGCAGAGATCCTTTAGAGGTAGATACTTTTGATACTTCCAGCTCTGGCGCTGGCCCCTTAGGTGACCCATATGGCTTTGTCGGTGCAAATCCTCCATTGTATAGGCCTGTCATCCCTGTAGATAGAGATCCAGTGACTCAAGAGGAGTTACATCAGGTGGATAGAATCGATGATGTAGACATCAACACCATTGACTTTTTCTGATGTATTTCTCATTATCTCTTTTGATAGGCCTCTGTTAGTTGCTGGGTAGCTTTGCCCCATTCTCGCTATATCTTTTGATAGGCCTCTGTTGGATGTTGGGTAGCTTCGCCCCATTTCCCTGTATTTTAGCAGTACAGAGATGTATTAGATGATGATATACTTAGGAATGTATATACAGTTTTCTATTCTCTATATCATATTGCCATCTATTATATCATGCATGTTATTGTTATGCATATGTATGTATGTCCAGAGATAATCAGCATTGACCCCTGGATGGTCTTATGACACAGCCCGTACAGATGTCTTCTTCGACAGTTAGCCGTATTGATCATACCCCACCATTTTTTGTGGTATCTGGTATGCACTCATGGTATGATAGTATATCACCATCAGACATGGTGATCATAGATGATTTGCTGCAGCATACTATGACCCTATTGTTGTTTTAGGTTCCCACAGGATTTGTAGAGGGAATGCTAGAGCACTGGGTATCAAAGAGGTAGGTTTTTCGATTTGGGACCCAGGAGTTGACTCCTACTTTGGAGGAGTATGCACGGTTGACGATGCTTTCGCTGGACAGACCTTGCGTGCATATGAATATTGGAGACATGAGTAGACAATTCATGACCCTCACCGGATTCAGACGTAGAGTGGTACAGGATGAGATTACATCCGGCCACGTGATATCCCAGCGTTTTCTAATTTGGCTCTGAGGATAGTTATGCACGACATTCTGGGGATTTCACCATACCGGAGGATCATTGGCGTTCAGCCATAGTGGATGTGTTGCTATTGTGCGTATTGTCGTACGTCTTCATGCCACGATATATGGATGAGTTGGATATCGGCGTCATTATGGTAGTGAGAGCTCTCAGGGAGGGTCATACCATTATAATGATGATCATTGCAGAGACTCTGAGGTCAGCTACATATTGTTGTACTTATCCAGCAGGAGTGTTTACAGGTAGCTCGATCATGCTGTAAGTGTGGTTTATGTCACACTTGAGACCGATTGGCACACTCAGACGACAGGGATTTTGCTTCACCCATGATATAGCCATGTCATACTCCTTTTAGCCTGTGGAGTGTACAGATGCTGCATCGTGGTCAACTTTCCTGGCAGGGATTAGGGATCCATTTGCTATATTATCGTGTTCAGGGCTTAGCTCACCCTACAGCTTCATTACTCATGCTCCGGACATGGATTATCTCCCTCTAGCTGGATTGAGGGGCATGATTACTTACCACCCACTGGCCGTGATGTGTCAGTTTGACCAGTTTTAGGATTTTCATCCCTATGAGGGGGCAGTGAGTCAGCGCTTCGCTTCACACTGTTTATCAGCGGAGGAGAGATCCAGGTTGTATGCCTGTTGGGACCAGCGAGAGCTGGCTGAGTTTTCTATTAGTCATCCGGGTTGTTCTGCAGAGTATTTCGCATGGATGGAGATAGAGACTGCATTATCTGCGGTAGTTTCCACAGTGCAGGATATTGATTCTGACGATGAGGAGCCTATAGAGGAGGCTAACATTCCCACCGATGATTTAATCTCTTTGGGCTTCGGCATTTGTGATGAATTCTCCTCCTCGAAAGTGCCATTTATTTCAAGATTCAAGACAACATTTGGAGTAGAGCTTACATCAGATGACCTATGATAGAGATCAGGCTAGGGCCGCGATGTTGACAGCTCTTGATGGGAGAGATGCCGCTCTGTTAGAGAGGGATGAGGCTAGATCAGTCAGGGATGCATTGATCGTGGAGCGAAATGCCGCCTTATCTGCTAGGGATATGGCCATTGTAGATAGTACTTCAGTGAAATCCCAGATGACTGTCAGTCTTATCGACATGAGTGCTTACATTGATGAGCATTATGCCACCATGCAGTTAGCCTCTGATCTGCTAGCTCATGTAGATACCATTGGGCAGGAGCTTGCAGCGTTACTTCCGTCTTTAGAGAGGGATACCATGTTAGATCTGATAGTCCGCATATATACAGATCTGTAGATAGCTTTGTATTTTCCTGCACAGACTAGCTTAGCCATTTTGTCATGTACATCACATATATATATATCAAACATTATTATGTATGGTAGGGAAATATATTTTGATTCACTTCCCTTTTAGTTATGCCTTGATACTTGCTTGATATTTGACTATTTCTTTAGGGCCTTGTGATCTTGATGCATTCTGAACTTATCCTTGATAGGTGGACATTGAGACATCGCAAGATCTCTTAGAACGGATCATTGATCTATATATCCCTACCATCTTTGGTGTCTTGGGACTGGTATCTTTATAGAAAAGTGGAGAGGAGGGTGGTTTTACCTCTCTGAGATTGACCATACCACAGATGGTCGCCAGTACTTCTATTTGTGAGAAGCCTAGTTAATTCCATCTCTTATGGGTTGGTATTGCTCTTTGAGGCATGATCGCAGCTTAGATGGTCATCGAATCTTCTATTTATGAGAAGAGGTTGGGTAATTCCATCCCTTTGATCTGAAACCGATGAAATGTGGTGAATTGAAGGTTGATCCCAGTACCGTGTGATAAGTATTTTTGTTTTGGTAGGGGTTAGACTGAACCATAAATGGCTGCCTATGTACTCCTATTAAAGAGGAGATCAAGTCTGCATAGTTCAAACCTGGTGTAAGAGGTTCAACACTGAATGTGAAAGGCAGAAGCTTTATTGGTGAAGAAGGGTGTAGAAGTATTTTTGTTGCTTTTGTTTTTATAGAGGAAGGGCAGAAATGTTTTTGTTGTTTTTTTTATTGCGACCGGGCCATATAGAATATGGTTGCCTACGTACCCCTGGGTATCAAGGAGATCAAGTCGACGTAGTTCGCCCCTCAGGATGAATCGCAGCCAAAGAAAAGTGTGAATCCCATGTGCAGGATATACTGCGGGGATAAGAAAGTTTGATCCAAAATGGGGATAAACTGTAGGTGTGGAAAAAGTTTGATCCCGTCTTCATGTCAAATTACAAGCATAGAAAAGTTTAATCCCGTCTTTAGGATAAACTGCAGGTGTGAAAGGTTCAATCCCGTCTTAAGGATAACCAAAATTGTATGCAAGATTTGAAATGAGGTGAAACCAGGCTGCTGGTTTCAAGTGTATGTTTCCCTGAGGGGCAGAAGAGTTTTTAAAAAGGAGAGGGTTCAAAACCGGAATGACTGGTGATTTGATGATCAAAACCAGGATGTTTGTTTGATGGTAACTTCAGACATAGTATCGTTTCACGGTGTCCGAGTTGATAAGCTGTGGAAATTCATTGCCATCTATTTCCTGCAATCTGAGAGCACCTCCTGTCAATAACTCCTTGACAATAAATGGGCCTTCCCAATTAGGAGCGAATTTTCCCTTAGATTGATCTTGGTTGTCAATGATCTTCTTTAAAACCAAGTCATGTTATTTGAACTGTCGTAGTCGGACTTTTCTGTTGTAGGATCGTGCAATCCTTTGCTGATATAACTGACCATGGAAGATAGCCGCGGTTCACCTTTTGTCTATTAGAGACTATTGGTGATACCTGTCTTGTACCCATTGATCTTCATTTAACCGAGCATCCATCAACACTCGAGGGATTCCATTTCCACCTCTATGGGGAGCACCTTTGCTTCCATCCCATAGGCTAATGAGTAGGGGTTGCCCAAAGTGGAAGTAACGCATGGAAGTTTCAGAGGCTAATAAAGTCGAGGCAAGAGGTCGTGCCATCCTTTGTGATTGGCGGACATTTTTTGCATGATCATTTTGATGTTTTTATTAGCCGCTTCAACAGCACCATTCATCTTTGGACGGTAGATGACGGAGTTAAGGTGTTTGATGTGGAATTTTTGCATAACTCCTCCATCATTTTGTTGTTGAGGTTCTTAGCATTGTCTGACACAATGACCTCTGGTTGTCCGTATTGACAAACGACATTGTTTTTGATGAAAGTAATGATGACTTCTTTAGTAACCCTGGGGAAGGATGCTGCTTCTACCCATTTGGTGAAGTAGTTAATCATGGTGAATATGAATCGATGTCCATTACTGGCTTTGGGCTCGATGGGCCCGATCACGTCCATTCCCCACATTGAGAAGGGCCATGGCGAACTCATATTGTGGAGTTCCTTTGGAGGGACGTGGATAGCATTCCCATGAATCTGGCATTGATAGCACCTCTTGACGTGATCATCACAGTTAGCTTTGAGTGTAAGCCAATAATGCCCTGTTCTAAGACTCTTCTTGATAAGTAGGGGTTCACTCATGTGAGGGACACATACTCCACCATGGATCTCATCCACGAGTCTCTGAGCTTGGTCTTTATCCAGACATCTGAGGAGACCTATTCCTGTTAGGTTTGTAATATTCATGAACACAATCAAATTGCACAAAATAAGCGGAAATGTGGAAAATCAGAGTTTTAAAATTTTACAAACCATATACCCGGATCATCCTTTATGCACAATTATTAATTAAACGAAAAAATATGAAGAACAAAAATCATACCCTTGAAGATTCGAGCTGTGGTACAAGTTCACCTCCAATCCTTTTCGCGTTCAACTTGAATCCACTGGGTTTAGTTCCTTCCTTTGATCAATGTTAGCCACCCAAGTGTTTGACCTCTAGAGGTGATCCACCAAGAAAGAATAAAGATTCAAGAAGATGGGTGTTTGGCAAAACCCTAATTTTTCTATCTCTCATAGAAAAGGAGCGTACTCCAACAATTGGAATCACGTCTGTTGTAAAAACTCAACAAAAACCACTACACCCAGAATAAGACTCCTCTTATTTATAGATGTGGGCAACCCTCCTTAACAATTAAGGAATTGGGTTTTATTTTAATTAATTAAACTTGTAAGACCCCGAATTTTATGAAATAAAAATATTCAATTTTTCTTATAATTATTATTCAGTAAATGGTTAAATTGATAAAACTTTAAAGTTAAGGGTGATATATATAAAATTTTCAAAATACGTAAGTAGTTATAAAATACTCATTTTTGTTGGGGAATATTCGTTTGGTCGTGGAATATTCTTATTTTCAGGGAATATTCGTACGACGGCACAGCCATTTGTGGGCCTCATAATAGAATAACTGTCAGACGAAGAAAACGACAAATTTGAGTTTTTATAAATAACGGCGTAATTGTTACCGTTAACACTGTTGGATTATCTGGTGGTTAAAATACGAGAATACGCTGTGGTTACACAAGAGTACACTCAGATTAGACAAGAGATTTTTGAATTATTGATTCTTACATAAGAAGGCACTCAATAATTGTTACCGTAATTACTGTTCAATATTTTATTTTATTGATTCAATAATTGCTGCGTTGATAGTTTATATTATTGTTGTTTTAATAATTGTCACTGCACAGTATTTCCCATTATCAGATCAATAATTCATATTATTTGAATAATATTATTAGATAGAATTATTGGCAATGTCTAGAAAGTTCTGTCAAGGAGAGGTTTGGTCATCTAATTGCGCGCCAGGAAGGAGAAATCCTTATCGGAAAGCGCCTCTTTCTTGGGAACTGCCTGGTTGTCATTATTGTGATTCTGTAATATTATTTATGAATAATTAATTATTGATAAGAAAATATTTATTTGATGCGGATATAAATGATGGATTTATTTATTTTATGTGGTTATAATTGAAGGAATTAATGTTGAGGTGTTTTATCAGTATTTTTGTCGGAATGAAAGTATTAAAAATCAAATCGTTGTTCTTTGCGATATATCATGTGAGTTATAATTTTTTTAATCCGACCGTTGGATCGTTGTGATTTTTGAATATGTTATACATATATAATTTGAGTATATGTCCACAAATTTTGAACCGTTAAAATGAACGTATGAATTGTTATGAATTTTAAAGAGGACTGGTTCGTAAATTGTTGAAGTTTCGGAATTTATCATTTTGGTGGAAAATTCTAGAATGCGTGGGCCCCACCTATGGTTGGTGAAAAAATGTACTAAAATTCTAATTCAAATGTGGTGGGTGGCAATAGTAGTAGGTAAAGCCATCAGGTAGCAGGTCAGGTCTACTTCTGCGTGCTAATATTTTCCTATAAATAGAGTGCTGAGTTAGAATTGAAAATCACACCGGAAACATAAGCTTTCTCTCTTTCTCTCTCTATATTATCAAGCGTATTTTGTGAGTATTTAGATACTTTGAGAGTTGCTATTCAGTGCAAGGTTCCTTCGGCTTTACATTCCGGTCAGAAGTACTACTCTTTTGAGGTAAGGGATTTTAAGGGTTATTATGTTTCTTCAGTTTTGTAATTTTTCTGATCTTCAAAAATTCTGAAAAAAATTGAAATGATATTTTGATGAGTTTTCTCGATTATATCCAAAAATGGCAATTTTTGGATGGATAGATTAGGAGTTATGGATTTTATGAGAAAAGACTATTTTAAAAGTAAACCCTTATAACTCCTTGTGGTTAACTCCAAAATTGGTAAAATTTTTATTGGGAGTACATATATATAACATAAGTATACTCTGTAAATTTTTGAATTTTTGAACAAATGTACAATTTATGATAAATGTCTAAATATTCGGCAGTTTTGGCCATGTGAAAAATAGTAAATGAATTTTAAAAATTCCGAGAAAAATATATGTTCAATATGGGACTATATTCTACTAAATCTCAGAAAAGAAATATTTTTAGAACTGATTTGGTATTTTTCATGAAAATAGACTAGTTATGAGTAAATGAATTAAATATGTTATGTGAAGTAACAAAATTGGAAAATAGAATTTTATGGCTTGGAAATCCTATATATGGTATATGCAAATTTTTGATGAGGTTGTTGGTTATTGGTGATGAAATCTTACGAGTTTGGCATTTTAGGATGATTAAATGCATTATTTAGTAAAGTGTAAACAATTAAAATAAATTATTTATAAGTTTAAGAAATGATTAAGATATTGTGGTAATATCAATGATATTAGATAATGAGATTATTAAGTGATTTATAACATTTAGATTAAGGTGTTATAAATATTGATATAGATTTTATTGTGAAAGTTTATCTTTTTGTGTCGGAGTTACTATTCATGAGTTACTATTCATGGGATACTATTCACGATAAAATTGGTTTCTTTTTCTGACCAAATTATCGTTGATTTATGAATCTTACTCTTGAAATTAAATCCATATTTTGATCATATTATTTTTATTATCATATATAACATTTTTATAACCCTGGTGAATAAATTTTTCTTTGACTTGAGTGTAAAGATGAGTAGATTATTGGTATGATCGTGACTATGGGTTCTCTTTGGCCAGTAGTACAAAGATGAATTGTTGACTGATATGATTATGACCATTGAATTTACAATTGAATATTTTTAGCTTAAGTGCAAAGGTGAATTGATCAACATGGTTATAATTATTGTTTATATAAATTCTGAAATGATTATATATTTCTTTGAGATATTAATATCTTTGGCCCGTAGTAGTGCAAAGATGACATGTTGTTGAATATCTTTGGCCTGTAGTGCAAAGATGAATTGTTGATGAATATCTTTGGCCCGTAGTGCAAAGATGACCTGTTGTTGAATATCTTTGGCATGTAGTGCAAAGATGACCTGTTGCTGAATATCTTTGGCATGTAGTGCAAAGATGAACTATTGACGAATATCTTTGGCCCGTAGTGCAAAGATGAATTTATTAGTATGATTATGAACAGGAACTGTGATTTGGTATAATCATGATCTTTGATGTTTCAGGTAAAGACATGTGATGTAAATTATCTTCGTCCTAGATGAGAAGAGGAATTTAGAACCACAATTATGGTTATGAGTTATTCACATGATTGTGGACAGGAATTGTTAATTGATGTTACAGGAGTTAAAGCATTGTTGGTGGACTTTTAACATGGAGAAGATAATAGACTTTATGGTCTATTTGACTCTTCTAATGAATTGCTCATTTCGCTGCAACTATGGTTGAAAAGATTTATCATTTACCATATGTTCTAAATTTCTGATTTATTACTGATGAAGGCTGTTGATAATTTAATTATCTTTAGTCATAATATTCTTTACTGAGCTAGTTGTGCTCACCCTTTTGCTTCACAATTCCTTTCAGGTAATAAGAGTGTGTATTTTGGGTCTAATGGGATAACAGGGGAATAGAACGGTGGTCTATAGCTGTTGAGGTTCTCCTTAAATAGTATGAAAATAATTTTATTGAGAACTTTAGATAAGTGTGTCGTATTGTATACGTCATTTGATATTTAATTTTGGTGAACCGAATAGGGTAAGGTGAACCCAACTTTGGAAGGGTGTTTTGCCACTATCATACAAGATGTTTAATAACCTACGAGTTATCATAAGACAGGGTTGTGCACATCCACTTGCTGAGTATATCTATGAGCACTACCTATATGATATTGGAGTTTATTTGAAATATAATTTTCAACTTAAGACAGTGGAGATAGTTATATGTTAAGAGAAGACTCGCCATTGGAAGGAACATGATAGTAATCTTCTCGTTTTTCTTTGGGGTCTATTGGATCAACCAAGGAAAATTCTCTAGACATATGATATCTATCATAACTTAGATTCATGGCTTCCGATGTACGAAGGTTTCCTTGAACACTTCCCAAAGATTTTAATTTCTAAAATAGTTATTGACTGTACCTTTATGTAAGGTATCAATGTGAGGTGCTGTCCATAGTTGCGACATAAGTCACAGTTGGTATTAAAACTCACAGTATATGTATTGTTGTATTTTACACGATAATTGTAGTAATAAAGTTGTAGTTGTTTTCTGTACCATGTATTTGGCGACTCAGAATAGGTTGGATGAATTAGACCTATTTTTGGGGCGTCACAAAACTCCTTTAAGTAATTAAGCTCCCAATCTTATTAGGAATAATTAATTAAAATCTTTTAATTAATTTACCTCCTAATCTTATTAGAAATATATGAGAGTACTTTTATTAATTAATTCCCAAACTCCTTTAGGAATTAAATAATAATAATAGTAATAATAATAATAAGACTCCTCTTATTAATTTATATTTAATATTTTCAAAATATTAAATAATAAATATTAAGCTATTTAATTTATTCTATCACCATAGATTAAATTAAATATACTTAACTTATTATTACAATTATGCCATTAACTTCTTAAATAATTATTCTTCTTTTTATGGTGTGACCCTTTAGGTTCTCCATATTAAACCAGTTATGAATAAATCAATTAGAACACTTCTAATCTTATTTAAATAAATAAATTAAACTATTAATTTATTTAAATAAATAATATTTATTCTACAATAGGGATAAGCCTCCCTAGTGATTCCACACAAATGATCATGAGATCAATCATCCTCATCCAATGAGCAAGCAACGTATGTACCAATCTATCCGGATTCACTAATCCCCAATTTAGTAATCCAACGATTGGAAACTATTTTAGTTTTAAGCTTTCTAAGAATTTAGATCTCATTAGAATGATCATCATCATTATTCTAAAAGCATTGCTTAAAACTATGGGTTTATCACATATTAAAAACAACATCATGTAGATAATTAAAAGCCTTTAATAAATTAATACTTTTTATTAATAAATGAATAAGATTGTTACAAAGTATATGCTTTATCATCAAACATGATTGGCTTGTTTGCATACTACTTTCAATCTCCCACTTGCACTAAAGCCAATCGCCATGGTATCTCATACCCTTCTTCTCTAAGTGACGATTATCCTGCTGTTGGATAAGCTTTAGTTAATGGATATGTAATGTTGTTCTTGAGAGTCCACTATCTCTATAGTGATTTTCCATCTTTCAATGATTCTTATAATCAAATGAAAGTGCCACAACACATGTTTAGATCCAAGATGAGACTTAGGAACTATTCCTAATTCTGTAATGAACTTTTCATCCAAATAATCAAATTGCAGCTTCATTTATAGCTATATACTTTGTCTTTATCACTAAACCAGCAACTCTTTGCTGTTTGAAAACTTTCCAATTCACTTCACAGTGATCTTCTCCAGAATATGACCGATCATCATCAGGTCTCGTATATTTCATTGCATACATGATTGTCACTCATGCGATCTCTCTTTTCAGTAGTTTATGGGTACTATTAAGAGAGATACATTCCATGGCTCATCAACATGAGACATTTCTTGGAGTTTACCATGCTAAACGACTTTAGCATCAAATGAATATACGTTCATTGGGTTAAGTCGAGCATCCTCTTTAATCTATGTATATAGATTTGTATCCCCAATTAAGATACTCTTCCCAAATCATTCATGGAGGAATGTTTAGACAACTTTATCTTTACTGAGTGTAGCATTAGTATGTCATTCCTTATCCATAGTATATCAACATATAATATTAGGAATGTCATGACACTCCCACTGACCCTTTTGTACACACTAGGTTCATTCTTATTTGTGATAAAATCAAACTCTTTTGATTTATTTCATCAAAACGAATGTTCCATTTTGAGAAAATTGCTTCACTTCATTTCTCTGAGTGTCTACAACTCTTACCTCATCGTATGTAACTGGATTATCATCTTCTATGATGCGTACCTCATCATCATCATCTATGATGAATCCATACCTCCCAGGTATCTTTGGTACTATTCCAGATTTACGATTTGGTCGTGGTACAATAGGTCTTTCTACAAGTTCCTCTTATTTGACTTATAGTGTTTTGTGGTTCTTGAACTCTTTAAGATTCTATTATCCTCCCACTAGCCCCTTTAATGATAAACACATTTATCTTTGAAGGTAGCGTATTTCACAACAAACACCTTTTGCTTAATAGGATTATAGAATATATACCCTAAACTTACTTTAGGATGTCCTACAAATCTGTACTTGTCAAATTTTGTCCCAAACTTATCCTTTTGAAACCTTTTCACATAAGTTGGACAACCCCTTATCATAACATACTTAAGATTAGGAATCCTCCCTGTCCATAACTTTTATGGAGTCTTGGGGCCGGATTTTGAGGTTACCTTTTCGTAGATATGCAGCCATTTCTAAGGCATGACCCCAGAGGGATACTGGAATGTCGGTAAAATCATTATGGACTGCACCATATCCAACAAGGTATAATTTTTCCTTTCAGATGCATCAATCAATTATTATGTATCAGGAGGCGTCCATTGTGAGAAAACCATTTAAGATGATCTAGAAACTTATTGCATAAGTATTCCTTCCTTGATCCGATCAAAGAATCCTAATACTTTGCCAATTTGTTTCACTTCTGAATTCATTGAACCTTTTAAATAATTCACACTTGTATTTCAGCAAATACACACATTCAACCTTTTGAATGATCATCTCATTTTCTTATACTAATTTGTTCAATATTCAAAATTATTTTTACGTAAGTCAAGTATACAAAATCCATTAAGTAATATTCCAGTTCTATACAAAACATTATTATTATAAATAGAACAACAATTGTTCTTAATTATAATACCAAAGATTTCATTGTCCAATAATAAAATGAAAATAATGTTTCCAATGAGAACTGGAATACAATAACAACTTATTGACTTAATAGACTTGCCCGTAGGCATTTCTAAACAATAAGTTTCTATGGCTAATGTGGCAACCTTTGCTTCATTTTCCACACATAGGATTACTTATATTTGTTTAGCTTTCTACTTCTGCTTGGTCCCTTCATAAATCTATATTTATGATAATCAAAGCCGGTATCCAATACCCAAGTAAAACCTTGACTTAAAGTAAAATTTATTTTAAATCATGAACAAATTTGTATTTGTAACCGAAACTTCACTAAGCTTCTTTGGTTAGCCTCTGCAAGATGTTTCTCGCAGTTTCTTTCCAGTGTCCAGGCTTATTGCAGTGGAAGCACACTCTTTTTCTATCTGTATCAGTTTTGTTCTTATTATCCTTTATTTTTGCCTTTTTTATTTACCTTCTTAGAATCGTTCTTCTTTTCAGAAGATCCTTTGGCCCTTACCAGTAAGACATGGTCTTTCTTGGTTGGATAGTGACTCTCAATATTTTTCAACATGTTAAGCAAATTAGCGAGGCTGATATCTAGCTTGTTCATATGAAAAATTCACAACAATTGTGAAAGGAGTCCGGGAGTGAGTGCAAGATCAAATCTTGGCTCAACTCTCCATCCATGACAAAATCCATTGTCCTAATTGTTCAATCAAATTGATCATGTTTAGGACATGTGTCTGTACTGTAATATCGTTGGTCATTCTAGATCGAAAGAGCTCCTTAGATATCTGATATCTATTAGTCCTACTTTTCTCACCATCAACTACTTGATGTGCAGGAATATAGTAAGAGCATCAATAGTTTTATGCTGACGCTGAAGCTCGTTACTCATGGATGCGAGCATGATGCATTGAGCCACTTGTGAATCATCTTGCCACTTTCTAAAAGTAGCAATCTCTTCCTCAAAGGCATTGTCTGCAACCATTGCAGGGATAAGCGTATTAAGGACATAAGATAACTTTTCAGCCGTGAGAACTTTTCTCAATTTCCTTAACCAATCCGTTTAATACGGTCCGGTTAATTTAGCATCTAATATGCTACGCAGTGATAGTAATTTTAGACAGTGTAAAATTCTATAAATGAATTTGTAATTAACAACATTTTAGCATACATTATTTTATTAATTACCAAAATAAATTAGGTCTTATTTTAAATTGGTATCTCCCACTATTTTCTTCAAACTATATTACCCTCAATATATATAGTTCGGCAATATCTAATTAAAGATATGCTAGTGAGAATAAGGATCCCATTTCAAATGTATATAGCCTTGTGTGTGCACAACAAACTATATATAAATAAATAGGTAGACAACTCTTGTCAATTACATCAACTATGTAACTCCTTGTATTTTGCCTCTTAAATCATAATGGTCAAGTGTGTGCACATCCGAACTAAAATGATTTAAGTTAAGTCGACTCCAAAGATTTCCATATAAGTGAATAGAAAACTAAAGCCCTTGTGTGTGCACAACAAAGCAGTAATGTTCAATTCCTTATAAACATCATATGTAATAAAAACAACATCTTAAATATTTAATACTTGCCTTGTGTGTGCACAACAAACTCATATTAAATATTCAATACTCTATTGTTTCTATCATGCTAGAAGGCGACGTTTGATATTCCAAATATCTTTGAACTTTACAACTTAATATAAAATATTTGAAGGGTTTGTTATTAATTTGTCTCATCTTGTTTAGCACGCATGCACATATATGTATAAAATACGCGTCATATTAATTAACATGTGAAGCATGTTTGCATAATATATATTATATATAGTAGAAGCATGCACATATAGAATACTATATTCTACCCGGATTGATTATGGACTTTTATTCTAGTTTGGTTCACTAGAGCCACCAAGTGAACCAAAAGGTCAAACCCTAGGGGTGCAAGAATTAATATTTAAATATAACTATTACATTTAAACCCGGGCTCCATTACAAACGGGTCTTCACAGTGACTCCTGCTTCTTGATCTCCAATTCTTCAAAATTAATTCTAACTATTCCTATTACAAAACTATTTAAAATAAATAGAAACCTTGATCGTGATCAAGGGAAGTACATAGGAGGGAGATAGAATTTACATTAAGAAAAATTAGAGAAGACGAGGTTCAGAGACTCCATTTAATAAAACTCATACATTCATGCATCCAACTAAAATAAAATCCAATCACATTGGTCAATAGTCCATAGTCAATCCCATTTATTATCATACACATCACCATATGCATCAATAAATAATATTCATCTCATGAATAATAAACATTCAATATATTGATATCATTTAATGGACAAATTTAGTTAGCATAAAATCTAATTTTGAATCAAAATAAACTCTTTTATTTTAATCCAAATTTAAATCAAAATAAACCTCTTTTATTTTAATTTATCCAATTTTGAATAAAATAAACTATTTTATTTTAATCAAAATCTTAATCAAAATAAACTCCTTTATTTTAATTAATTATGGAATCTAATTCCAAGTAAAAAAAATAAAACTCATTTATTAAAGGAAATACAGATTCTCTTTCCTATTCACAAATAAACTCCTTTATTTTGAATAATATGAAATCTTATTTCATATCTAAATAAACTCCTTTATTTAAGGAAATTAAGATTCTCTTTCCTATTCACAAATAAACTCTTTTATTTTGAATAATATGAAATTTTATTTCATATCTAAATAAACTCCTTTATTTAAGGAAATTAGGATTCTCTTTCCTATTCACAAATAAACTCTTTTATTTTGAATAATATGAAATCTTATTCCATATCTAAATAAACTCCTTTATTTAAGGAAACATGGAATCCAATTTTAACTATAATTAGTTAGCATGAAATCTAATTTTTAAAATTAAAATAAACTTTTATTTTAAGATTAAAATAAACTATTTATTTTAAGATTAAAATAAACTATTTATTTTAATTATAAAATTATATATATATAATATCAAACGCGTTTTAAATTATTTTTTTTTTTGAAATCACGTGAATGAAAACATCATATACCTTTTAAAAGGTATCACATGCAACCTTTTTCAAAATAACTAGATTGAATATGATTAGTTAAAGACACGTGAATTTCGAAGTACAGGAGCGAAATCAACTATTTCGTGGTTTTTTTAAAAAATAAATTTTATACAATAAAATTATGCCCAATTAAATTGTTCTAAACATATATCAATATACATATCAAATTAAAATAATTAATAATTCGCATAAATGTTTGGCTCTGATGCCACTATTAGGTTTGTAATATTCATGAACGCAATCAAATTGCACAAAATAAGCGGAAACGTGAAAAATCAGAGTTTTAAAATTTTACAAACCATATACCCGGATCATCCTTTATGCACAATTATTAATTAAACGAAAAAAATATAAAGAACAAGAATCATACCCTTGAAGATTCGAGCTTCCTCAGGTACAAGTTCACCTCCAATCCTTTTTGCGTTCAACTTGAATCCACCGGGTTTGGTTCCTTCATTTGATCAACGTTAGCCACCCAAGTGTTTGGCCTTTAGATGTGATCCACCAAGAAAGAATAAAGATTCAAGAAGATGGGTGTTTGGCAAAACCCTAATTTTTCTATCTCTCATAGAAAAAGAGCGTACTCCAACAATTGGAATCACGTCTGTTGTAAAAAGTCAACAACAACCACTACACCCATAATAAGACTCATCTTATTTATAGATATGGACAACCCTCCTTAACAATTAATGAATTGGGTTTTATTTTAATTAATTAAACTCTTTTAATTAATTAGGCTCCCAATCTTATTAGGAATAATTAATTAAATTTTTTTAATTAATTTACCTCCTAATCTTATTAGGAATATATGAGAGTATTTTTATTAATTAATTCCCAAACTCCTTTAAGAATTAAATAATAATAATAATAATAATAATAATAATAATAATAATAATAATAATAATAATAATAATAATAAGACTCCTCTTATTAATTTATATTTAATATTTCCAAAATATTAAATAATAATATTAAGGTATTTAATTTATTCTATCACCATAGATTAAATTAAATATACTTAACTTATTATTACAATTATGCCATTAACTTCTTAAATAATTATTCTTTTTTTTTTATGGTGTGACCCTTTAGGTTCTCCATATTAAATAGGTTGTGAATAAATCAATTAAAACAATTCTAATCTTATTTAAATAAATAAATTAAACTATTAATTTATTTAAATAAATAATATTTATTCTATAATAGGGATAAGCCTCCCTAGAGATTAACGATTTTTCAGATAATATAGATTTCAACATTAATCATAAAAGAACCTTTGAGTAAATAATTACCGTACAATTCAATCCTTCCACCATACAATGTCCCAATTAAATATAAGACATGGAATTACTCTCAAGTCTTATTTTATTTAATTATATGTGTTTCGATTCTTAAATGCACAACTCCAAATAATGCAAATTAAAAACTCTTTTCTAATTTTATTCTGCCTTGGCCAAGGACTAATGGGTTGTCATTTATCGAATCACATAGGACATTTTTCTTCTTTTACTAGAAGTGGTAGATTCTTTATTGATCATACATTATCTCCATGTACAACTTATTATACCCAAGCATACCCTTTGATATACCCTAAGGGTCTTAAGGAATAAGTCAAAGTATAACTCATCATACACAAGATACTATGATGATCTCAAGTCCAAGGATCACTTGTACTACTATCACTACAAGAATTCCTATTGACAGACAAGTAAAACTCCATTAGGTATTCCTTAGTGAGCCACGTTTAGTGAACTTATTCTCTAATAAGTACCTACATACTTGCTTTAGTGTCTCCACACAAATGATCATGAGATCAATCATCCTTATCTAATGAGCAATCAATGTATGTACCAATCTATCTGGATTCACTAATCCCCAATTTAGTAATCCAACGATTGGGAACTATTTTAGTTTTAAGCTTTCTAAGAATTTAGATCTCATTAGAATGATCATCATCATTATTCTAAAAGCATTGCTTAAAACTATGGGTTTATCACATATTAAAAATAGCATCATGTAGATAATTAAAAGCCTTTAATAAATTAATACTTTTTATTAATAAATGAATAAGATTGTTACAAAGTATATGCTTTATCATCAAACATAATTGGCTTGTATGCATACTACTTTCAATTCCTGCATCTCTTTATTATAGTGCTTCTCCGCTCAGGTAGAATTTCATAGCAAGTCGATGGATCTGCCTCTTCTCAGTTAGGCTCGCCTCAACGGGTGTAGATCCGTCTCGTAGATACTCCTTGATGTGCTGATACCAAGGGTTGTGGATGGGAGGTAGTTCATCCGATACTTCTTCAACATAGTTCCCATAGACTGGGGATTTTTGCATTGCAATTGTAATGCTTGGCGTGTTTTCCTTGTCAAGTATATGAACCAAAGAGGCCAACATTGCTAAGGCATCCGCAAAATCATTCCTAATACAAGAAATGTGTAGAAAGGAGATTTCTTCAAACTCCAAAGCCATCTGTAGAACTTTCCGAAGGTAAGGCAGCAAATGTAATTCTTTGGTTTGATAGATTCTCGTGGATTGTCTGATTACCAATTTGGAATCTCCAAAGACAGTTAACCGCCTGATGCCCATTGAACGGGCAAGTTTTAGCCCCATGATATGACCTTCATACTCACCGTGTTGTTGAGTGCCGATAAATCGCAACTTGATGACGACGGATATCGCTCCCCCCTGCATCAGTATATTAGAACTCGCTCGACTCCGAGCCTTACGTGTTAATGACTCCATCAAAATACATTTTCCACGCACGGCATGTATCGCATCTTGATGTTGTCATTGAATCGTCATTACCCCTTCATCGGGAAGTATGTTTCAAGGGTTTGTAGTCCCCCTGGTCTTTGAGGCCGATTGATCCACAATTCCTTGACACGCGTGATGAGATTTTTTGCGTCACGTAGACGATGTCAAATTATTGTAGGATCAACTACCATCTGGACAGTCGACAATTCAGTATGGGCTTACTGAACACATATTTGAGATGATCCACGCGGGATATGAGATGGGTTGTGTGACCATGGAGGTAATGATGTAACCTCATGGAAGCCCATGCTAAAGCACAACAAGTCTTCCCAATCAGAGTGTACTTGTGTTCACTGATGTTGAATCTTTTGCTGAGGTAATAGATAGCTCGTTCTTGGCTTCTATCGTCTTTTTGCCCCATACAGCCCATGGCATTGTCATTTATGGACAGGTACATGAACAGGGGAACACCATCCCTGGGTGGTACAAAAATAGGAGCGTTAACCAACTGCTCTTTGATTGTGAGGAAGGATTTTTGACACTCATCATTCCATTTCATGGAGGAATTCTTCCTTTACAACTTGAAGATTGGCTCACAGGTTGCTGTGAGTTGAGAAATGAACCTGCTAATGAAGTTGATTCTTCCCAAAAATCCCTATATTTCCTTCTCTATCTGACGAATGGGCATTTCCTTAATGGTCTGGATTTTGGTAGGATCCAATTCAATCCCTTTGTGGCTGACTAGGAAACCTAGCAACTTGCCTGACTTAACACCAAAGGCTTACTTGGTTGGATTCAACTTCAAGTTGTACTTACGCAACCTGTTGAAAATCTTTTTGAGATGGTCTAGGTGGTCCTCCTCCCTTCGAGATTTGACAATGATGTCATCCACGTAGATCTCTATCTCCTTATGCATTAAATCGTGGAAAAGAGCCATCATAGCTCACTGATAGGTTGCCCCGGCATTGATGAGGCCGAGTGACAACCATCTGTAGCAAAAAGTTCCCCAAGGCGTGATGAAAGAAGTTTTCTCACGGTCCTCTTTAGCGACCATAATTTGATGGTACCCTGCAAAGCAATTAGCAAAGGAGTACATGCCGTATTGAGCAATGTTGTCAATAAGAATGTGGATAAAGGGCACGGAAAAGCTATCTTTAAGGCAAGCTTTGTTCAAATCCCGGTAATCCACGCAGACTCGCACCTTTCCCCTTGGTTTAGGCACGGGAACAATGTTGGATATCCACTCTGGATATGTAGGCACCATGATAATGTTAGCTTGAAATTGTTTCATAATTTCTTCTTTAACTTTTAAACTCCACTCAGGTTTTAATCGCCTGAGTTTTTGCCTAACTGACTTGAATCCTTCTTTGATGGGAAGGCGATGAAGAACAATGTCCATGGAAAACCCACCATGTCTTCATGAGACCATGCAAACACATCCTCTAATTGGGTTAATAGTGCAATCATGTCATTCCGTTGGTTTGGGGTGAGGTCTGAACCAATTTGGATTAGCTTAGGGTTGCCTAAGGTTCCAAGATTGAAAGAAGTGGTTTGGTCAAGGTTGGGTTTAGGTTTGTCTGCGACCCATTCCTTAATCTCCCGAGGTGTGTCAATGTCCTCTTGCATATCCATCAAGTCTGAGTCCAACTTTGCATCAAAGTTACAGCCCTTGTGGAGAGAAGGCACTTCATCGTAGAAGTCTGAGCACATCTAAATTTAGAGTCACAAAGCAGAATATGCTTTCACTTAATATATGCAACTGTTTGATCATACAAAGTGTTAACATGTACTTGATAAAATAACTGCTAGTACTGTAAAGAAAATCGAGCAATTAAAGTTATCTACAGGGCAAAGGGATTTTCTGCCCATTTTACCCTCGTCGACCAATGCATAGAGTGCTGCTCCAATTGTCAAGGGCAAAGTCCTGGTGGACTGCGGTGATTGAAGGATCGTCATTGTCCTCATTCTCCTGAATGATAACCATGACATCTGGGCAATAATCGTCTGGGGTGTATCTGTTTGTATGTTCATCATGAACAATGACACATATGCCTGCCATCATCAAGGCAATGTCATGTTTATGTTTCTATTCCTTTTCTTCCACTTCGGGATCAAGAATCAGCGCCTCTTTTGCTTTGATTGGCACTGACTTATAAAATAGCATGGCCGCAACATGGGCTGGCACCTTTACTGGAGATTATATCAACTCGTGAGGTAAAGGTATAGAAAATCACCGTGAGGCGAAAGCTTGAGGAACCGTCTTGTGTTTATGGGGATTCCTGTGACTGGAACTGGCAGAATAGCCTAGTCCGACTGTTCAAATTTGACTGGACATTTGAATAGGGTGCTTAATACCCTGCTTATCTTTACCAAGCCCTTGTCCAGGTTGATGACCTAATGACATCATTTCTCGAGTGGCAGACATAACCTCGACAAAAATCTTGGGTACGGGAAGTGGCGTTCCAATAGAATGGTACTCCGTGGTACTCACTTCCAGAGTATAAAAACTGGTCGGCTCAACTTCAGAGTTGAAACTGATGATTGACAGATCTCCTTGTTCAGGATACTCTGGCTCAGCATTGATAGTGACTAGACTGTTTTTGACAATGTATTTGAGTTGTTGATGTAGTGTGGAGGGAACGGCTCCAGCCATGTGTATCCATGGTCTCCCCGATAGCATGTTGTATCCTGAATCTATCTTGAGGACGTGGAAGGATACATTAAATGTATTTGGACCAATCTCAATTGGAAATTCAATCTTCCCGATGGCATTTCATCGGGATCCATCAAAAGCTCTGATAACCGTATGGCTGCTTTGGATCCGCTTGAGATTGACATTCATCTTCACCAAGGTGGCATAAGGATATATATTTAGAGACTAGCCTCCATCTATCAAAACTCCAGCTAGCATGTACCCGGAAGACAAAACTGTAATATGTCATGGCTTGCAATGACCGATCCCTTCTGGTGGTATATCATCATCAGTGAAGGATATCACATTGTTGTTGAAAATATGATCAACCAAATGTTGAAATTTTTCCACATTCACTGATTTTTGCAAGTAGGCTTCTTCCAAAACCTTCAATAAGATCTTTTGATGATCTTCAGAAGAGAAAACCAAGTCCAGTATAGATATCTAGTGTGGAGCTTCTCGTAAGCTTAAAATCACATTGGCTTCATTGTTGCCCATAGTGCAGAGAAATTTTTCAATCTTCTCTATGGGAATCTTCCCCTTTGCTTTGCAAATAGGTTTCATAACTCGTTGAGGAAGATACAGTGGATTTTCCTTCCACACTGTAGCAATAGTATGAGACGTGGATCCTTCAGCTTCTCTATAATTCCATTGAACTTTGTGTAAGCTGACAATAGGATGTTGTAGTCTGAAGGGTAAAGAAATTGGCTCTGGTGCGGCCACTTTCAAAGGATTGTCAGCTCCTTTAAGTTGAATTGGTTGTATGGGAAATACTTTAACAGTCTCATCATCCACTTCGGATATAAGCGCTCATCGATCCTTCCATTTGGTAGGACATGCATTCCCACTCTTGAGTTGCATGATTGTAATCATTTGCTAGTTGCGAGGACACCGCTATCAATAAGATTCTCGAATGAGATGGCGGAGTGCCCAACATTCTTCTCGTCAGGTTGTGTGGCAGAGAGTGTGAATGATATTGACACACTTCATCGTAATTGAACCGTCTCCCCGAAGGGGATTGATTGGAGGCGCAAGGAAGGTAATTCTTCCTTCGTTGATCAACATTTACAGTATCTCCTCCATAGATTGGCCCAAATATGTAAATTCTCTTTGATTGGAAAAATCCCGACGGGCTTTAGCATTTTCTCTCTTTGCAACCTTATCCTCCATAGCTTCGCTTTCTGAAGGTGGTGATGGAGCATTCATAACAAATGGAAGGAGATAGGCATGCTCCTACCTGATTAATTGATGTATGACTTGATGCTTGTGGGTCACCAGTTCTGCCAATTGCTCAATTTGTTTGCAAAGAGCTTTAATCTTTCGTTCCATAGTAAACTGGAACTTTTCATAATCCCATTTTTCAACATCATCTTTGATGATCGGGGATGATTCATTGTTGAAACCGGAACTCTGTCGACTGCTCCAACTGATCATGTTGACCTCTTCTTCCTTGTGTTGAGGAAGGGGATTATCTTGCACATGAGGTTGATCTGGTTTGGTGACCACGATCTCACTGTTGTCTATTAAATCTTGGATCTTGTATTTCAAGGCCCAACAATCTTGAGTATCATGTCCAGGTGCTCCTCGCATGATAAGCACACTCTCGAGTAGCATTAAAACCCTCCCATTAGGGTTGGTTTGGTGGAAGAAGAAGATGTAATTTTCTTCCGAGTAGTCGGAAGAGCAAGAATATTCACGAGCGAGTCCCCTAAGGGTGTGAACGTCCGAGGTTGCTTTACTTCTCCACTTTTAGGCAATGGAGGGTTTGAAGACTGTGCTTGAAAAGGGGAGTAGTTTCTCCTTTGTATAGGCATGCTTTGATTGCCTTTTTGACCTTGTAGTATCAAGGAAACATCTTCCTCTTTCTTTTTATGGACCCTCAGGGGGTTGTTTCCATAAGATCCGGACTGGATGTGCTCAGCAACAGCTTTAAGAGCGGCTAGGTCTTGAATATTTCCAGACTTCAATCCCATCTCAGCCATCTCTCTATGCTTAATCATTTTAGAGAATGGCTTGCCAATACCAGCTAAGACTCTCTCATAGAAAGGAGCTTCCTGTATATCTATGAATGTCATGACCATTTCTGATTCCGTCATGGAAGGAATAACTTGATCAGCAAGGCGCCTCCACCTTTGAGCATATTATTTGAAAGACTCATTAGACTGTTTTTTGACCTTGGTAATTTGGTACCGGTCAGGAGCCATCTGAGATTGAAAACTGTATTAAGTGAGGAAGGCGTGAGCCAACTCTTCTCAGCTATGGATCTTTGAGTTGTCTAATCTGGTATACCATGAATGGGCTTCTCCAGTCAGACTTTTCTGAAACAGCTGCATTCTGAGCTTTTCATTTTTCACGTAAGATCCAAGTTCTCCAATGAATACCTTTAGATGGGTATAAGGATCCCCTAATCCGTCATACTTTTCAAAATCAGGGGTTTTGAATTTCTCTGGATAATGAACACTAGGGAAGATGCAAAGGTCAGCATATGAAACACTTCCATGTGTTCCAATCCTTTTGAGAACACGGATAGTTTCCTCCATTTGGAGGACCTTCTTCCTGATATCACCGATGTCTAGATCTCCTTTGAGATGGGTGTTTTCAGGGTCTTTGTTGGTCGTATCCAACTGAGGTTCTGGAATAGTTTTTTCCAAACCTTGAGTTCCTCCTTGTGCAGAGGATTCTGTATGTGTTGGTATCTTCGTACCCTGAGTAGACTGATGTAATTCTTTTAGTAGAACAGCCAAATCTATAATTTTTTTACTTAATCCGTCAAATTCTTCTCGGGAAATAATATTAGACTGGTCAGAAGAAGACATGATTGGCTGTAGGCTCGTGGCCTTTTTGGATTTTGAGCGGGTAACATGCCCAATGATTTCCCTGCAAAAGATTTACGTAGTTTAGTCTTAGGGATAATGTAAATGTTATCATAACATGTCCGTTTTAGGAATATTGTCCTGCAAAACCGGGTGTTAATTGATAACATACATGCACCAATAATCTTCATATTTTCCATTACATAAAGATGAACATGGAATAAAATTACAAGTATATGCTTTTACAAGTAATTGAAAATGGAAAGCATGAAGAGACTTTCCTCCGCGTTTGGTTTATCAGAGGTTGACCTATCTTAGGGTTACTCTCGCGGATTTTTGGCATGAAGGTTCCCAGATCATCGCAATCTACTTGACGGGAAGTTAATCCGGTCTTTCAACTGGAGGAAATCTGGGTGGTGCCTTTCCTAAGCCCCGTTGGAATTATTCTTCCTACGAGTCTAGTAATCAAACATCGACAGGATAGCCTCTTGGTGGAGGAACCACACAACATACATTCACATACAACGTGTCTCACCGTTTATGCAAAATGATGACATGTGCGAAGCACTAATATCACAGATAGATATTTAGCAGTGCAGTAAGTAAGATGCATTAGTACACATTCATCATAAATGTAAATGCAATATTCACACACAAGCATATAATAGTTTTGAAAAGCTTGTAATAACGGCTTAAGCCCTCTTACTGGAGTCCCCAGCGGAGTCGCAACCTGTCGACATCGGGATTTTTTAGTGTCCCTTTTCGTTACTTGTTGTTTGGTGTTCTCATGTTAATGTGAGATTTATTTGAAAAAATAAGTGAAAAAGGTCCGACATGTATAATGTCGACGATTTGACTTCAAGAGTCGCCATTGGTGTATTTAATTTGGTTGCACCAATAATAGAAAAGGTTTGCACATTGACCTAGTGATGTGACACTGCTAAATGGGTTTGTGAAACCAAGATTCATTTGAGTTCGGGGGCTTGATTATGCGGAGGGAAGGTGTTAGACATCCGTGTTGCCACGGTGACCGCCACTTTTCAAAGAAACTATTATATGAATGTGTGTGTGTGTGGATCAATGTGCAATTATTTGGAAGTAGTGTTGTACCTCATTCGCACATATATACAAAGGGTTTGAATTTATAGAAAAATTCAGTTTTAACCAAATATATCAATGAAGTTTTGTAAAAAGAGGTTTTTCAAACCCTGTGCTCAATAGTAATGGAGGCATTTAATACTTCCATTTTATTATTAAATATTCGGCTTGTTTGCTTTTATTTTCGAGATATGAGACATCTTCGAGAAAATAATATACAGCAGTGCCAAACTCCTCATGGGCATGACAACCATCCAAGGAAATTCAGACACTGTAAATAATGTACAAGTCGCCATACAATTTGAAAAACGTCCATCACGGGAATCGAATCTAGATTCAGTGGGCTGAATCTGTGATCACATGATTCCTAGGCTCACATGATACTGCAGTTTGTATGGAAAGTAGTAAGAATTTATATATATATAAGCTGTAAATATATATATACAGACATGATCAACCATCATGAAGCAACTCCATGGGGGGATCGGAAATGTAAATATATAAAAGCGGTAGATATATATATATATATATATATATATATATATATATATATATATATATATATATATATATATATATATATATGGACATGATCAACCACCATGGAGTAAACTTGGTGGGACGAAATGTAAATAAAAAAAGTATCAAGCGCCACTTAAGTAAACTCAGCGAGGATTTAAATGTAAATATATATATATATATATATATATATATATATATATATAAAAGCAATAAACGCACCGGATGTAAATCCAGGCTCATCAGATATGTCCGACAACAATATATATATATATATATATATATATATATATATATATATATATATATATATATAAGGTAAATGCTCCGTATATAAAATCCAAGCTCTATGTATATATATATAAAAGCAAAGAAACGCTCCAAACATAAGTTCAGGCTCATCGACAGAGTAGTCCACCGCAATTTATATATATAAGTGTATATATATATATATATAAAAGCAAGTAACGCTTCTAGACATAAGTTCAGGCTCAATCGAGGCATAACTCGATAATGTTAGTCCATATATAAAATATATACATATATATAAATATATATATGTATGAAATGAAAACCACTTGATCGAAGTCCGCAAACACACACAACACGACTCTCAATGTGTATAACAGTGTGTGCTAATATGAAAAGAAAGGCTTTATAGAATATAAGAAGGCTTACAGTAGGCTGCCAATGTCGACTTCTATGACTCTATGTGGATAAACACTCAGCTCCCGTAGGATAAAAGTATAGCTATATGTGAGATAACAGATGTTTAAACTAAGGAAACACTCAATATGGGTGTGTACAGAGTAAATTGTACAGGGCTTCCTCGCCTTTTTTCTCTTTTCTTTTTTTCAAATGGCTGACCCCAAGGTCTATATTTATAGACTGATGGTCGCAGGTGTACCTACAGCAGCTGCAGTTACACCTGCGGCTGGTCGAGGTGCCCCCGAGCTTCACGGGTCCTGTCGTCTCAAAGTACGTGCACTTGTGCACTATAATGTTCACTCGAACTTGCAAATCTTCAATCCGAGCATCCAAACGAGGTATATGTGACTTTCTTCGGACCGCTTGTGTTGAGAGTTACGCAATGACATGGATTAGAGGTTATACGAAGTCAGGAAAAGGGGACCATGCCCATAGTCTTCAAGCTTCAAATTCTATCCGGTGTACTGCCACGCGTAATAGTTACTCGAGATTGTAACTCCTCGGTTCTTATGGGACATTTTTGTATGTATGTATGTATGAAGTGTTGAGATGATGCGCAGGTGTTGATCTGGCAAGATAACGTTTGACTCTTCGTCGGGGTTATCGTCAATTTTAGTTGAAAGCAGACGTTGCTCAGGGTTACATCTGAGATTGGACTGCTACAAGTGTTTGAATGTCGCAAGGTCATCTTATGAGTGTGCCTGTCTACCCATTGTTAGCTCCGGTTCTGAGGGATGAGTGCCTCGGCAGGAGGTTTAAGCTTGAAGCTGATAGCATGTGTTTGAAATAAGCATTTCCGGAGTTATCGCCGGAACTGCAATAGCATTCCTTGGGGTTATCGCCAAGGACAAAACTTGGGGTTATCTCCAAGGTTGGAAATGATCCTTCCGATGTGTGTTCCGGGTTTGGAAATGATGTTCCCGGTGTGTGTCCTGGGTTTTGAACTTGAACTTCCGGTAGTATCCGAAATGGATGTAAGCTGTCTTCCAGGGTTATCTCCGCAAGACGAATCTGCCATCCTGCAATATTAGTAATAGGTGTGCAGAACATTTTGAGTGTCTATAGATGCCCCTCTTTATCATATTCATGCAATGCAAGGCATGGAAAGGATAAAGAATCCTAGGCACTTGAAATGCAAGAAGATAAACATGATGCTATGTACAGCAATATGATGCAAATGTATGATGCATGATTGTCAGTTAATCATGTTGGGATGACAATCACTGATGCCTTGGATATGCGATCCAAGTCTTCAAGGATGTTGACGTTGGGGCTATCACCAAAGTCTCAAATCCTAGACACTGGCTTATATTCCATAGAGGTGCCTCTTGTGTGCAAGAGATCTGTGGGGATAAAGCTTTGTCTTTTTGAGGATGTGTATAACATATTTCCTCATTTTGTCAGAGTTAATGCCAACAGTCTATTGTTGTCAGGGTTGCCTGACCTTCGTGTGTGTATCACCGGATAGATCCTTGTTGGGTGGATTGTCAAGGTTGCTTGACCTTCATTGTTGTATGTGTCAATGGTCGCACTGCGTTGTAAACCCCCACTGGGGATACGTGGCTAAGTTGTTTCGATGGGTTTACTTGCCATCGGCTGAGATGACGTCAAGGCTGCTTGACCCTCGTTGATGTGTGTATCAATAGTTGAGAATGCGCTATAACCCCCGCCGGGGATATGTAGATGCTTGATCGAGGATTACAAATGGGCCAATGAATCGAGGATGAGCTTTCCTCTCTTTCGAAATCTCGTAACTCCTTTCCATGGAGCAACACATAACAACACATGATCTCCAATATTGAATTCCACATCCTTTCGATGAAGATCAGCATAACTCTTTTGTCAATCTTGTGAGGTTTTTATACGTTATCGGATTGTTTGAATCTTTTTCGTAGTCATACGTACCAACTCCGATCCTAACGACGTTGCTTCACCCATCTCATCCCAGCATACTGGAGAACGACACTTTCTTCCATACAACGCCTCAAATTGAGCCATTCTAATACTTGTTTGATAACTGTTGTTGTAGGAAAACTCCACCAATGGTAAGAACTTGTCCCAACTTCCTTTGAAGTGAAGGACACAGAGTCTTAATAAATCTTCAAGAGTTTGAATAGTCCTCTCTGACTGCCCGTCCGTTTGAGGATGATATGCCGAACTAAATCGTAAATCCGTGCCGATAGCTTTTTGCAAACTAACCCAAAATCTTGAAGTGAATCTTGGGTTTAGATCAGAAACTATGGATACTGGCATATCATGCAATCTTACAATCTCGTTTATGTACATACGAGTAAGACGTTCAAGTGTATAAGTTTCTCATATCGGTAAGAAGTGAGTAGACTTGGTCAATCTATCAACAATGATCCAAATCGCATCTATGCCTTCAGAAACCTTGGGAAGACCAGTAATGAAATCCATGGTAATGTGCTCCCACTTCCATTCTAGAATTTCAAGTGGTTGCAATGGACCTTTTGGCACTTGATGCTCCTCCTTGACTCTTTGACAAGTTAGACACCTTGAGATAAACCCCGTTATCTCTATCTTCATATTGCTCCACCAAAATATATGTCGAAGATCATGATACATTTTGGTACTCCCAGGATGGATTGAAAACGGTGTGTTGTGCGCCTCCATCATGATTTTATACTTCAAGTCAGAATCGTTAGGAACACAAAGTCTGGAGTAGAATCAAAGTATTCCTTCTTCATCGATTCTTGCTTCCGGAATAGCACCTTCTTGCACTTTCTTCCTCATACGCATCAACTCCAGGTCTATAGCTTTAGCAGCTTTCACTTTATCGATTAAAGTCGGTTCTACTCGTATATTCTCCATCATCACATGGGTCTTTGGAGTCTTTAACTCTATCTCCAACCTTTGTAAGTCATACAAAATGGGCCTTTGCGTTGACAATATCGCACTTGTACTCGCATATGATCTTCTACTCAATGCGTCAGCTACTACGTTCGCTTTTCCATGATGGTATTGAATGGTATGATCGTAATCTTTCAACAGCTCAAGCCATCTTCGTTGTCGCATGTTGAGTTCCTTTTGAGTGAAGAAATATTTGAGGCTTTTATGATCCATATAGATCTCCACCTTCTCTCCATACAGGTAATGCCTCCAAATCTTAAGCGCAAAAACGACAGCTGCCAACTTTAGATCATGAGTAGGATAATTCCTCTCATATTCTTTGAGTTGTCGTGAGGCATAGACTATGACTTTCCCATGTTGCATGAGAACACATCATAAACCTTTGCCTGAAGCATCCCTGTATATGACAAATCCCTTCGAACTAGATGGTATTGTCAGAACAGGTGCTAAAATGAGTCTCCTCTAAAAAACCAAATTAAAAAAAAAAAGATTAACAAGCCCTAAGCCTTATTTGGTAAAACTACATTAACCCTCTTTTAATTTATTTTAATAAATCACTTACTATAAAGTTTAATAGTCACATTGTTTAGTTAAATTCTAATATTCAAATTTAACTAAAGTTAACATCAACATATTAAATCATATAGTCACATAAATCAAATTGCTCCATAAATCAAATAATTATAAAATTATAATTTTATCTAACAAATTAATAACTCTCTAATTTAATTATTAAATTAAATTAGAATATTTCTATTATGTTATATGATGATAAATTTAATAATTCATTTAATTTAATCAACTCATTAAAATTCCAAATCACAAAATTACTAAACATCAATTTAATTAATAAATTACATTAAATTAAATTAATTCACCACCACAATTCATGAATTATTTATTTAACTAATAAATAATCAAAACAGTCAAGTATTTATTTAACAATAAACACATCAACTAAAATATTTATTTAACACCAATAAATATTTTAAATTACATATAAAAATTCTGGATTGTTACATCCTTCCCTCCTTACAAGGATTCTGTCCCCAGAATCATAACTCAAACAATTCATTCGTCACATTCTTCTCTCCTTACAAGGATTCTGTTCCCATAATCAAAGACACAGATCAAACAAATAACTTAGGATAGCTCTTCATCATCTTATCTTTGAGTTCCCACGTAACTTCTTCGGCATTGTGGTCCTTCCATATCACTTTTACAAAAGGTATCACTTTATTCCTGAGCACTTGTTCTTTCGTGTCAACTATCTGGATAGGAATTTCCTCATAAGACAAATCTTTTCAAATTGTAATGGTTCATACTCGATTACATACTTGTAATCAGGCTTATACGGTCGTAGCACCGAAACATAAAAGATATTGTGAACATGTTCCAATTCAGGAGGTAGAGCTATTTCGTAAGACATTTCCCCTACTCTTCGCAATACCTCAAAGGGTCCAATAAACCTCGAGCTTAGTTTTCCTTTTTTACCAAATCGTATCTTTCCCTTATAAGGAGAAACTTTTAGGAAAACGAAACTTCCAACATCAAATTTGTGATTCTGTCAGTGTTGATCAGTATATTTCTTCCAACACCCAAATTGCATAGTACCCTTTCTGACTAGTTGGAAGACCTACCAAAAAATTCATTGTGATATGCTCCCACTTTCATTCCAGGATATCCAATGGTTGAAGTAATATTCTTGGTCTCTGATGTTTGGCCTTGACTCTTTGACATGTCAAGCATTTTGCGACATATTCTACAACATCTTTTTTCATATTTTGCCACCAAAAATGCTGCTGTAAATCCTGATACATCTTCGTACTTCCCAGGTGAATTGAATATTTTGAGATATGAGCTTCAGTCAAAATTTTGTTTTTAATTTCAGGTATTGCTGGAACCCAAATCCTTCCCTCGAACTTTAGTAGTCCTTCGGCATCGATCTTGAACTTCATCTCACTACCCTCGGACACTCTTTCTTTGATTTTCTTGCATTCTTCATCTCGAAGTTGAGTGTCCTTTACCTTGTCCACTAAAGATGCACCAGCTTCCATCTGGAAAAATATTTCATCCGATTCATTTAGAAATTTTATTTCTAATTCTAGTTTTGCCATAGCTGAAATGAGCTCCTCCTAGGCAGTTAACAACATTAACTTCTCCCGACCCTTTCTACTCAAGTCATCGGCAACAACATTTGCTTTACCTGGATGATAAAAGATTTCATAATCATAATCTTTTATTTGTTCTAACCATCGCCTCTGATGCATGTTTAGATCCTTCTATGTGAAAATATACTTCAGACTTTATGGTCTGTATATATCTCACATTTCTCTCCATAGAGATAATGATTCCATATCTTCAGAGCAAATACCACCGCCGCCAACTCCAAATTATGATTCGGGTATCTTTTTTCATAGTCCTGTGATGCCCCCAAATCTGGGTATCTTCCAACCCGACAGATGGTGCTACACAGTACTACCATTCACACATACATTCAATTGAAAAGTGTCAAAGGAATAAATATGTCTTCTATATATTCAAAATAATATTAACATTCCCCCAGGTTCTTTATAACCATTACATTGTTCTTGTCATAATATTAAATATATTATAATCATTCACCCTATACTATTACATAAGTATACTACGGGTTCGTCTTCGCTTTGCCTTTATCCTTGCTAGAGCCTTGATCCGATTCGATCTTAGTCGTGTTCATATGGTTCAAGCAAAAGTGAGCATGACTAGCTCAAATAAGTACAACACTTCTAATAAACAACATGCTTGAAACATAGGAATCATATATCTGCAATAACTGAACAATAGTTACGAAGTACTATCGATAATTCAAAATAGCACTTCTTTTCCTTCAAAATGTTTTACAACAACAATATTCAGTAAAACACCAATTTCGGTCCAAGACCTTGAGCATCTCATAAGTTCTTTTGAAAAGGACATCCGGCACTAAGTCCGTAAGTCCGACATTACTTACGAGCACGTCTAGGTGATCAGCCTATAGTACTCTATGTTGATCAACAATACATTCATTAAACGTATGCACGTTTAAGTTGTGGCAACCTCACGTGCCTGTCGTTAAACGACAAAACATTTTTAGCATACTCAGTCTTCGTTTGAAAACCACACCAATATAACTTGGTAAACATTGACCATGCTTGATAGAAACATAATATAAGTCCAGCCGAAAGAATTGGCTTGGACTTCTTCATACAATACTTTATGTGTAAGAATACATGAATTACAAAGCTTGTCCAGATTAAACTGGAACAAGGGTCAGAATACTTGCCTTTGGCATCTGCTACAGTTATAACACGTTCTCGTTTAAGTCTTTAAGTCTCTACTGTAATTGATAACATCACATAACACATTAGGTCATGAATGAACATACATGGTTCCTAATGAATCTTACCCTTCTTCTCAATCTAATTATGACTTAGATTTGTTATTATTAGTTCTGGCTTTTCGTTATGTCATTATTACATTCACATTACGTTCATGTTTGATTACTTATCTTCAGCCTTTAGACAAAATAATTAAGGTTTAACAATACCTTACAACGCTTCATTAAGTTCCTTAGTTCATTACTAAAGAGTTATCATTCATTTCATACTTATAAACTTTCTTCTCTGAAGAAACCCTAGGGTTGGCGTTGCGGTACCACCCTTCTTTCTATATGTCATACAAGGCTTTAATTCTCCATGATGGTTAAAGATCAGGACTTCGGCATGCATATGCATGAGTCTTTTTATAGGCATGTCATGCTGCTGGCCGTATCTTTGTGCTACATGTTGCTTTGCTGGCATAAACTTTAAACTTTTAGGTATGCAGATTGTATATGGCACTGTAGCGCCACCAATAATCCTTTGGTTGGCGCCGAGGTGCCAACTCTGTGCACCAGAAAATTTTTACAGACTTTTAACTTTGCGAACTTCCCGGACGTATAACTTCTTCGTTATAAGTCCGAATTGGCTCGTTCAAAAGCCTACGGTTCACAAATTACATACTCTACACGTTCATGCAAGAATTTTATCTATTTGACTTCATTTGCTAAAAATTCACCCATTAGTTCATTTTTAACGAAAACGATAAACGTTCGTGAACGTTCAACACTCGTTTCTTCGTTCTAAGTCAGAATCCGGTTATTTTCGAGTCTGCAACTCTATAATGCCAAATATGACTTGCCTCCATCGAAAACCAACATTTCTGAGTTCAAACACAAAATTTGACTTCTATTCCGAGAATTTCACGAATTCGACGAATATCGTCTAATCGTGTGAATTCTGGAGAAACTTCATTACTAACGATTTGATCATTGTTCTAAATGGATTTTAACCATCATATGAACATTTTAAACTATAAATTACAACAACTTATTTCCAAATTAGGTTTTAACTTATTCTTCATAAGTTCATGACTTAACAACTTATAACCTACAAGTTTTTATTCCTTATGACTTATTATAGCTTTAAGTCCTTTAATTAACATTCTCCCATCTGATCAAATATACTAACTTCATATGACAATCATATGATAAATTCATCACAAGTTCTTCATAAGTTTATCAACTTATTTAGATTCAAGTTACTTATTCATAACTTATTCGGCTTAAGTCCATTGCTTAATTACTTCTTATGATTGCTTAGCATACATGTTCATTTAGAAATACGTAAGAACCTACTTCAAATTCTCTATTTTCTTGATGCGAATCCATAAATGTCTTCTGTCTGTCTTGAGCTGCTAAGAGACGCATTTGTATCATTTTGACAATATCCGTTGTTTGTTGCACTAATTCTGGTCCTAGCATTCGACGTTCTCCTACTTCATCCCAATACAATGGTGTTCTACATTTCCTCCCATACAAAGCTTCGTAAGGCGGCATACCTATACTTGCATGATAACTATTATTATACGCAAACTCTACTAATGGTAGATAATCATCCCAACTACCCTTGAAATCCATGATGCAAGATCTCAACATATCTTCTAACGTCTGAATTGTTCTCTCGCTCTGTCCATTAGTTTGTGGATGATATGCCGTAATCAGCTTCAACTGCGTTCCCATCTGCTCTTGTAGACTCCTCCAAAAGTTTGATGTGAATCGTGGATCACGATCTGACACAATCGATACTGGTGCTCCATGTCTGGAAATTATTTCCTTAACATAAAGTCTAGCTAACTGGTCTAAGTTATACTTGACCCTAATTGGCAAAAAGTGAGCCGACTTCGTCAATCGGTCCAATATTACCCAAATTGCATCATACCCTTTTGTTGTAGTCGGAAGTCCCACCACAAAATCCATCGTGATATGCTCCCACTTCCATTCTGGAATCTCCAATAATTGTAACAAGCCACTTGGTCGTTGATGTTCGGCCTTAACTTTCTGACAAGTCAAGCACCTACTCACATACTCATCTATTTCTCTCTTCATGTTCGGCCACCAAAACCTCTGTCGAAGGTCTTGATACTTCTTAGTACTACCAGGATGAATTGAAAACCTCAAACTATAAGCCTCTTGTAACACCTGCTCCTTTAATTCCGTCTCATTCGAAACCCAAATTCTTCCTTCAAATCTTAATAATCCTTCATTATCAAGACTATACTTAATATCTTTTTCATTGGCTAGCAGCTCCTTTATCCGGTCACACTCATCAGTTGTGACGCCCCCAAAATAGGTCCATTCCACCCAACCTATTCTGAGTCGCCAAATACATGGTACAGAAAATAACTACAACTTTATTACTACAATTGTCGTGCAAAATACAACAACACATATACTGTGAGTTTTAATACCAACCGTGACTCATGTCCCAACTATGGACAACACCTCACATTGATACATTACATAAAGGTACAGTCAATAACTGTTTTAGAAATTAAAATCTTTGGGAAGTGCTCAAGGAAACCTTCGTACATAGGAGGCCAAGAATCTAAGTTATGATAGATATCATATGTCCAGAGAATTATCCTTGGTTGATCCAATAGACCCCAAAGAAAAACGAGAAGATTACTATCATATTCCTTCCAATGGTGAGTCTTCTCTTGATATATAATTATCTCCACCGTCTATAATTGAACATTATGTTTCAACCAAACTCCAAGATCATATAGGTAGTGCTCGTAGTTATACTCAGCAAGTGGATGTGCACAACCCTGTCTTATGATAACATGAGGTTGTATGTCATTAGACATCTTTTATGATAGTGGCAAAACACCCTTCCAAAGTTGGGTTCACCTCACCCTATTCGGTTCAACAAAATTAAATATCAAATGACGTATACAATACGACACACTTATCTAAAGTTCTCAATAAATTATTTCCATACTATTTAGGGAGAATCTCAACAGCTATAGACCATCGTTCTATTCCCTTGTTATCCCCGCTCGACCCAGCTACACTCTTATTACCTGAAAGGAATTGTGAAGCAAATGGGTGAGCACAACTAGCTCAGTAAAGAATATCATGACTAAAGATAATTAAATTATCAATAGCCTTCATCAGTAATAAATCAAAGATTTAGAACATATGGTAGATGATAAAACTTTTTCAACCATAGTTGAAGCGGAACGAGCAATCCATTAGAAGAGTCAAATAGACCATAATGTCTATTATCTTCTCCATGTTAAAAGTCCACCAATAATATTTTATCACTGTAACATCAATCAACAGTTCCTGTCCACAATCATATGAATAACTCATAATCATAATTGTGGTTCCAAATTCCTTTTCTCATCCAGGACGAAGATAATTTTCATCACCTGTCTTTACCTGAAACATCAAAGATCATGGTTATACCAAATCACAGTTCTTGTTCATAATCATACCAATAAATTCATCTTTGCACTACGGCCAAAGATATTCATTAACAGTTCATCTTTGCACTACAGGCCAAAGATATTCAACAACAGGACATCTTTGCACTACGGGCCAAAAATATTCAACAACAGGTCATCTTTGCACTTACAGGCAAAAGATATTCAACAACAAGTCATCTTTGCACTACAGGCCAAAGATATTCATATCACAAAGAAATACATAATCATTTCAGAATTTATATAAACCATAATTATAATAATGTTGATCAATTCACCTTTGCACTTAAGCTAAAAATATTCAATTGTAAATTCAATGGTCATGATCATATCAGTCAACGATTCAACTTTACACTACTGGCCAAAGAAAACCCATAGTCACAATCATACCAATAATCTACCCATTTTTACACTTAAGTCAAAGAGAAGTTTCTTCACCAGGATTATAAAAATGTTATATATGATAATAAAAATAGTATGATCAACAACTGCATTTAATTTCAAAAGTAAGATTCATAAATCAATGATTTCATAACACCTTAATCCAAATGTTATAAATCACTTAATAATCTCATAATCTAATATTATTAATATTACCACAATATTTTAATCATTTCTTAAACTTATAAACAATTTATTTTAATTGTTTACACTTTACTAATTAATGCATTTAATCATCCTAAAATGCCAAACTCATAAGATTTCATCACCAATAACCAAAATCCTCATCAAAAATCTGCATATACCTTATATAGGATTCGCAAGCCATAAAATCCTATTTTCTAATTTTCTTACATCACATAACATATTTAATTCATTTATTCATAACTAGTCTATTTTCATGAAAAATACCAAATCAGTCCCAAAAATATTTCTTTTCTGTGATTTAGCAGAATAGTCCCATATTGAACATATATTTTTTCAGAATTTTTAAAATTCATTTACTATTATTCATATGGCCAAAACTGCCGAATATTTAGACATTTATCATAAATTGTACTTTTATCTAAAAATTCCAAAATTTACAGGGTATACTGATATTATATAGATGTACTACCAATAAAAATTTCATCAATTTTGGAGTTAACCACAAGGATTTATAAGGGTTTACTTTTAAAATAGTCTTTTCTCATAAAATTCATAACTCCTAATCTATACATCCAAAAATCGCAATTTTTGGACACAATCAAGGAAACTCATCAAACTATCATTTTAAATTTTTCTAGAATTTTTGAAGGTCAGAAAAAATTCGAAACTGAAAAGCATAATAACCCTTAAAATCCCTTACATAATAACGACAATATCCCTTATCTCAAAAGAGCAGTACTTCTGACTAGAATAACTCTGAACGAACTTGCACCGTATAGCAACAATCAAGATATCTAAATACTCACAAAAAATACGCTCGATAATATAGAGAGAAAACTTGATTTACGGTGTGATTTTTAATTCTAACTAAAGACCTATTTATAGGAAAATGCTTAGAACACCAAAGCAGAAAATTTAATAAAATAATAATATTTATATTTAAATTTCCTACGCACACCTTACAATCTGAATTCAGCAATTCACACATGTTAGTGGGGCCCACCAACTCACCAAAAATGAAAAACATGTTTTAAACAATTTTTCCCAATATTCCAGAACTTCAATAATTCATAATAAATAGCCCTTTTATCAGAAAAATTCAAATCTTATCTCCATTCCATAGGAAATTTAATTCTCTACAACTTTGCAGAAGAAAGTTTTTCCAAATTCCAAACAGAAATTGACCGAAATCCACATACGAACGATTTTGTGGGCTATAATCAAATTTCAGTCAAGAAATGGGGTCCACAAATATGAAAAATATGTTTTAAATATTTTTAGTAACAAAAATACTCCTCCTCCTCATATACTCATATATCCCACATTAATTGTAAAAATATCACCGTTATTATATTATTAAAATATAATAATATATTTAAATGAATTATTTATCAGAAAGATAAAATATCAATTTTTCAACAATTGTCTTCCTTATCCACATAAAATGAATATCTTCTCCATCTATATCCACATAAAATGAATATCTTCCTTATCATTTTAATTAATAATTAATTATTCACAAATAATATTATAGAATCACAATACTGGCAACCAAGCCGTTCCTAGGAAAGAGGGGGCTTTTCAATAAGGATTTCTCCTTACTGGCGCGCAATTAGGTGACCAAACCTCTCCTTAGACAGAACTTTCTAGACATTGCCAATAATGTTATCTATTAAATTATTCTAATAATATGAATTATTGATCTGATAATAAAAATACTGTGTAGTGACAATTATTGAAACAACAATAATATAAAATATCAACGCGGTAATTATTGAACCAATAAAATAAATATTGAACAGTAATTACTGTAACAATTATTGAGTAGTGCCTTCTTACAAAAAAAAATATCATGATTCATGAATAGTACTCGTGAATAGTAACCCATGAATAGTAACTCGTGAATAATAACTCATGAATAGTAACTCGTGAATAGTAACCCCGACATAAAAAATAAGAATTTCACAAGAAAAATCTTACCAATATTCCAGTATAATAATATTGGAATCAATTTAACCATTTACTAAATAGTAATTATAAGAAAAATTGAATACTTTTATTTCATAAAATTCGGGGTCTTACATCAGTGTTGAGCTGCACCCCCTTAACTCTCTCTACGATGGTAGATTGCATCTCCGTCGTAAACAGTATTTGTCCTGCTTCACTCGGCAACTTCACTTCCAATTCCATCCTAGTCATCTCCGTTATTAACTCAATTTGAGCCGTTAACAAAGATAACTTTTCCCGACCCTTCCTACTTAGGCGTCGGCAACTACATTGGCTTTTCCATGGTGATATAGGATTTCACAGTCGTAATCTTTTATCAACTCCAGCCATCTCCTTTGTCTTATATTCAACTCCTTCTGTGTGGAGATAAATTTTAGACTCTTGTGGTCCGTGTATATCTCACATTTTTCTCCATAAAGATAATGTCTCCATATATTTAGAGCAAAAACTACTGTGGCCAGTTCCAGATCATGGGTAGGGTAAACTTTCTCATAATCCTTCAACTGCCTAGATGTATACGCAATGACCTTGCCATGCTGCATGAGCACGCAACCAAGTCCTCTATGCAAAGCATCGCTATAAACTACAAAATTTCCTGTGTCATCGGGCAATGACAAAATAGGTGCTTCACTCAACCTCTTCTTTAGTTCTTAAAAACTGTCCTCACACTTATCAGTCCACGCGTATTTCACCGTCTTCCTTGTCAAATTAGTCAACAGAGTAGTTATCTTCAAAAAATCCTGGATGAATCTCCGATAGTAACCCGCTAACCCTAGGAAACTCTGCACCTCAGTCGGCGTTTTTGGTTGTTCCCAATTCATCACGGCTTCCAACTTCGATGGATCTATCGAAATCCCCTCATGGTCAATGACATGACCTAAAAATTATACATTCTCCAACCAAAATTCACACTTAGTGAACTTTACAATTTCTCCTTTCTTAGTGTCTCCAACACTAATCTTAGGTGTTCAGCATGATCTTCTGGTGTCTTAGAATAGACTAGAATATCATTGATAAACAGCACGACGAACTTGTCCAAATATGGTTTGGACACTCTGTTCATCATATCCATAAATGCAGCTGGTGCATTAGTCAACCAAAACTGTGAGACCCCAGATTTTATAAATAAAGATTTAAATTTCTCGAAATATTTTTTTTAATATTATGGTGTGGATTTGAGATAGTGTTATAGCTGTGGGTAGTATTTGAAAATTTTGCAAAGTATGCAAGTTGTTATAAATATTCGATTGGTCGGGGAATATTCTTTTTGTCGGGGAATATTAAATGCGATGGCACAATCATTGGTGGACCCCACAATGCGAAGCTTAATTGTAGTAGTTAGAAAGCGAGAAAAATATTTTATGAAAATAACGACGGAGGTTTTACAGATTATCTTTGTTGAACTACCCGGTAGTAAAAGTACGATGTCTGGCGTGGTTGCATAGTAGCTGCTTACGGTATTGATTATTGATGCTTACATGATAAGTCACTCGGTTATCTTGCATTATTGCTCTGATGAATTCTTTGCATCATATCTCTCATATTATTGATTCAATTATTGTCACGATATCATGTGCATAATATGTTATTTTATTAAATCAATAATTGAGACGACAAAGTTATTCATATTATTAAATTGCAATATTTATAATGTCTAGAAGTTCTGTCAAGGAGACAATTGCGCGCCAATAAGGAGAAATCCTTATTGGAAAGCCCCCTCTTTCCTGGGAACAACCTGGTTGTTAAATATTGTGAGTTATGATATTAATGATGGATAAGTTCGTGTTGATTAAAGATGAATTTGATAGTTCCATTGTGTTAAAATTATTTGTGTTAGTGAGAATCGACATTTATTTCGATAATAATTGATGTCTGGAGGTTATATTGTTTAAATCGGGTATTCGGGGAACTTTTCGTGTCGGATTACTATTCACGAGTTACTATTCACAAGTTACTATTCATGAGTTACTATTCACGAGTTACTATTTATGAGTTACTATTCACGAGTTACTATTTATGAGTTACTATTCATGAGTTACTATTCACCCGGTTACTATTCACTCTAGTATTGTGCATTCGGGTATTTGGGTATAATATTATTCCATGAGGAGATGTGGTAATTTTTCGAATAGTTGGTTGAAGTTATATTAGTGAATCAATATGGATCATTGGTGGAAAGTTATAATAGTGAATCAATATGGATCATTTGGTTTAAAGTTTTAATAGTAAATCGGTATGGACCGTTGCTTTAAGTTTTAATAGTAAATCAATCAACCGGTCTGTTTAAAAGTAAATCAATCTAGACTAGTCAGAATTAGTTACTATTCAATCCATTCTTCTATAAATAGAAGCTCATTCCTTCATTATTTCTTACGAATTCTTTGAAACTCTAGAGAGAGAAATTATAGGGAGAAAGAAGAAGAGTGTTCTGCCACTTCACTACTTCGATATCCAGTGTCTTTTACGGTAAGGGATATTATTTGTTGTACCCGTAAGGGTGTTATTCTTTCTTATTCATGAAGAGAACTTACATTATTCCATTCTTTATTATTACATTGGAATAACTTTCAGATCTATGGACTCCCCTATACTTGGTGAAATCCTTATGTTATTCCATTCTTTATTATTACATTGGAATATCCTGGTTTGTGCTTTTTTTCTGTGGGACCTAGTTAAAATCTTTATTATTACTCTCGTTGGAATAACTTTGTATATGCGGACTCCCCTATACTTGGTGAAATCCTTATGTTATTCCATTCTTTATTATTCTGTTGGAATATCCTGTCTGTGCATTTTACGCCGGACCTGGTTCCATATTTATTATTTTGTTGGAATAACCTGCATGTGCTATCTATCACATGCCTTATGATTTCTTTTGTTATTACATTCCTTATTATACTCAGTTGGTTAAAGTTTTGACTTCTATACTCCATGAAATTAGTGGAATATCATTGATATTTGCGCTTTATCCAGTATCTTTTTATAGAAATATTCTTCTGAGCATTCTTGAATTTTACTCTACAAAGAAGTATCATGTTGACAATTTGGACGTTATTAGTTCCTGGATAAACTAATTCTTGAACTTGTTTTATTGAATTCTTATATCATTGTCATCATCCTCATGTTTATATTTTTAAAGTCATCATACGTGGCTTTTGAGTGCATAGATGGACTTGGTATGATTATGACCGAGGATTATTCGGTATATCATGGACCGTAATGTTACAAATGATGTGTTAAAAGTCCTCATTGGCCCGTAGTGCATTGATGGGATGATTGTTGGCATGATCATGACCATTGATGAATACACGAATATCCTTGGCCCGTAGGGCATGGATAATTTGTGGTCGTGATTGACCTAATGAATATCCTTGGCCGTAGTGCGAGGATGATGTGGATTATTTATTGTTGAGTCTCGTGATAAAAGTGATGAAAACTTTTTAAATCATAAAAGATAGTAGATTTTATTCTCTACTTAACTCTTTTAATGGATTGCTTATTCATTGCAGATTAAACTTGTTGTCTATTGTATTTTATCGGTTTAACATTGTTGAAGGCTAATGATAATTTATCCCTGCATTATCTTAGTCATAATATTTCTTCTTGGGCTAGTTGAGCTCACTTTGGTTCTTTCCTTTGTTCTCTTGAGGAAATGAGAACGTAGCAGGGACTAGTCGGGGGATGGAGTGATGGTCCAGATGATAGCATTAGTAGTCCTCACTATTCTATGAAATAGTGTGATAATAATTGTAATGAGGACTTATTCTGAGAGTGGATATTGTCTAGAAGACAATATTTGTATTAAAACTCACAGCTTTTGTTGTATATTTAAGATTGTATTTGTATTCTGTACCATGTATCTGGCGACCCAAGATGGGTGATGTATACCTATTTTGGGGGCGTCACAAAATTGACATCACCAGAAATTCGTAATGACCATAACGAGTCCTGAATGCTATCTTTGGTACATCTTCCTTCCTAACCTTCAACTAATGATACCCCATTTTTAAATCTATTTTAGAAAAATACTTAGCCTCTTTCAACTGATCAAAAAGATCATCGATCCTGGGCAATGGGTATTTATTCTTTATCGTCAACTTGTTCAATTCTCGGTAGTCGATACAAAGTCTTAACGATACGTCCTTCTTCTCGACAAACAGTACCGGTGCTCCCCACGGCAAAACACTCGGTTGAAGTACTTCCTGTCTAACAGTTTTTGTAACTGCACCATCAACTCCTTCATCTCCACTGGCGCCATACGATACGGTGCCCTGGAAACTGGTGCCGCTCCTGGCACAATGTCTATTACAAACTCTGTCTCCCTATCCGGCGAAAGACCCAACAATTCACTAGGAAATACATCGGCGAATTCTCTAACTATAGGTATTTGTTCCATGGTTGCTACCACTCTCTGGGTATCAACAACATGACACAGATAACCTACACATTCCTTCCTCAATAATTTCCTAGTTTGTGTCATGGTTAGACAACATAAACGTCCCAGCGATCTATTCCCGTAAAATACTACCTGTGGTTGTTTTAACATCCTAAGGTTTACACATTTCTTCTGACAATATATAATTTCCCCATGGTTAACTAACCAATCCATTCTGAGAATTACGTCTAATTCTCATAACTTTATCGGTATCAAATCTACCGATAATTTACAACCCCGTATATTTACGCAATAACTCCTATGCACATCTTCCACGGGAATTATTTCTTCGTTTGCTACCTTAATATTTAAAGGTATAGGAAACTTTTCGGGAAGTAATCCTAATCGTCTAGCAAAATCACATGCTATAAATGAACAAGTAGCACCCGAATCAAACAGCACGTAAGCATTTATGTTGCTGATCGGAATAATACCCGTGACGACGTCCCCTGATGCAACTACATCTTGGACTATCATGTTAAAGGTACGGCCCATCGGCCTACCCGGCTGCGCTGGACCACTAATAGCTAACTTACCGCCATTAGTGCCCCGGTTCCCGTCCGTCCCCTTCTTCGGGCAGTTCTTTGCCATGTGGTCAGTTGACCCACACACAAAGCATATGTGGTTCTTCTTCAGACTTGGATAGTTAGGCGAAATGTGCCCTTCCTATCCACAGTTGTAGCATACGGCCTTCCCCTTGAGACAGACTCCTATATGAGTCTTTCCACAGGTCTTGAAGGCCTTCATCCTCCTCTTTGGGTCTCCCTGCTTCACTCTGGTATTCCCAAAGCTGAACATTTTCCTCTTTTGTCCCTCGCCACTACCACTGGCTCCCTCGACCTTTACTCCCCCATACACTTTCCCTTTGCTCTTTTTATCCTTGTGGTATTGGCTCAGAGCCTCACTACCACCTTCGATGATTATCGCCTTCTCTAAAATGGCTCCAAATGAAGTGCTCTAGAACACCAAAATACGGTTATAGAGCCAGGGTTTCAAGCCCTGCTCAAACCATCGTGTCTTCCTAACCTCGGTATCCACTTGGTATGGAGCGAACCTTGCCAGTTCATTAAACTTGGTGGCGTATTGGGGAACCGTCATGTCCCCTTGTTTCAACTCGAGAAACCGCATCTCCATCCTTCCCTGCATGCTCGTGGGAAAGTAGTTCTCGAAGAATATCTCCTTGAACCTCACCTACGTTAGATTTTCTATCCCGACCCTAGCCTGATTGGCCTCCCACCAAAAGTTGGCCTCTCCCTTCATCATATAGGTTGCAAAGGCAACCTTCTGGGCCTCGTCGACATTTGCTATCACAAATTCCTTCTCTATTTCTTTTACCCACGTTTGGGCTTAGATAGGGTCCGTAGTTCCTTTGAACTCCGGTGGACCCACGCTCTTAAAATCCTTAAAGGTAGTAGCTCGTGCTACTCCTGGATTTAAGGGGATATTAGCCATTATTCTATTAAATGCGGCTGTTAAAAGATTAACAAACTCTTGCATAGGGTTAACCGGACCTCCCTCCGGTTGATTTACATTAGCTCCTTGGTTACGTTGTACTCTTCTTGGCGGCATTTTGCTGATACAATAAACAACACATTTCGTTATTATTCCTTTCTTTATTATTTAGTTATTATTCAATATTAAACAATAACTTCAATCATCCATTGCTCATTATGTTCCATAAAAAGGCTTATATTCATTCATTCATTGTAGTATAATACTACATCGGTTACATTACACAGCCAAAGCTGATTACATTACTTTTTTGCTATTGTTTTTCAAAATTTGGGATTTATAAAAGACTACCCTTTGCTATACAAAAGAGGGTTTTACGTCACTACTAAGTACAAAATATTTACATACTTAAACTACTCTAGCTACTACTAGATTACATTTGCCTCAAGGCATTATCAAAATCTACCTTGGCAAGACCGACTATAATATCACGGCTGATAGTATGTCGCGTCTGCCCTGCCTCTACAGGATAACCAGCTACCTGCTGCTGGAAATTTGTATGAGAACTCCTATGAATATAGGACATTTTCCCTATCTTCTGCTATTTGGTCTTTAGCTCCTCCTTGAGCTCAAAGACCTCATACTTCAACTCGTGGACTTTGTCCTTAGCCAAAATCCTCTCATCATGTTCCTGCTCCCACATGGACTCCACGTCCGTCTTGTCTTCTATAACCGCCTGGAGCTCTGCCTTCAGCTCCTTAACCTCCTGACAGTAATGGATATTTCTATCCAACACTGACATGAATAATGACATCATTGACTCCCCAGGAGCCATCTCTGCTGTTATTGCTACTGGATTGAAAGACATTACCTCCACTTCCTCTTTTATCATACCATCGAATACTGACATGAGGCCAGGATCCTCTGAGTCTCCAGACTCAATGACAACTATCTCGAGTTCTGCCGTTATGGGGTTCGGTATAACCTCTATTTGGTTCACCGACTCTTCACTAACTGCCTGTCCATCTAAATGTATTCCATTTACTCCTGACAACTACACAAAATAATTAAGTTGATTAGTACACGTCAGTAAATAATAAAAACACATAACATAATCATAATGCATTTTTATAAGGTTATTTTCTTCTTTTACTTTTTTGACTTCTCTTAGGGTTATGACTTAAGGTTTTTTAATCCCCCCTTAAGTTTTATAACCTAATGCTTTGATACCAACCTATAACGCCCTCAAATTCGGGTATCTTCCAACCCGACAGATGGTGTTACACGGTACTACCATTCACACATACATTCAATTGAAAAGTCTCAAAGGAACGAATATGTCTTCTATATATTCAAAATAATATTAACATTCCCCCAGGTTCGTTATAACCATTACATTGTTCTTGTCATAATATTAAATATATTACAATCATTCACCCTATACTATTACATAAGTATACTACGGGTTCGTCTTCGCTTTGCCTTTATCTTTGCAGGAGCCTTCGGTCCGTTCGATCTTAGCTGTGTTCATATGGTTCAAGCAAAAGTGAGCATGACTAGCTCAGCAAGTACAACAATTCTAATAAACAACATGCTTGAAACGTAGGAATCATATATCTGCAATAACTGAACAATAATTACGAAGTACTATCGATAATTCAAAATAGCACTTCTTTTCTTTCAAAATATTTTACAACAACAATATTCAGTAAAACACCAATTCCGGTCCAAGACCTTGAGCATCTCATAAGTTCTTTTGAAAAGGACATCCGACACTAAGTCCGTAAGTCCGACATTACTTACGAGCACGTCTAGGTGATCAGCCTATAGTATTCTATGTTGATCAATAATACATTCATTAAACGTATGCACGTTTAAGTTGTGGCAACCTCACGTGCCTGTCGCTAAACGACAAAACATTTTTAGCATACTCAGTCTTCGTTTGAAAACCACACCAATATAACTTGGTAAACATTGACCATGCTTGATAGAAACATAATATAAGTCGAGCTGAAAGAATTGGCTTGGACTTCTTTATACAATACTTTATGTGTAAGAATACATGAATTACAAAGCTTGTCCAGATTGAACTGGAACAAGGGTCAAAATACTTGCCTTTGGCGTCTGCTACAGTTATAACACGTTCTCGTTTAAGTCTTTAAGTCTCTACTGTAATTGATAACATCACATAACACATTAGGTCATGAATGAACATACATGGTTCCTAATGAATCTTACCCTTCTTCTCAATCTAATTATGACTTAGATTTGTTATTATTGGTTCTGGCTTTTCGTTATGTCATTCTTACATTCACATTACGTTCATGTTTGATTACTTATCTTCAACCTTTAGACAACATAATTAAGGTTTAACAATACCTTACAACGCTTCATTAAGTTCCTTAGTTCATTACTAAAGAGTTATCTTTCATTTCATACTTATAAACTTTCTTCTCTGAAGAAACCCTAGGGTTGGCGTTGCGGCACCACCCTTCTTTCTCTATGCCGCGTTGCGGCGCCACTCTGCAGTGGCTAAAGACCGGACTCGGCGCTACGGTGTGAGTCTTTGTGCTACATATATCATCGCTGAAAGACGAAACTTGATGGTAAATCGCAGACCTTTGTATATGGTATTGCTTAGCCGCTACAATATACCTTGGGTTAGCGCCGCGGCGCCAACTCTGTGCACCAGAAATTTTTTACAGACTTTTAACTTTGCGAACTTCCCAGACGCATAACTTCTTCGTTTTAAATCCGAATTGGCTCGTTCAAAAGCCTACAGTTCACAAATTATATACTCTGTGCGTTCATACTAGAATTTTATCTATTTAACTTCATTTGCTAAAAATTCACCCATTAGTTCATTTTTAACGAAAATGGTAAACGTTCGTGAACGTTCAACGCTCGTTTCTTCGTTCTAAGTCGGAATTCGGTCATTTTTAAGTTCGCAACTCTATAATTCCAAATATGACTTGCCTCCATCAAAAACCAACATTTTCGAGTTCAAACACAAAATTTGACTTCTATTCCGAGAATTTCACGAATTCGACGAATATCGTCTAATCGTGTGAATTCTGGCGAAACTTCATTACTAACGATTTAATCATTGTTCTAAATGGATTTTAACCATCATATGAACATTTCAAACTACAAATTACAACAACTTATTTCCAAATTAGGTTTTGGCTTATTCTTCATAAGTTCATGACTTAACAACTTATAACCTACAAGTTTTTATTCCTTATGACTTATTATAGCTTTAAGTCCTTTAATCAACATTCACCCATCTTATCAAACATACTAACTTCATATGACAATCATATGATAAATTCATCACAAGTTCTTTATAAGTTTATCAACTTATTTAGATTCAAGTTACTTATTCATAACTTATTCGGCTTAAGTCCATTGCTTAATTACTTCTTATGATTGCTTAGCATACATGTTCATTAGGCTACACTTCTCTATCAAACTTGTTATGGTAGAGATAGAAGACTAATGGCATAGGATCATTTACCTTTGATGACTTAGATCTTCTTCTTCTTCTTGAAAGAAATATGAAAGTCTAACTTAACTTGCTTATTCTCTCTAACACTTAAGCACTTAACTTGTTGGAAGTTGGATGAAATTAAACAAGCAAAATAATGAAATCCAACTTGCTATTTATAGAAGTCTCTAAGTTATGGCATATTAGTCATTAAGACATCCACCTCCTTTGTAACCTCCTTACTATTCCTTACTTAAGTCCTAAGTAAATTTACTCCTTACACATAATGCTTGGCCACCACATAAAGTTCTTGGTCATCAAGATTACCCATGGGTTGCCCCATGGATCAAGCTAGTCCATTGGATCATTACCTTGGCTTATGTTTAATTACTTAGCTTATTCTTGTGGGCTTGAATTTAGTTTGTTTAACTTAAGCTTTGGGCTTCATGTTAACTAATACTTGGGCTTTCCCCTTAATTCACATTGGATTCTACCAATATGCTAATAATCCTACAAGTCCCACTTAATTGGCTAAAAGCCTTATTACATATACTATACGTATTATTCTCGTATTCTACCTCGTATATTAATTCATAATATACGTTATTCCATTCTTCATACATACTCGTATAATACTTCGTATTATACTTGCATTCAATACCTCGTACAATACTTACGTATCATACGATCCTTATATTAGATTCTTAATACTTGATTTTCCTAACGTTCACGAACTAAGTCCGCATGCAAAATATTACGTTTTTCATACGTGAATTATTATTACATAATTCATCTCACCTTGATATTATATCTTTATAGATTTCTCGGAAGTCCAAAAATAATTCCCGAGCGAAAATCGATGAATTGTGTTTTTCAGAAAATTTTTCGGAAAATTTCTCGGAAAGCTTTTATTTTCGTCTTGAAAATTCAAACACTTTAATTCATTCACGTAGTTAATATACTACAACGTTCCGGCATTTCTAGGTCATAGAACGACATTCATCTTATCAACACATAATAATAATAAATAATATTATTTTAGTCATTATCAAATTATTTTACAAAGGATCTAATTTTTTGGGGCGTTACACCTTCAGTTGCCTTAATGCATATGCAATGACTTTGTCGTTTTGCATAAGCACACAGCCTAGTCTTTTATGTGATGCGTCACTATACACCAGTATTATCCGTTAACGACAACACAGGTGCCATGCTAATCTTTTTTTTTAATTCCTGAAAAATCTCTTCGCACTTCTCCGTCCAAACAAACTTTACGGCCTTCCTTGTTAAATTCATTAACGAAGTGGCAATCTTGGAAAAGTCCTGAATAAACCATTTGTAGTAACCTTTCAGTCCCAAGAAATTCCTCACCTTTGATGGAGTCCTTGGTTGTTACAATTTATTACAGCTTCGACCTTTGATGGATCCACCAAAATTCCATCTTTGTCAATCGCATGCCCAAGAAATTGTACACATTCTAGCCAGAATTCATACTTAGAGAATTTGGCGTACAACTTTTCCCTTCTTAGCGTCTCCAACGTCAATCATAAATGTTTCACATGTTCCTCTTGAGATTTGGATTACAACAAGATATCGTCGATGAACACCATCACAAACTTATCTAAGAATGGTTTAAACACCTTGTTCATGAAATTCATGAATGCTGCAGGGGAAATGGTCAAACCAAAAGACATTACCAGAAACTCGTAATGTCCATACCGAGTTCTGAATGCCGTCTTTGGTACATTCTCCTTCCTTACCTTTAATTGATGATACCCACTTCTCAAATCTATCTTTGAAAAGTATCTAGCTCCCTTCAACTGATCAAACAAGTCATCTATTCTTGGCAACAAATACTTATTCTTAATAGTGACTTTGTTTAATTCTCTATAATCAATGAAAAGACGCATTGACCCATCCTTCTTTTTCATAAAAAAACCGGCGCCCCTACGGCGATACACTTAGCTGAATATATTCTGGTCTAGCAGCTCTTGAAGTTACACCATCAATTCCTTCATCTCTACCAGAGCCATCCTATATGGAACCTTCGATATCGGAGCAGTCCCTGGTGCTAAATCGATAACGAACTCAATCTCTCTATCAGGCAGAAGTCCTGGCAAATCACTCGGAAATACATCCACAAAATCCCTAACAACTGGTATCTCTTCCAGTTTCACACCCTTCTTCTAAGTATCGACTATGTAAGCTAAATATCCAACATAGCCTTGTCTCAATAACTTCTTAGCTTGCATAATCGTCAAACAACTAGCTTTTCTTGGAAATTTTCTACCGTAGAAAACTACCTTTGACGAAGTCATAAGGTTTACACATTTCTTTTGGCAATCAATTATTGCTCCATAATTGAATAGCCAATCCATCCCCAATATAACATCAAATTCCCCAAGTTTAATCGAAATTAAATCTATTGTCATAATATTTACCTTAATATTCACCCTACAATTCTTATATACAAATTTAACAGGAATCACATCCCTATTCGTAATTTCTATGTTCAAAGGGAAATTCAACTCTTCACTAGGCAATCCTAAACTCTTAGCAAAATCATCGGATATAAATGAACAAGTATCACCCAAATCAAATAACACATATGCATTTATATCATTGATAGGTATGATACCTGACACAACATCTTTTGACTACACCTTATCTTGCACAGTCATGTTGAAGGTTCTAGCTATGGGTCTTCTCGATGACGTTGGTCTAGCAATTATTAACGTACCTCCACTGCCACCTCCCTTGCTTCCAGTTGCATCTCTAGATTTCATTTTAGACACTCACGAGCTAAATGATCCTTCAACCCGTATGTGTAACAAGCATTCTTCTTTGATTTATGGCAATTCGGATCAATATGACCCTCCTGGCCATATTTAAAGCACATTCGCTTACCCCTCAAGCACACGCCAGTGTGATTTCTCCCACAGATAGCACACACTTCAAATTTCCAATTCTGTTGGCTACTCTGCTGACTTCTAGCACATGCACCCTCATTCCACTTCCTTTTTGGGTTATTGTTTCCTCCACTACTACCACTATTTTTACCTTCACTCTCATTCTTCTTCTTTCTCTGTTCCTGATTGTACTTCATTAAGGCATCGCTTCCACCTTCCGCGATAATCGCATTCTCAAGTACTGCTACAAACGTCTTTAGCTGAAACATAGATACTCTACTGTACAACTAGGGCTTCAATCCTATTCAAATCTTCTTGCCTTATTCTCGTCTGTGTTAACTTGATATGGCACAAACCTCGCTAACTCATTGAATTTTACCTCATATTCTGACACCATCATCGTACCCTACTTCAGCTCTAAAAATTGAACTTCCATCTGATTCTGTGAGCTCTCTAGAAAGTAGGTCTCAAAAAATATTATTTTAAACCTATTCCATGCCATTATCCCCTGACCCCCTCTAGTTTTGTTTACCTGCCACCAGTACCTGGCTTCTGCTTTCAACATAAATGTTATAAAAGCAGTCTTCTGGCCTTCCCCGACTCTAACAACATTGAATATCTTCTCTATTTCCATGGTCCAGGTCTGTGCCTCAATTAGATTTATGGACCCACAATACTCTGGTGGTCCAACTGCCTTAAAATCTTTAAAGGTTACTGCTTGGTTCTACGGCTGATTCTGCAATACTCCCGTTAGTAATGTCACCAATTACTGAACTGAGTTAGCATTGGCGTTGTTATTGGTAGACCCCTCAGGGGTTCGTTGTCTTGGTTGACGTCTTAGAGGCATTTTCTGTAACGCCCCAGAAAATTTGGATTTTTGAGAATTAAAATTTTATTTGATTATGTGGATTAAAATGAATTTAATTAATTATATATGGGAGTAAGCTAATTGAATGTCGTTCTATGACCTAGATATATCGGAATGTAGTAGTATTTTGGCTACGTGGTAGAATTAAGGTGTTTGAATTTTCAAGACGAAAATAAAAGCTTTCCGAGAAATTTTTTGAAAAACACTATTCACGCATTTATGCTCGGGAATTATTTTTGAACATCCGAGAAATACGTAATGATAGAATAGCGAGGTGATATGGAATATCCAATAATATTTCAGTTATGGCAAACGCAGTTTTTCGTGTAACATTCTAGAATTTTAATTGTTATATTAAATATTTATTGAATTATTTAAATATTTAATGGATGTGTTTATTGTTGAATAAATAATTGTTCAAATTTGAATTGATGTGGTTAATTATTTGTTAAATAAATAATTAAGGAAAATTAATTATTTTGCTAATTTAATTTAATTATTACGTTAGAGAATTTTGATTAATTGAATTACTATTCTTTTTATTGGAATTTGTAAATTTAAAAGGATGTGTTAGTTGATTAAATAAAATTATAATTATACAGAAAATTATAATTTTGTGGTATTGATTTATGTGATGAAGTGATTTAATAAATTGTTATTATGATTAATTTAATTAAATTAATGTGCAACAAATAACCTTGTTATAAAGGAGTTACTAAAATAACTTAAAGAAGTTTTAATTCAGTTTTGCCAAACAAGGCCTAAGGCCTATTAAGTCTTTAATTTATTTGAGTTTTACCAAACAAGGTGTTAGGATTAATGGGTTATTTTGTTAGTGGTTAACCAAACAAGCCTTATGACTTTTGATTTTAAAATTCACAAAACTGATATCAGTTATGTTTATAATTATATTATATAATTAATATATATAATATCTATATACGTTATTTGGTTAAGACGTATGTTAGACGAGAGAGGTTAGAGAGAAGAAAGAAAACTCAGAGAAGAAGAAGAAAATAAGAAAGAAGAGAGAAAAGAAGGCTAGAGATTGGAGAAGGAGGCTTGAGAGTAGAAAAGATTAGCCATATCATCTTCTATCAAGGTATTCTTCTACCCTTTTAGTTTTAAAAGTTTTAGTTTTCTCTTCTCCTATTTCTCTGTAAAATTCTTGTGTTAATATAGTTGTTGATTTTATGTGTGTTCATGTGATAAACTAGTGTTGTAAGGTTATTTTCATAGGATATATATGATTATAATCAATGTATTGTGGTTATGTATATGTTTGTGAAGAAAATATTTTACAAGAGAGTTTTTATGTAAATATATTGTTTAGCTTAAAGTAGAAATTGAGGGTGAATTAGTGGTGTAGTTGATAAATTAAACGTTTAATTTGTTAAAGTATGTATAATCATTAATAAAGACACTTTGAATTAGTGGTTTTGGTTGAAAAACAAAAGTTACAGTGTTGATTTTCATTGAAATATAAAAAAATGAGTTTTAGCCAAAAATAGTGAATTTGGGTGTGTTAATTTTGTTGTTTATGTTGTTGTATGGGTAGAATCATGTTTAGAGTTTTTGAAATATGTTTACATGGATTTTTTGTATGAATTACATGTTAATTAGTCTGTTAGAAACGAGTTTGTAGGCCAAAATTGGCTTTTTTTCTTGATCATTCTTGAAAATTTGTCCAATGAGACCAAAGAAGACGTTTGTGGCGCCATGAGCCAAGGTTATCGCCATGATATGGCAACCCAGAGTTTAATTATCACTGTAGCAGATTGCCATCCTCATGCCGCTGCCAATACACCCATGTGTAAATTGTGGCGCTTACCATGTGAGTTATTAGAGTAATGGTCATAAAGATTGTTGCTTTTGTACTTGAAATTTTAAGGAATTGTTATGTGATGATAGTAGGACTGTAAAATGTTGATTTTAGTATTTTTATACTATGAATAAGTATGTTATTAACAATTAACTTGTATTATAACTTGATTATGTGATTAAAAATCCAATTTTAAATGATGAACGTACTTAGTTATGTTTGTAAGATGGTGATGACTAATTATGTCATGATGCCATATGTTTATAGGATATTGTGATTCGTATTGATTTGGTTTAGCCTACGAGTAAGGCAAGTTCTCTAACTCTACTTTTGTAATTGGAATTAATTATTGTTCTCAATATAGTAATGCAAGTTTTCTAATTCTTTATCTTGTTGAACTATTTATTCAATTCGATCACTTTATAAATGATGCAAGCTTCCTAAACTTTGGTTTGATGTTGACAAGTTATTCTTGTATTTAACTTGTTGTTTAGCAGATGCAATTATTTATACTAATGTCGTAGAAATTTTACTGAATTCGATCGTCGTGCATGCTTAGTATTCAATTCTAATTAACCTTGACTTAATATTGTTCAAGCAAGGCATGTTATAATTATTCAAAGTATATGCTATTAGATTATTCCTAAAGCATGATTTTGGTTTACCATGTTGATTCAATTACAATTATTATGTAATATAATGTTATTAATTCAACTAGTCCTCTAGTTGATGATCGTTGAACTTCAAATTACCCTTGAAAGCTTATCCAAACCAAACTCTCTTTGGTGCGGACTTGTACTCCAAATACTGAGATGAACAACCCTATTATTATTAGGGGATAACTTATGCGTAGCGTTAAATGTTTGTGCACAATACATGGTACGAAGGGCTGATCCCCTTAAGTACGAGGAGTTCTTATAGTCTTATGACTGTTAAAATTGGAGTTGAAAGATTACTGGCAACTATGGACATAGTTCATGGTCTTATGACCCTCAGTTATATTTATTCCACATTTTGGATGTCAGTTTCTGATTATAGATGATAGAGTACTATTCATTGTTGATGAGCCTATTATTGGAAGTTATTATTACTATACTCTTGTTGATTTCATATTGTATCCAGTGAGCAATTGTTTTTCTCACTCTTGCATATTTTAAAACTCATTGCTTATTTAATTTCCAGCATTTGAATGATTGTATTTAAAGGTTAGAAAATGAATTTTATTATGTAACCCTTTAATGGGAAAGGATTTATTTAAATGATTGGGTAGTTAATGAATGTTTGATTAAAACACCAATGATTGTGGGAATGAAATACTTGGATTTGGGGTGTATCGGACTTAAAACCTAACGATTGAAATGAAGAAGGAATTTATGCGTATAATGAATTAAAGCAATGATTGTATATACGTAAGTATGTAATGAATACAAGTATAATGAGGAATTGGAATATGAATGATGGAATATATTAAATAAGTATACGAGTTAGAATATGAGATTAATACGTAAATTATACGTTATAAGGCTTTAAGGCAAATATAATGGACTTGTAGAATTGAGTAAGAAATTGTAAAGCCCAATGCAAGATAATGATAAAGTCCAAAGAATTGTTAATACAAGCCCAATGTATAAGTTAGGATTAATTAAACCTTAAACCCAAAGTAAGAATCCAATGGATTAGGAGGATCCATGGGGCAACCCATGATCATATGGGTGAATTGGTGATCAAGAACTTTGTGTGATGAGCAAGTAGACTTAAGGGTTAAGCAAAGTATAAGTTAGGTAGACTTAATGGCTAAGCAAGAGATAAGTTATGTAATGACCAAGCAAACTTAAAAGCTAAGTAAAGTGCTTATGTGATGAGCAAACAAATAAGGTGGTGGCCAAGTTAACTTAATGGCTAAGTGTTATGGTGGCCAAGTAATTCATGTGATGAGAAAGTTAACTTAATGTCTAGGTAATGAATAGTAAGGAGGTGATTAAGGAGGTGGGATTGGATTAATGACCCTTATGCCCTAATCTAGCAACTCCTATAAATAGCAAGCTTGGTTTTCATTTTGTTGGTTGTTCATTTCATCTAATAAGTTTAGAGCTTATTGGTTAGAGAGAATAAGTGAGAATAAGCTACAAAAGCTAGAACAATTTAGCCTTTGAGAATTCAAGAAGCAAGAAGGAGAGTAAGGATTTAAGCAAGTGATCTTCATAGGTAAGAACTGAAACCATAATTTCTTTCTCTTCAATTGTTAGAGAAGGGGGTAGTGGTTGAACATATATGTTAAGGAATGATAAGAATGATTAATCAATGGACTTAAGTCAGTATAAGTCATGAATAAGTAATTCAAACTTATATAAGTTATGAATTTAGGAAAAGAGTTTATATGAACTACTCATATGTATACTTTAATAAGATGGTATGATAATAAGAAGTAAGAATGGTGGTTAAAAGACTTAATCTATAATAAGTCATAAGAAAGGAAGTCATAAGTAGTTTATACTTTTATAAGTTATAAACTCATAAAAGAACAAGTAATAACTTATCATGTTTATAAGTTAATGAGTATGTATGTCAAGATGTTAATATGATGGATTGAATCCATTTGAAGCGAAGAACAAATCATAAGAAATGAAGTTAAGGCGAAATTTACGAGTTTGGACGATAATCGTCGAATTTGTAAAAATCTCGGAATGGAAGTCGAATTTTGATATTGAGCTTGAAACATTGGTTTTCAATTGAGACAAATCTTATTTGGCATTATAGAGTTGCGGACTCGAGAATGACCGAATTCTGACTTAAAACGAAGAAACGAGCGTTGAACGTTCACGAACGTTTACCGTTTTCGTTAAAAATGGACTAATAGGTTAATTTTGAGCAAACGAAGTCAAATAGATAAAATTCTTGCATGAATACATAGAGTATGTAATTTTTGAACCGTAGGCTTTTGAACGAGCCAATTCGGACTTATAACGAAGAAGTTATGTCGTCAGGAGAGTTTTGTAAAATTTAAAAAAATTGTAAATTTTCTCTAGAGCCTGAGTTAGGAATGCCATGCACGCCAACCCAAGGCCAAATGGTGAGGCTGCAAACAGGCACAACGATGTCATTACCTAATCGCAAACTCAACTCGTGTAAATGTGAGAAGAGAGAGTTATGTGTGGCGCCATGGCTGAGTCCTAGATTTCGACATACAAGAATGTTTACAAGTATAGAATGAAAGATAACTCATTAGTAATGAACTAAGGTATAATTATAACATTGTTAGGGCATTGTTAAACACTTAATGTATGATGATTAAATGTTAATAATCAATTGAAGATGAACATAATGAGAATGACATAATGAAAAGCCGGAACCAATAATAATATATCTAAATTATAATTAGATTGAGAAGAAGGGTAAGATATATTAGGGTCTATGTATGTTCATTCATGACCTAATGTGTTATGTGATATTGTCATTATTGTAGAGACTTAGAGACTTAAAGTGTACGTGTTATAAATAGGAGACGCTAAAGGCAAGTATTCTAACCCTTGTTCCAGTTCAGTCTGGACAAGCTTTGTAATTCATGTATCCTTTCGCATGAAGTTTTGTATGAGGAAGTCAAAGCCAATTCTTTCGGCTAGACTTATGTTATGATTCTATCAAGCATGTCTAATGTTTACCAAGTTATATTGGTGTGGTTTTCAATTGAAGACTGAGTATGCTAAAAATGCTTTTGTCGTTTAACGAGAGGCACGTGAGGTTGCCACAACTTAAACGTATACACGTTTAATGAATGTAGTGTTGATCAACATAGAGTACTATGGGTTGATCACCCAGAAGTGCTCGTAAGATATGTCGGACTTACGGACTTAGTGTCGGGTTGTCCTTTTCAAAGAAATTATAAAACGCTCATGGTCTTGAGCTAGAATTGATGTTTTACTGAATATTGTCATTGTAAAATGTTTTGAAGGAAAAGAAGTGCTATTTTGAATTATCGATAGTACTTCATAACTACTTTCCAATTATTGAAGATATATGATTCCTATGTTTCAAGCATGTTGTTTAAAAGAAATTGTTGTACTTGCTGAGCTTGTTATGCTCACTCTTGCTTGAACCATATGAATCTGACTAAGACCGAACGAACCGAGGGATCCGAGCAAGGATAAAGGCAAGAGCGAAGATGAGCGATTAGTTTACCTTGTAATAAACTAGTAAGTAAATTATATATATATTATAGTATGATGAACAAAGAATGTAATGGTTTTAGAACACAGGAGCAGGATGTAATATTATTAATGTAATAAGAATATCGTTGATACACACATTTTGATGTCGTTTCAATAGAATGAATGTATATTATGATGAGCAAGTGTAGCACCATCTATCGGGTTGGAAGATACCGGATTTGGGGGCATCACAAAGTTGGTATCAAAGCATTAGGTTATAAAACTTAAGGGGGAAGAACCTTAGGCTAATAACCTCGTTAAGGAAGAAAAGTCCAGAAGGAAGTAAACTCAAGCTTTACTTTAGTTGAATGAGTTAATAAGGTATTGAGGAAACTCGGTACCGAAAGATTTAAAAGATGGAAAGTAACCCTAAATAAATTAAATGTGATTTGTGCTTATACTATTGTGTGTTATGTACTAATCAACATATGTGTTATTATAGGATGTCGATCGATAGCTTGATGTATAGAGATATATACGTGGTGAGTGAAGAAACTATGAACAGAATAGAGCCTGTACTTATGCCGGTGGCAGAGGTACCATTAGTGATTCTAGAAGAGATGGAGGCAGTGGAGTACTTTTCTGAGGAAGACTACTCCGAGGGAGATATGGATATAACATCATATCTTAATATGATGAGCAATGAGGAGGAAGTAATGGAGATAATGTCGGTTGGTACGGTGGTACCTACCTCAGAGTCATCGCCTCCAGATGCAATGAGAGCATTGTATCTGGCAGTGCTTGACAGGAATGTGCAACTGAGTACAGTTGTGCAGAATCAGAATGAAGAGATTAGTGCTCTTTATGTAGTGAAGGAGTCTGCAGAAGCAGATTTTGAGTCAGAGCATGATGAGAAGGTGCTCATGATAAATAAGGCTAGGGATTATATGAACGAGGTGGTAGAGCTTCATAGAAGCGGAGAAGAAGGACCGGAAGATAGCACGGATGTCTTACATCCATAAGAGTGCTCATAAGGATTTCAAGCTTAAAGTTGCTTGTTATTCTATAGAGTCGGGGCAGACTCGACATACTATTAGTCGGGATACTGTAGAAATGATTGCGAATGAGAAACACGAGGACGCTGTTATGCATTATTAGAAGTTTAGAGTTATAAATATCTGTGTAGTGACGTAAAACCCTCTTTTGTATAAAAGGGTAGTCTTTTTGTAAATCCCAACTTTTGTGAAGTTCAATTGCGGGATAGAAATGTAATAGCTTTTGGCTATGTAAACAAATTGTAAATAGTTTCAAACTATGAAGAAGCATATTAATATAATGAAATTTTTATTTAATGTGCTTTGATGTGGTATGAGGTATTAGTATGGAAGGATAACTAAGTAAGTAAATATATAATAATGAAATTCTATTTAATCGGAAAATGCCGCCAAGGAGAAGACAATGTAATCAAAAAACGGAATCATGTAATAAAAATCAAGGGGGTCAAAACAACCCTATGCAAGAGTTCGTTAATTTAGTAACGGATGCATTTAACTAAACCGGGGGTAGAGTACTCGCTGAACCTAGGTTAGCCATAGAATGACTACCTTTAAAGAATTTAAAAGCGTAGGGTCATGGGAGTTCAAAGGAACGATGGACCCATAGAAAGCCAGACATGGGTAATAGAAATAGAGAAGGCATTTGTTATTACAAAACATAGGTGAGGCGCAAAAGACTTCTTTTGCAACTTACATGATGAAAGGGGAAGCCAACTTTTGGTGGGAGGCTCACTAGGGTGGGACTAGAATAGATGTGGTAACGTGGGAACAATTCAAGAAGGTTTTCTTCGAGAATTATTTCCCTACAAGTATGTGATGGAGGAGAGAGGAAGGCTTGGGATAGTAGGTTTGAGCGGGGGCTGAAACCACAGCTCTATAGTGGAATTTGTGTTCAGAAGTGCATCCTATGGGACCATTCTAGAGAAAGCGATTATAATGGAGGGTGGTAGTGAGGCGTTAACCCAATACCACAAAGAGAGAAAAGATAAGAGCAAGGGAGAAAGAGGAACCAAGGTAGAGAATGCTAGTGGTAGTGGCAGTATGTCAAAAAGAAAGAGTTTTTAACTCCGGGAATACTGGAGGGGGAACAAGGGGAATCCTAAGCGTAGTATCGAGGTATGTAAGGCATGTGGAAAGACTCATCTAGAAGTCTGTCTGAAAAGGAAATCATTTTGTTATAACTATGGACAAGAGGGTCATATATTACGCAATTATCCTAAATCTAAGAAAAACCATGGTTTTTTGTATGTGGGTCGTTAGACCACATGGCAAGAAATTGCCCAAAGAAGGGTTGGAGGAAAGTAAAGGTGTTAGTAGTGGTAAGTTAGCCATGATGCGCGGTTGCATAGTGGATTTAGTAAAGAGATATCATTCGGTCAATACAATGAATGCTTATGTGCTTTTTGATTGGAGTGCTACTTTTCTTTTATAGTATGAGAGTTTGCTAAGTGATTCAGTTCATTCTCGGAAGGGATTATAAATACCTTTATACATTAAGGTAGAGAATAGGGAAATAACTTTTGTTAATTATATTTGTTGAAAAAGTTTCATGAATAGGGAATGTAAGCAAGTATCGGTAGATAAGTACTGATAAAGTTGAGAGAATTTGAAGTAATTCTTGGTATGAATGAGTTGATTAACCATAGAACTTTAATAAATTATTAGAATAAAAGTATGAATCTTCGATTTTCTAAAGTAACCCAAGGTAGTATTTTACAGTAATCAAATACCGTGACGCTCTTGTTGTCTAACGATGATGCAAGTTAGGAGGATGTTAAGGAAGAGGATGAGTCGTTACAGTTACGTATCGACTATCGTAATAGGAGTAAGTTAGCAGTTGAGAGTGAATACTCATGGCCCAGGATCGATGATCTATTTGATCAGTTAAAAAGGGCAAAGAATTTTTCTAAGATAGATTTGCGTACGGGGTATAATCAGTTGAAAGTAAGGAAGAATGAGGAGGAACCTAAAATGACATTCAGACCTCATTATAGTTATGACAAGTTTCTAGTTATGTCATTTGGGTTAACTAATGTGCGGAAGTTAGACTTTCCGTAATGGGTTCCGAGCAAGTCGGTGGCAAATTGATAGTACTCTTGTGAGGTGCTATGGTTGAAAGTACCATTAAGCGTCACGTGGTGTTCAAATAATATTTGGATGAGGGTGTCGTAATGATCATTGGTGATATTCTAGTCTAATTTAAGACGTTAGAAGATCACTTTGAACATTTGGAGATAGTGTGAGAAACACTACGGAGGAGAAGTTGGATCTGAATTCACTACGTGTGAATTGTAGCTTAAAGAGATAGACAAATTTGTTATTAAGAAGTATGTTGGGAATGAGAAGTGAGAAAATAGTTTTTAGGAGCTAAAAGGAAGATTAAGTGAGGCATTTGTATTGTCTTTATCAAATGATACGGGGAATTTTGTAGTGTATCTCGATGTTTCGCAGAAATGACGAGATTGTGTGCTCATGTAGCATGGCAAAGTCATTGTGTATGCATCACGCCAGTTAAGGGATTATAAGGAGGTTTACCCTACTTATGATCTAAAATTGGCAGCTGTAGTCTTAGAATTAAAAATCGGAAGATAGTATTTATACGGGGAGAAGTGTGAGATATACACGGACTCTAAGAGTTTGATATATATCTCCACACAGAAGAAGTTGAATATGAAGTAGAGAAGGTGATTAGAATGGTTAAGAGGTTATGATTGTGATATATTATATCATACATGGAAGGTAAAAGTAGTAAACGACGCGTTAAGTAGGAAGGGTAGGGAAAAGCTATTGATGTTAACAACTCAGAATGAGTTAATGACGAAAATGTCAAAAACGAAGCTAGAAGTTAAATTGTGGAATGAAGAGGTAGAAATGTTATTCACAACGTAGACTCAATCCACAATAATGGAACGAGTTAATTAAGTACAACTAGGTAACGAGAAGTGTAAGCAAATGAAGAAGAGGATGCAGGATCTTATATCATCTCATTTTGAAGGAGGAATTTGAGTTTCATATAATTTGGTATTAAAAGAAGGACTAATAAAAGGAAGATAGCATAATGTGTGAGTAAAGGTTTAGCTTCCAACTCAGAGTATTGATAGGAAGTGACAAGTCATGTGAATTAAGATAATACCTTCGGTGAAGGTGAAATGAAAGAACCTCAATGTTGTAGAAGCATTGTGGGAACTCAAGATTAAAATAAAGAAAAAAATTTTCCTCAACGGTGTATGTATTATTAGCGAGATTCTGGGGACAGAATCCTTATAAGGGGGGAAGAGTGTAACGCCCCAGAAAATTTGGATTTTTGAGAATTAAAATTTTATTTGATTATGTGGATTAAAATGAATTTAATTAATTATATATGGGAGTAAGCTAATTGAAGGTCGTTCTATGACCTAGATATATCGGAATGTCGTAGTATTTTGGCTACGTGGTAGAATTAAAGTGTTTGAATTTCAAGATGAAAATAAAAGCTTTTCGAGAATTTTACGAAAAAACTACTATTCACGCATTTACGCTTTGGGAATTATTTTTGAATTTCCGAGAAATACGTAATGATAGAATATCGAGGTGAGATAGAATATCCAATAATATTTCGAGTTATGGCAAACACAATTTTTTCGCTCATGGACTTAAAACCTAACGATTAGGAAAATGAGTTCGAGAAGGAATTTAAATGCGTATAATGAATTAAAGCAATGATTGTATAATACGTAAGTATTGTGCGAGGTAATGAATACAAGTATAATACGAGGTATTATACGAGTATGTATGAATGATGGAATGTCGTATATTAAATAAGTATACGAGTTAGAAATCTGAGATTAATACGTAAATTATCGTTATAAGGCTTTAAGCCAAATATAATGGACTTGTAGGATTGAGTAAGAAATTGTAAAGTCCAATGAGATATTGATAAGGCCCAAGTGTAGAGATGTGTAAGCCCAATGCAAGATAATGATAAAGCCCAAAAGAATTGTTAATACAAGCCCAATGTATAAGTTAGGATTAATTAAACCTTAAACCCAAAGTAAGAATCCAATGGATTAGGAGGATCCATGGGGCAACCCATGATCATATGGGTGAATTGGTGATCAAGAACTTTGTGTGATGAGCAAGTAGACTTAAGGGTTAAGCAAAGTATAAGTTAGGTATACTTAATGGCTAAACAAGAGATAAGTTATGTAATGACCAAGCAAACTTAAAAGCTAAGTAAAGTGCTTATGTGATGAGCAAGCAAATAAGGTGGTGGCCAAGTTAACTTAATGGCTAAGTGTTGTGGTGGCCAAGTAATTCATGTGAGGAGCAAGTTAACTTAATGTCTAGGTAATGAATAGTAAGGAGATGATTAAGGAGGTGGGATTAGATTAATGACCCTTATGTCCTAATCTAGCAACTCCTATAAATAGCAAGCTTGGTTTTCATTTTGTTGGTTGTTCATTTCATCTAATAAGTTGAGAGCTTATTGGTTAGAGAGAATAAGTGAGAATAAGCTACAAAAGCTAGAACAATTTAGCCTTTGAGAATTCAAGAAGCAAGAAGGAGAGTAAGGATTTAAGCAAGTGATCTTCATAGGTAAGAACTTAAACCATAATTTCTTTCTCTTCAATTGTTAGAGAGAGAAGGGGGTAGTGGTAGAACATGTATGTTAAGGAATGATAAGAATGATTAATCAATGGACTTAAGTAGTATAAGTCATGAATAAGTAATTCAAACTTAATTAAGTTATGAATTTATAAAGAGTTTATATGAACTACTCATATGTGTACTTTAATAAGATGGTATGATAATAAAGAAGTAAGAATGGTGGTTAAAAGACTTAATCTATAATAAGTCATGAGAAAGGAAGTCATAAGTAGTTTATACTTTTATAAGTTATAAACTCACAAAGAACAAGTAATAACTTATCATGTTTATAAGTTAATGAAGTATGTATGTCAAGATGTTAGTACGATGGATTGAATCCATTTGAAGCGATGAACAAATCATAAGAAATGAAGTTAAGGCAAAATTTACGAGTTTGGACGATAATCGTCGAATTCGTGAAAATCTCGGAATGGAAGTTGAATTTTGATATTGAGCTTGGAAACATTGGTTTTCAATGGAGACAAGTCTTATTTGGCATTATAGAGTTGCGGACTCGAGAATGACCGAATTCCGACTTAGAACGAAGAAACGAGCGTTGAACGTTCACGAACGTTTACCGTTTTCATTAAAAATGGACTAATAGGTGAATTTTGAGCAAACGAAGTCAAATAGATAAAATTCTTGCATGAACGCATAGAGTATGTAATTTGTGAACCGTAGGCTTTTGAACGAGCCAATTCGGACTTATAACGAAGAAGTTATGCGTCGGGAGTTTTGTAAAAATTTAAAAAAAAGTAAATTTTCTAAAGCATGCAGAGTTGGCGTGCATGGCCAACCCAAGGCCAAATGGTGGCAACTGCGATTAATAAGAACGATGATGTCATTACCTACTTACTAACTAAACTCTGCGTGTGACGAGAGAGAGAGCTATGTGTGGCGCATGACACCGATCTAGGTTTTTTGACAGACAAGAATGTTTACAAGTATAGAATGAAAGATAACTCATTAGTAATGAACTAAGGTATAATTATAACATTGTTAAGGCATTGTTAAACACTTAATGTATGATGATTAAAGGTTAATAATCAATTGAAGATGAACGTAATGAGAATGACATATAAAAAAGCCGGAACCAATAATAATAAATCTAAATTATAATTAGATTGAGAAGAAGGGTAAGATATATTAGTCTATGTATGTTCATTCATGACCTAATGTGTTATGTGATATTGTCATTCATGTATCATGAGAGACTTAGAGACTTAAAAGTATACGTGTTATAAGTAGTAGACGCTAAAGGCAAGTATTCTAACCCTTGTTCCGATTCGATTTGGACAAGCTTTGTAATTCATGTATCCTTTCGCATGAAGTTTTGTATGAGGAAGTCAAAGCCAATTCTTTTTGGCTAGACTTATATTATGATTCTATCAAGCATGTTTAATGTTTACCAAGTTATATTGGTGTGGTTTTCAATGAAGACCGAAGAGTATGCTAAAAATGTTTTTGTCGTTTAACGAGAGGCACGTGAGGTTGCCACAACTTAAAGCGTATACACGTTTAATGAATGTAGTGTTGATCAACATAGAGTACTATGGATGATGATCCCCAAAGTGCTCGTAAGATATGCCGGACTTACGGACTTAGTCTCGGGTTGTCCTTTTCAAAGAAATTATGAAACGCTCATGGTCTTGAGCGCATAATTGATGTTTTCTTGAATATTGTCATTGTAAAATGTTTTGAAGGAAAAGAAGTGCTATTTTGAATTATCGATAGTACTTCATAACTATTATCCGATTATTGAAGATATAAAAGAATTTTTGTACGATTCCTATGTTTCAAGCATGTTGTTTAAAAGAAATTGTTGTACTTGTTTGAGCTTGTTATGCTCACTCTTGCTTGAACCATATGAATACATTTGACTAGGACCGAAACGAACCGAGGGATCGAAAGACAAGGTTAAAGGCAAGACGAAGATGAGCGATTAGTTTACCTTAAATAATAAACTAGTAAGTTGTATATATTATAGTATGATGAACAAAGAATGTAATGGTTTTAGAACTTGGGAGCGAGGATGTAATATTATTAATGTAATAAGAATGTCGTTGATACACACATTTTGATGTCGTTTCAATAGAATGAATAGTACGTAGCTCTACGGGGTCTTCCTCATCCATCTCTACCACATCCTCATCATCAGGTATCCCCTTCTGCTCCAACTCTGTGGCATAACCAACCACTGTGACCAACAGAGATGACTCCCTTGGCACCAGTTATTCCCAGACTACCTGAATATCTTGAGGCTCCTTCTCTCTAGGGATCTGAGGTTCCTCCTCCCATCTTGACAACAAAATTTTAAGTTTTTAACTACTACTCGACTCTCACGAGCACATAGGTTGCAATCACATAAGCACATAGAGTGTTTTATTATTTCTTTCTTAGAACTCAATAAGAGTTTTTCATCACTATCTTTTCATTCTCCTATAAGGTTACTTCCTAAGGTTTTTCCCCACCTAAGGTTCATAACCTAAGGCTTTGATACCAACTTATGACACCCCCAAATCTAGGTACTTCATTCCCATATGATTTGGTGTTCACTGTCCAAACATTCATTTCTAACTACCCAAATCTAATAAAAATTTAATCACTAAATCTTCCAATTAAAGGGATTACACAACTTAATCATTAAATCCCCTAGGTTATCTAACCTTTAAAAACATTCATCAATTGCAAAAAAAATAATTAATTACATTTCAGAATATAAAAAAAATAAGTCTGAAACATAATTCTCAACAATTAACAAGTCTTCAACACTTGTTCATCAACACTTGAAAGGACATAATAACTGGCAATGAATAAACTCAATTGAATTGAATAACATGTCTTAATAACAATAATCAAGAACTAAAACTGGAAATTATCTGAGGGTCACAAAAACATGAACTATGTCCAAGGTTATAAGTAAATTTTTTAACTTAAACCTAAACAGTCATTAGAATGTAGGGACTCCCCGTACTTAGGGTGATCAGCTCTTCGTACCATGTATTATGCACAAACATCTAAACGCTTCTCATAAATAAGCCCCTATAATAGGGTTGTTCATCTCAGTTTAAATATACAAGTCTGCACCAAAGTAAGTTTGGTTTGAATAAGTTTCAAGGGTAATTTAGAGTTCAACGAACATGAACTAAGGATTAGTTGAATCAAAAGTGTAATGGAAATGCAAAGGTTCGACAACAACATAATACAAAGTAGTTATTAACCATAAATGAATATTGTACTGTATTAAGATCATGCTTTGAGAATAAAGTTCAAAGCATTGAAAAGATATAATCAACCTTTCTTGAACAAAAATGGTAAACTAAGGTTACACTGTCCAATAAGGAAACAAAATCAAGAAATTTGCTCAATAGAATTCAAAACTTGTGTAATTTATAACGAAACAGATTAACAAACTTGCATAATTATCAACAAGGTAGGTTAATCTCAAATAAAGATTAGTGTTCAGAATTTTACTCAACTGAATAATAGATTCAAGAAACTTGTGTAATGTAAGACTAAGGATCGAAGACTTGCATAACGTAAAAGTAGGGTTAGGAGACTTGCCTCGTGTGTTAGCTACATAGTTATAACTCACGCTTCTCGAACACCCTAGACATTCCATTAACATCGTAACACAACTTTAGTCACATAATATTAATCTCATAGATTCAAATTCCACTTTTATACAACTTGTCAACCTAACTTAAATTTTGATTTGTTAAATCGATAAAACTTAACCAATCTAAAGTTCTTTCTTAGACAACAATTGTGAGACCCCAGATTTTATGAATAAAGATTTAAATTTCTCGAAATCTTTTTTTATTATGATGTGGATTTGATATAATGTTATAGTTGTGGGTAATATTTATAAATTTTGCAAAGTACGCAAGTTGTTATATAATATTCGATTGGTCAGGGAATATTCATTTTAATAGGGAATATTCAGACGACGACAAGACAATCATTGGTGGACCCCCCTAACGAAATTATTATCGGATTCGAGAAAGCGACAAAAATATTTTTATAAAAATAACGGCAGAAGTTTTACCGTTAAAGCTGTTGAACTACTCGGTAGTAAAAAATGCGAAGAATACGTGTGGTTGCATAGTAGCATTACGGTATTGATTATTGATGCTTACGTGAGAAGTCACTCAATTTTGTTCAATTATTGCTACAGTAATTATTGTATAGTATCTCACGTTATTTGATTTAATTATTGTCGATATTTTATATATTATTAAATCAATAATTGTGATAACAAAGTTATTAATATTATTATTTTCAATATTAACGATGTCTAGAAGTTCTGTCAATGAGAGGTTTGGTCACCTAATTGCGTGCCACTAGGGAAAAATCCTTATTGGAAAGCCCCCTCTTTCCTGGGAATGACCTGGTCGATTAATAGTGTGAATTATAATAATGATGATGAATTTTATTTTATTATTATTATAAATGTAATAAAACAGAAAACTTTTTATATAAAACAGAATACTTTTTATAAAGTTTTGTTTTATTTGATTATAAATAGAATATAATATATTTTATTATGCATAATGTTTGCATAGTGCCTACATAGTATTTGTATAGTAAAATCTTTTTATATAAAAGCAGAATACTTTCATAAAGTTATTTGTTTTATTAGATTATAAATAGAATATATTATATTTTATTATGCATAGTGTTTTCATAAGTGCTGCATAGTGTTTGCATAGTAAAATCTTTTTATATAAAGCGAGAATACTTTTATAAAGTTATTTATTTTATTAGATTTTAAATAAAATATATATATATATATATATATATATATATATATATTATAAATAGAATATATTATATTTTATTGCATAGTATCCTTTCCATTCTCTATAAATAGGATGCTTAGTTAGAATTGAAAACACACCGTAGATTCGGAGAATTCTTCTTCTATAATCTTGAGCGTATTTCTTTAGAGTTTTAAGAAGCTTTGGCGTAGAAAACAAGATAAGTTTTCTTCAAGAATATCCTCGCCCTACCAAATGGAATACTCTTCTTTCTAAGGTAAGGGTATTATTCTTTTCGTATTCATGAAGAGAGTTATTTTCTTTTAATACTCGTAAGGGTATTATTCTTTCGTATTCATGAAGAAGAGAATTTTTTCTTTCAATACTCGTAAGAGCTGTTATTCCATTCTTTATTATTATGTTGGAATAACGCATGCATGTAAATACCGCATACATGGTGAAATTCTTGATTATTCCATTCTTTATTATTCGTTGGAATAACATCGTCTCATCTTTGTTAGAGTTTATGCCCTAGAGGCCAATTATTTGATATAATTGCTTAACGTTTTGATATTATATTTGATTGAATAAATATATGATTTTATTATGGTTTTTTTATTTATGCGTAATATAATTGTTAACATAATAAAATTCCTTAGAATAGTGATACAAATTATATAGTTTCAAGTATGTGACTTGAACATGAGATTATATATTACCATTAGTATCAGTGTTCTTAAATGTCCCTAGTCGAGTATCATTGTTGATGGGACAACAATGATGCATGGAGACTAGTATGTGGATTGACTGATGACCGAATCTCATTGGTCATAAATATATAAGATATTAAGTCAATGCATAGGTACATGTTAGAGAACGATGTACTGGACAGACCCACCATGAGAATTCTATATGGAGCATTATGCGAAGTGTCGTTAGCAATTCTCATAGTGACAATGATGTAATGGTCCTCCGAGCTGAAATTGCTATATTACTACACGAGAATTTATGTACTTTGATATCATCAAATGTCACCTTTAATAGGGTGGACTATAAAGGTGATTATTGGGTTCATCATTAATCGTGTGAGAAATATGAGTGATCTAGATGGAATTTAACCATCCTATATATTATGGGTGATATCCATAGGCCTCTTGATTGAGTAGGACTATGAAATGCATGGCCATGCTTAAATAGTGATTTGTTTCATATAGTCTACTCATTGATCAAGAAAACTCAGATTAAATTATGAAGAGTATGACACATTCCATGACTCGAGTTTAATCTAGGATATTAAGGTTAAAAGGATTAAATTACATTGAAACATTGGTCACTTAAAAGGTTGCATCGAATCATCGATCTTATTATTACTTGGGTAGCAAGTGATGCATTACTAGATGCAGCTCACCGCTTATAATTTTATAATATGATTTTAAAATTATTGCCAACGTAATAATAACCTATGTGGTCACACATGTAGAACGTTATTTAAAAGGGAATTAATTTAAATTTTAAGGATTTAAATATATTAATATGATTAATAGTATTTAAATCACTTAATTTAAATTAAAAGGATAATTGTATATATGTATATTAATTAAGTAAGACTTAATTAAGAGATATATATATATATATAAATTCGGATTTTATAAAATTAGGTTTTGATTTGATTAATTCCTTTTAACTACTATATATATGATATATATAATGACTACTTAGGGTTATATATCATAATAGAAAAACCCTAGCCAGCTCTTAGAGAGAGACTAGAGAGAAAACAGTTTCAAAATCCATTCCTTTTGGTGGCTAGTACCGTAAGTCCTTCTTATTGCAGAATCGTTCGACGGTTCGTGAGGCGTTCGTGTGGATACTAGTAGAGGCGCAATCGGTTTGTATCATGCGTTGGAGATTCGAGGCGTGATCGGTTTGATTCTCGCTTTTGTTTATATCCGTATAATCTCTAAACCTCTCAATTAATTGATTTTCGCATGGATCCTGTTTTAGGGTTTGGAAATTGCTTTAAAATTTTAATTTCACTGTATGCGTTTCGCGTAGAAGCCCAACATGTGCTGCGATCTATCGCATGCCCGGTGAATTTTGTTGTTATTCCATTCTTTATTATTACATTGGAATATCACATCTATGCGGATTACACATGACCGGTTCCATTCTTTATTATTCTCGTTGGAATATCCTGTCTGTGCGGTTTACGCATGACCTGGTTCCATTCTTTATTATTTTGTTGGAATATCCTGTCTGTGCGGTTTACTCATGACCTGGTTCCATTCTTTAATTCTGTTGGAATAACATGTTTGTGCGGATTACGCATGCCTGGTGAATTCTTCTGTTATTCCATTCTTTATTATTCTGTTGGAATAACCTATCTATGTGGATTACCGCATGCATGGTGAATGATCCTTCGTATTCATTCCTTATTAAATTGTGAAAATGATGCGTATGCGTGGATTACGCGCGGCATGATGTAAATCCATTTGCGTTTCATATATTCTATTATACTCGATTGGTTAAAGTTTTGGCTTCTATACTCCATGAAATTAGTAGAATATCGTGGATATTTGCGCTTCATCCAGTATCTTTTCATGCAAATATTCTTCTAAGCATTCTTGAATTTTACTCCACAAAGAAGTATCATGTTGATAATTTGGACGTTATTGATTTTTGGATAAACTAAAATTTTAAATCTTTAAAATTTATCCTTAAACTTGTTTTATTGAATTATTATGTCATTGTCATCATATCATCCTCATGCTTATATTGTGATGAAAGTCATCTTTGGCTTACGTGCATAGATGTACTTGGTATGATTATGACCAGGGATTATTCGGTACAATCATGACCTGTAATGTTATAAATGATGTGGTAAAAGTCCTCGGTGGCACATGTAGTGCATTGATGGGACGCTTTTTGGTATGATTATGACGGGGATTATTTGGTATAGTCATGACCATTGATGATTTAATGAATATCCTTGGCCCGTAGTACAGGGATGACTCGATGATGTGGTTTATTTATTAAGTTGAGTCTCAGCGATAAAAATTGATGAAAATATTTTAAATCATAGAAGATAGTAGATATCATGCTCTACTTGACTCTTCTAATGGATTGCTTATTCCGCTGCAGTTAAACTTGATGTCTATTGTATTTTATCAGTTTAACATTGTTAAACACTAATGATAATTTTTTTCTGCATTATCTTAGTCATAATATTTCTTACTGGGCTAGTTGAGCTCACCCTTTTGCTTTCATTGTTCGCTTCAGGAAATGAGAACGTAGTCGGGACTAGTCGAGGAACGGAGTGATGGTCCGAGATGGTGTATTAGTAGTCCTCACTATTCCATGAAATAGTGTGACAATAAATGTAATGAGGACTCTATTTGAGAGTGGATATTGTCTAGAAGGCAACATTCCTGTTTAAACTCTCAGCTATGTTTTGTCGTATATTACACGACTGTTGTATAATTAATTTTGTATTTGTATTCTGTACCATGTATTTGGCGACTTAAGATGGGTGATGTATACCTGTTTTGGGGGCGTCACAACAATTCAACTTCATTGATCACATAATTAAGCTTTACAATAATAGCTTAAAAGTATAATTAATAAATTTCCACAACTTGAAATCATCAATTACACATGAACCATCTGTTATAATATCTTGATATAAGCCTAACAGATCGTCACGAACTTTAAACTAGATTAGACTAAGTTTGAATGATTGAAAAAATAACATACCATTACTGTCTCTTTTCTGGGTCTGGCTCAGCTGCGCTGTTCTAAGCCTTGTGTAATAACCCGATATTTTCTATATAAATAAATCAAAAAATTTGCGTATAATTTTTTTTTATTATTATTAATTATTTATTAAAATAAATATGGGGAATATGTATAAGTCAAAGCATATGTATTTATGTGATAAATGAAAAAATATTTATTACATGAATTATTACAAATACTTTTATTTTAGAATTATTGATCATTATAAACTATATTCTTATAATAATTAATTTTATTGTAGAAATATTTTTTATTAATTATTTTCCATGAAAATATAATTATATATTATTTAAATAACATATGAAATGATTTTTGAATTATTATAATAATTATTTTATTATATGAATTTTAGTTGATTATTAAGTTAATTATTTTAACTTAATTAATAATGCTATTTATACAAGGTAAATCGAGATATGGAATCCAAACCCTAATTTTGGATTTTTGGCTAAGGAATGAAAATAATAATATAATATTAATTATATTTTAATTTTTCAGTGCTATAAATATGTATTGTATGTATAGACTGATAATGGTTGGTCATTTATGGTATATAATGTCAAAACCCTAGCATTAATTTGTTTAACCCTACTTTGTAATTTAAAGGGGAAATTCAAGACTGTTATATAACTGTGTTATATGATTTAATGATTAATTAGGTAAACCCTAATTAACATTTAGAAATATTAATTTCTAAAAACCCTAATTTCTATATTTTGTAACCCTAATTAGTAATTATATAACCTAATTACTAATTATAAATCCTAATTGCTAAATTAGCAAGGTTAACTAAAATTAGTAAATAATTAAACCCTAATGTTCTTGTATAATGTAATTAGAAAGCCTAACTAATTAACAAATCCTAATTTTCCATTTTTAGAAACTAAATTTTTATTTTTTATTTTAAACCCTAAATGAAAACCTAGAAATTCATTTCTTTGGAAACCCTAAGGGTCAAACCCTAAGGGTTTGTTAAGTTACAAGTTTGCCATTAAATTTGTGAACAAAAAGACCAAAATGTCCTTATGCACATTTTTTTTATTAAGCTTACTTGTGAATCTTGCCAGGATGGGAGTTGGTGACCAAATGTAACTACTCTTTTGACTTTAAATCTCCAGCATATCAGCTCTATATCTCAGCCATGTGCATTATATCAATCTATAAATAAGATTCAGAGAGAGAAAATGGCACTTGTTAGTTCATTTTTGCACAAACCCTTAACCAATTCTCTCTCCTTCAAAACCTACGAAATTACAAGGCATTTCAGTCCCCAAAACCAGCCCCACGAAATCCACTAACAGATCAGAAGCCCAAATACAAGATAGATCAAAGTGAGGTATAAAAACTAACCATAGAAATCTGATCTTGATCGGCATGTTAGATGTTATGATTTATTGTTAAAATATGTTGTTTATGATGTATAATGATGATCTGGGTTGGCACATGCTAGATCCATAACATTAATATGCTCAAAATCAAGTTTTAAAAAAATCTAGAAATTTTTTTTTGTGTTGCCTGACAACGAATGTCAGATCCTTTAAATATTAGTATGATATGTGTTTTTGTTGTTTAAAGCTTTAATCTTGTAGTATGCTATGAGCTCTTTAAGCTGGAACTTGAATCAAGTTCATATCATGAACAGATTGCAACATAATCGTAGTCAAAAGTCGTTGACCGGCCATGACTGGGCGTTTCTGGGTAACCCAGAAACGGCCTGACAACTTTTTCAAGTGCCCGGATTTTTTTTGTGTTAGTTGTTTTGTTCTTGATGTTGTATCTGGAATGTATTTTGGTATATGAACTATCGATTCAAGGTCTTATATCATCTAAACATCATTCATGTTAGATTTCATGGATGGCCAAACCAAGCAGGAAGAACACGAAATACGTTTTCTGGGTAACCCAGGAAATGTATGATCATGTATTCTGACAAGGTTTGACCGGTCCGAATCTATAGATTTTGTTGTGATTTTGTTGATGTTTTGGGATAGATCTACTCTCTTATATGTTGGCTACACACTGCAACTTTTAAATCACTAAAACATCACATATATTTCAAGTTGTGGAAGCCCAAAGTGGACAGATCGAACTGTTTCTTCATTTCTGGGTAACCCAGAAAATGAAGAACAGGTCTGACAGTCCCTTTGAAGGCTTAGATCTCGTTGGTTTCATGCTTGTTGGCCATGTTTGTTGTTGGGTCTTGTAGTGTTGTATTTGTACTACACGATCTGACCAAAAACATGCACAGAAACACATTACACGGTTCATGATTCATGGTCAAAGTAGCTATCTCGAAGCTGGCTATGAATGTTCTTGAGGACTCAAGAACACAATAGGCGACGCTTTCTGTCGCTAAAAGCTATAGTGACATTTTATTTATTTTGTTTTCTAAAAATCATTTAAAAATTGAAATAAATTATTAAAAATTTCAAAAATTATTTTAAAATTTATTTTAAGTTATAAAAATTAACTTTTAATAATTTAGCATATTTTCCATAAATATTAGTATTTATGTAAATATTATTGATATTTAATTTATTTAATAAATTCATTAAATAAATTAATTAAAATGATTTTATTATATTAAAATCATTTTAAATGATAATAAGGTATTTAAAGATATTTTAAGTTATAAAATATAACTTTTAATATTTTAAAGCAAATTTCATTAATTATTTAATATTAATGATATTATATTTATTTAATAATCATATTAAATAAATTAATTTAAAAATGATTTTAATATTAGAAAAATCATTTTAAATGAAAGTAAAGAGTTTATTAATATTTTAAGTTATTAATTATAACTTTCAATATTTAAAGGTAAATTTTATTAATTATTTATTATTAATGATATTAAAGTTATTTAATAATTATATTAAATAAATTAGTTTAAAAATGATTTTAATATTATAAAAATCATTTTAAATGAAAAAAAAGTGTTTAAAAATATTTAAGTTATAAAATATAACTTTTAATATTTAAAGGATAATTTCATTAATAATTTAATATTAATGATATTAAATTTATTTAAATAATTATATTAAATAAATAGTTTAAAAAGATTCTATTAATTTAAAAATAATTTAAAAGGGATATAAATGAATTAAAAATATTTTAAGTTATAATTAATGACTTTTAATATTTTGATAAATAGTACATTAATATTTAAATATTAATGGTAATTATTTAAAAATGATTTTAAATATTTTAAAAAATAATTTAAGGGTAATAATAATACTTTAAAAATACTCAAGTTATTATAAATAACTTTAATATTTTGGCAATGGTTTCATTAATAGTTTAATATTAATTAAATGTTAATAGTAATAGAATTGTTTAATATTTAAATCATTTAATAATGATTTAGGTGTGTTTGAAAATTCATGATAAATTATAATAAATGTTTAAAAATTATTATAAGTCATTTAAAAATAATATGACTGATATATACTTACAGATATGGAACTTTAGAATAGAGTCTTAGACTCGATAATTACCCGATAAAGCTGTCGGTACACCGACATGTTTCAGAAATTAATCTGGACTTAGATAGTTTGACTGTGTTAATGATTGTTTGTGGTCCAATGACTGATATAACTATGTGATAATGTGATTAGGTTATGTGCTGACTGTAAAATGCTGCACTATGTGTTATAGTATGTTGTTTTAATCGAACGCATGGTCTTATTAATGATAGGGCTTGATATAAAAGATAAAACTAAGTTGCATAACTGTAAGCAGCAGACTAGGCAAGTATCTAACCCTTTGCATTTACTTTATGCAATGGACATGCGTAAGATAATATCTGAACTATTCTTTTTCATTGTTCAAATATTTCAACCTTTGTATATACTTATGCAATGATTATGTATAAGTAAGTTATTAAATTATAATTTGTTGTACAAGTTCCTTAATTCTGTTGTTGTAGATCAAGATATATATTCTGTTCGTTAATTTCCAAACATGGTTATACAAGTGTCCTCACTTGGATAATCATTATATTTTATCACATGTTGATACATACTTATCGATTGTCCAAAGATGTATATTTGAATTAAAAGTCGTCTAAGCTTTATTTGATTCGGCTAGACACAAACTTAAAATTGTTGTTGAACAAGATAGAACTTTATTGTTATCCAACCGAATTGTTTTGGTTCGGATTCTAGACTGGTATGAACATCCCAAATATGGGAAACTTTTATGCGCCTAAGGCAGATATGCTGGACGAAAATATCGTTCTTGTATGTAGTATTGATCATATATAGGCATATATGGTGATCACCCCGTGCATTCGTAAGTTATGATGATTTTCTATGAGATGAAGTTCTGTTTAACCTTTTCGAAAATAGAAAACAATGATCATAGTCTGTCAACTGATCCTCATTTATAGTCAGTACGTAGTTTCAAAAATTTAAAATCGAAATGATATGTTGTTTATTATTGGTTCAGCTTACTTCACAACTGTTGATTCGTTGTAGAAGTATCATTCAAAGAAAACATTTAATCCTTTCAGTTAACTGTTATTGATTGCTATTACTTGTTGGGCACTCAAATACACATCCTTGCTTTATTTAAATGTTTTCAGCTAAGTGTGATCAACCTGGAGGATCTGCCAAGAACAAGGGAAAAGGGAAGGTCGCTGAATGAATGTTTACGCTATCTTATGTAATAACTAGACTTTATTAGGGTAATGATGATATATATTAATTATCATATAATGAATGTATAAAGGTTGCGTACTTGGGATTTGAAGACTCTGATAATATGTAAATTAAATTTGATAATCTATATTATTGTTATTATTATTAGTATTATTTCGCTCATAAAAATGGTATCGTGAAGCACCGATTTCGGGTTTCAAGTACTTGGATTTGGGGGAGTCACACCTTGGGACAAGTGCAACTACGAACAGTGCAGCTGAGCCATTTCTGCTTTTGACACCAGCGCAACTACGCTGGTGCGCAGACAAAAACTACGCAGACTGTTCTTTTGGCTCTGTTCAAACCCAAACTCACGAATTTAACTATTTAAACAATAAATTGAACATACCCAAATCACATAAACTTCATATAAACGTTACCCAATATGTATATATTTATTTAAAACATCAAAACAACAACAACAATCAAATTGAATTCTTTAAATTCTATATTTTTGCAAAAACTCCATTTTTAGATATCCTTAGCAAAAGTAATCACTGAAAATTCATTATTACACCAAAATAATCTGTTTAAACTACTTTGTTTTCATTTCTTCAAGAATTAACACATTCAAGAATCAATTTACAGTTTATCATACGAATTGAACATCAATTTTGATTCCAAAATAAGCCATATTCATATATATTTCATTGTAAACTTACTGTAGTATGATTTTTATATATATATATATATATATATATATATATATATATCTCATATTTACATGAATTAAAAAACTCTAAATCATATAAAAATTATATAAAAATAGTTTATGTTTACTAATTAACATCTTTAAGTCATATTTTCAATAATGATCATAGAATTCTAATTACAGAGAAATAAAAATAAGTTTTTTCAATGAAGAACAATAAAGAACAAAACTAATAATTTAAAAGTTAAATTACTACCTTCAAGTTCTTGTTTAACCAATAAAGATAATAGCAACCTTCTTGTTTTCTCTAATTTACATATAGTTTTCTCATCTTCCTTCTCTCTTTTCTCTCTGTTTTTCTCAACTCTTTTCTTTCTCTGTTCTTTAGTCTTAGGAGAAACTAACTGATAAAACACATAAACTAACCTGACATATACATATAATACTACGTAATATAAACTAATAAACATATAATGTCCCTAATTAATATAATATCAGTTATGTTTTTTTAAAATTCAAAAGCCATTAAGGCTTGTTTGGCAAAAAAAAAATTAAAAATAAAGATTAACAAGCCCTAAGCCTTGTTTGGTAAAACTACATTAACCCTCTTTTAATTTATTTTAATAAATCACTTACTATATAGTTTAAAAGTCACACTTTATTTAGTTAAATTCTAATATTCAAATTTAACTAAAATTAACTTCAACTTATTAAATCATATAGTCACATAAATCAAATTACTCCATAAATCAAATAATTATAAAATTATAATTTCAATATATATTATAATTTTATCTAATAAATTAATAACTCTTTAATTTAATTATTAAATTAAATTAGAATATTACCATTATGTTGTATGATGATAAATTTAACAATTCATTTAATTTAATCAACTCATTAAAATTCCAAATCACAAAATTACTAAACATCAATTTAATTAATAAATTATGCTAAATTAAATTAATCCACCACCACAATTCATGAATTATTTATTTAACTAATAAATAATCAAAACAATCAATTATTTATTTAACAATAAACACATCAACTAAAATATTTTTTAACTCCAATAAATATTTTAAATTACATATAAAAATTCTAGATTGTTACAATGTCTTTATCATCTAGTGAGTAATAATTGTTAGTTAATTAATTTTTATTTTCTTTTAATCAAAACAATATCACAAATCAATTGGATTGACTGTTTAAGGGAATTTGAATTGATAAAAACTTGTTAATTAGATTAATTGTTAGTAACTGTTCCCTGTGGGTTGACACTCTTCTTACTTCTTTATTACTTGATTGATTGCGTGCACTTGTGCGTATTTGTCACTATATAAATCGGACAACAAGTTTTTTGCACTGTTGCCGGGGAACAGTTTAATAATTATTTCGTTACTAGTGTTTATCAATTTAGTTTATTTAAACATTTTTAATTTTTTTTGTTTTTTTTTCTTTTATGAGGTACATCATGGCTCATTATAATTATTAATGGCCTTACACGAGAATGACTCAGCCAAACGCGACAGAGATATATGAACTCGATAAGTTGTCAGTACAAATGGAGACACTTTCTATGATTTATGATTATTATGTTGGACCCTATTCGAGTCATTAATACACCATTAGTTTTGAGTCAATACAGCACGATGGCAACTTCGGTGACTACTCCAATATTATGCCTATCCCAACAACTATCATCAGGATTGGGGGTATCACCCGAATTTTTCGTGGCAAGATAATCAAACCCAACCTCAAATGCCACGACAAACTCAACCACCCAAATTTCAGGCTTGCCAACAACCACCCCCACAACAGGAAAAGAAACCAGAACTGAAGTGACTCTTAGAAATATAGAGAATCAGATTGGGCAGTTGGTAAATGCCATTAACAATCGCCCTCAAGGTGAATTGCCAAGTAACATGGTTCTTGTAACTGATGGAGTACCCGATGTAGACACTCAAAATTTTCTACCTTCCTGTTACTAACATTGCAAGAAGTGCAGAATCTTCTTTCAGATATAACCCTGGAAGACAGCAAAGCTTAATCCCGGAAATACCACCAAAAGTTCAGTTTCAAAGCCGAAAAACACACCGGGAGAATCATTTTCCCACCTCGGAGATAACCCTGGGGAAAGCAGTGCAAATACCAGAAATTCCACCAGAGAAGGCTGATTCATCTTGGAGAGAACCCCGAGATGTTCAGTCTCAGTCCTAAAAAAAACACCAGGAAAGACAATATCAACCTTGGAGATAACCCCAAGGAAGTGTAGTTGCAGTTCCGGAGATAACCCCGGAGATGCTCGTTTCAACCCAAGCAGTCAGCTTCAACCTCGGAACTCACACCGAGGCACTCAACTCCCAAACCTGGAGATAACCCCGGGAGGACAGGCACACCTCAGAGATAACCTTGAGGGTATTCAGCACTTGCAGCAGTCCAATCTCAGAGATAACCCTGAGCAACGTCTGCTTTATCAGTAAAAATTGGAGATAACCCCGGTGAAGGGCAAAATCATCAAATTGCCACCTCAACCCCACATGGCGTCATCTCAACAAATAACAGTCAACATACACAACAATGTCCCACAAGAACCAAGGAGTTGCAATCTCGAGTGACTACTACGCAACGTAGAACACCAGATAGAATTTGAAGCTTGAAGAGATAGGACATGGTTCAATCTTCCTGACTTCGTATAACCTCAAATCTCATGTCATTGTGTAGCTCTCTACAATGGCAGTCCAAAACAGGTCTTATACACCTCAATTGGATGCTTAAATTGAAGTTCTGCAAGTTCGAGTGGACATCACATTACACGTTTGCATGTACTTCGAGATGGTGGGACCCATGAAGCTGGGGCACCCAGGCACGCAAGAGTGCATCTCAGAAATGCTTGCAGTATACTATGACTCCCCCTCTATAAATAGAGGGCTTGGGATGGCCATATTCAAGAGAAGAAAGGCAAGGAAGCCCTGTCCAATTTGCTCTGTACACACCCTATATTGAGTGCTTTCTCATTTTAAACACTTGTGAGCTCACATATAGCTATATTTTTACCGGCATGGCCTAGTGTTCATCCACTTAAAGCTATAGAAGTCTTCTTTGGCGGGTCCAACGTAAAGCCTTCTTACACACTATAAAGCCTTTCTCTTCATCTTTGCACACACTCTTCTTAACGTTGAGAGTCGTGTTGTGTGTGTATGCCCGAACTTCGATCCGTGGTTTTTATTTCTGTTTGTATATATACTTATATATATATATATATATATATTTATAGACTAATATTATCGAGTTATGCCTCGATTGAGCCTGGACTCACGTCTGGAGCGTTTATTTGCTTGTATATATATATATATACATTTCTGTCAGGCCTGGAGTTTACTTTGTGGCCTTTTACTACTTTATTTACATTTCATCTTGCTTGGAGTTTACTTCGTGGAGGTTGATCGTTTTTACGACTTTCTTTACATTTAGTCCTGCCTGGAATTTACTTCGTGATATTTGATCGTGGTGGTTGATCATGTCTGTATATATATATTTACAGCTTTTATATATATAACTGCTTACTGTTTTTCATATAAATTGTTGTATCATGTGAGCCTAGGAATCATGTAATCACAGATTCAGTCTACTGAATCTAGATTCGGTTCCCGTGATGGACATTTTCAGTTGTAAGCAGCTTGTAAATTATTCACGGTGTTTGAATTTCCTTAGATGGCTTTCATGCCCATGAGGAGTTCGGCACTGCTATATATTATTTTCTCGAAGATGCTTTGCATCTCAAAAATAAAATCAATCAAGCTGAAGATTTAATAATAAAATTGAAGTATCAAAGGCTTCAATTACTATTGAGCACAGGGTTTGAAAAACCTCTTTTACAAAACCTCATTGCTATATCTTGTTTAAAACTGAATTTTTGTATAAATTCAAACCCTGTGTATAAAGGTGCGAACGAGGAACAGCACTACTTCCAAATAACAGCACATTGACCCACCCACACACACACACATTCATATAACAGTTTCTTGAAAAGTGGCGGTCACCATGGTAACACGGATGTCGGGGGGTGCCTAACACCTTCCCTCCGCATAATCAAGCCCCTAAACCCAAATGAATCTCAATTTCACAGACCCGTTTAGCAGTGTCATATCACTGGGTCAATGTGCAAACCTTTTCTCGGTTGCATTGGTCCAACCAATTAAAAACACCAACTGCCGACTCTTACAGTCAAATCGTCGACATATACATGTCGGACCTTTTTCACTTATTTTTTCAAACAAATCTCACATAACATGAGAACACCAAAGAACAAGAACAGAAAAGGGACAAATAAAAATTTCGACGTCGACAGGTGGCGACTCTGCTGGGGACCCCAGTAAGAGGGCTTAAGCCGCTACTACAAGCTTTTCAAAACTATTATATGCTTGTGTGTGAATGTTGCATTTACATTTTTGATGAATGTGTACGAATGCATTTTTTACTGCATTGCAATATATCTATTTGTGATATTAGTGCTTCGCACATGTCATCATTTTCATAAATGGTGAGACACGTTGTATGTGAATATATATTGTGTGGTTCCTCCACCAGGAGGCTATCCTATCGGTGTTTGATTACTGGACTCGTAGGAAGACTAATTCCAACAAGGCTCAAAAAAGGCACCACCCAGATTTGCTCCATTTGAAAGACCGGATTAACTTCCCGTCAAGTAGATTGCGATGATCTGGGAACCTTATACTAAAAAACCGTGAGAGTAACCTAAGATAGGTCAGCCTCTGATAAACCAAATGCGGAGGAAAGTCTCTTTATGCTTTCCATTTTCAATTACTTGTAAAGACAATTACTTGTAATTTTATTCCATGTTCATCTCTATTTAATGGAAAATATGAAGAATATTTGCACATGCATATTAAGACTTGACATGCTATCAAATGACACCCGTTTTGCAAGATAGTATTCCTAAAATGGACACATTATGATAGCATGTAAACATTTATACATTCCCTAAGACTAAACTACATAAGTTTTTTGTAGGGAAACAATTGTGCCTGTTACCCGCTCAAAATCCAAAAAGGCCACAAGCCTACAGCCAATCATGTCTTCATCTGACCAATCTAATCCTACTCCTATCTCGCGAGAAGAGTTTGATGGTTTAAGCAAACAAATTACAGATTTGGCTATTTTGCTTAAAGAACTACACCAATCTACTCAGGGTTCACGAATACCCCTACACACAAAATCTTCTGCACAAGGAGGAGCACAAGGTTTGGATAAAATAATTCTTGAACTTCAGTTGGATACGACCAACAAAACTCCTGAAAACACCCATCTTAAAGAAGATCCAGACACCGGTGATATCAGGAAGAAAGTCCTTCATATGGAGGAAACCATCCGTTCTATCAAAGGAATTGGAGCACACGGGAGTGTTTCATATGCTGACCTTTGTATATTCTCTGGTGTTCATTATCCAGAGAAGTTCAAAACTCCTAACTTTGAAAAGTATAATGGGTTAGGGGATACTTATACACATTTGAAGGTGTTCATTAAAGAACTTAGATCTTATGCAGAGGACAAGAAGCTCAGAATGCAGTTGTTCCAGAAGAGTCTGACTAGAGAAGCCCGAACGTGGTATACCATATTAGACAACTCAAAGATCCATAGCTGGGAGGAACTAGCTCATGCCTTCCTCACTCAGTACAGCTTCCAATCTCAGATGGCTCCTGACCGATACCAGATTACCAAGGCTAAGAAACAGTCTAATGAGTCTTTTAGAGAGTATGCTCAAAGGTGGAGGCGCCTTGCTGATCAAGTTATTCCTTCCATAACGGAATCAGAAATGGTCATGACCTTCATAGACATACAAGAAGCTCCTTTCTATGAAAGAGTCTTAGCTGGCATTGGCAAGCCATTTTTTGAAATGATCAAACATGGAGAGATGGCTGAGATGGGATAGAAGTCAGGAAAGATTCAAGACCCAGCCGCTCTTAAAGCAGTTTCTAAGCACATCCAGTCTGGAACTTATGGAAACAACCCCTGAAGGGTCCATAAAAAGAAAGAGGAGGATGTTTCCTTGATACTGCAAGGTCAAAAAGGCAATCAGAATATGCCTATCCAGAGGAGAAATTACTCCCCTTTACAAGCACAGTCTTCAAACCCTCTATTTCCTAAAGGTGGAGAACTCAGACGCCCCCGAGTGTTCAAACCCTTAGGGAACTCACTCGAGAATATCCTTACTCTTCTGACTACTCAGAAGAAAATTACACATCTTCTTCCACCAGCCAACCCGAATGGGAAGGGTTTCAATGCTACTCGGAAGTGTGCTCATCATGTTGGGGCACCGGGACATACACTCAGGATTGCTGGGCCTTGAAACACAAGATCCAGGACTTAATTGACAATGGGGAGATTATCATAATTAAACCCGACCAACCCCATGTGAAATACAATCCTCTTCCTCAACACAAAGAAGGAGAGGTCAATATGATTAATTGGAGCAATGGACAGAGTTCCAATTACGTTGTTAAATCTTCCTGCACCAAAAAAGCGGTCTTTGACGAGATGGGATTATATGTAGATTCAGATTTATGATGGAGAGAAAGATTAAGGCTCTTTGCAAACAAGTAGATCGGTACAAGCGAAGCGGTGATTCATCAACACCAAGTCACACGCCAATTAATCAGTCAGGAGCATGCTAGTCTCTTTCCTTTTGTCATGAATATTCCATCCTCACCTTCAGAAAGTGAAACGCTAGAGGATAAAGTTGCGAAAAGAGCAAGTGCCAAAACCCGTCGGGATTTTGCCAACAAATGGGAATTTACATACCTTGGCCAACCTATGGAGGAAATATTTCAGATGTTGATCAATAAAGGAAGAATTACATCCCTTCTACCTCCAATCAATCCCCGTTCCGAATGGTTTAATTCTGAGGGAGTATGCCAATATCACTCCCTCTCTCGCGATCACAGCACAGAAGAATGTTGGGCACTCCGCCACCTCATTCAGAATTTGATTGACAGCGGTGTCCTGCAAATGGAAGACAATGACACTTTGTTACTCGAGAGTGGGAACACATATCCCACAAAATGGAAGGACAACATAGTAGTTATATCCGCTGAGGATGATGTGGCTGCTAAACCACCCACAATACAAGCAATTTAACTCAAAGGAGCTGACAATCCTTTGAAAGTGGCTGCACCAGAGCCAATTAACTTACCATTGGACCACAAGTATCTCGTTGTCACCCACACAAAGTCCCATGGAAGTATATGGTCAGTGAAGGATCTACATCACATACAACTGATGCAGTGTCGAAGGAGAATCCACTGTATCTTCCCCATCGGGTGATGAAGCCCACCATCAAATCAAATGGGAAAGTTCCCATGGAGAAGATTGAAGAATTCCTCTGTACCATGGGCCATAACGAAGCCAAAGTGGTTTTAAGCTTAAGAGAAGCTCCACAACAAATTTCCATACTGGACTTAATTTTTGCTTCCGAAGATCACAGGAAGATATTGCTAAGGGTCTTGGAAGAAGCCCATTTACCGAAATAAGTGGATGTAGAAAAATTCTGACATCTAGTTGATCACATTTTCAACAACAATGTGATATCTTTCACTGATGACGACATACCCGCTGAAGGGACCGGTCATTGCAAGTCGTTGCACATAGCGGTTTTGTCCTCTGGATATATGGTGGGAGGAGTTTTGATAGATGGAGGTTCATCTCTGAATATCTGTCCTTATGTTACCTTGGAGAAGATGAATATCAAACCCAAGAGAATCAAAAGCAGCCATACGGTTATCAAAGCTTTTGATGGATCCCGATGAAACGTCATTGGAGTGATTGAATTGCCAGTGGAGATTGGTCCACATACATTCAGTGTATCCTTTCACGTGCTCAAAAATAGCCATAGGATACAACCTGCTATTGGGAAGACCATGGATTCATATGGCTGGAGTCATCCCTTACACCCTTCATCAGCAACTCAAGTACATTATCAATAATAGCCTAGTCACTGTTAATGCTGAATTGGAATGTCCAGAACAAGGTGACATGCCACTAATCAGCTTCAATTTAGAAGTTGAGCTGGTCAGTTTCCATGCCTTGGAGGTGAGCAACACTCATTACTATCCCGTTGGGGCGCCACCTTTCACACCCAAGATTTCTGCTGAGGTAATGTCAGCCACTCAAGAGATGATGTCATTGGGTCATCAACCTGGATAAGGTATTAAGCACCCTATTCAAGTGCCTAGTCAAACAGGGACAACTGGATTAGGCTATTCTGCTAGCTCCAGTCACAGGAATCCTCATAAGCACAAACAGATTCCTTCAACTTTAGTCACATGGTGATTTTCTCCACCTGCAAATCCTGAGCTTGTACAGTCTCCGGTAAAGATGCCAGCCCATGTTATGGCTATGCTATTTCCCAAACCGATACCTGTTAAAGAAAAAGAGGTCTTGATTCATGATCCCGAAGTGGAAGAGAGGGAATGGAGACATAAACAAGACATCGCCAGGATGATGTCAGGCATATGCATCATTGTCCATGATGAGCATACAAACAGATACACCCTAGACGATGATTGCCCAGATGTCATGGTCATCATTAGGGAGAAGGAAGACGATGATAGCCCCTCCATCACTGCAATCCATCAGGACTTACCCTCGGCAATTGGAGCAGCACTCCATGCATTGGTCGACGAGAGTAAAATGGACAGAAATTCCATCTGCCTTGTAGATAACTTTTAACTGCTTACTTTTCTGTACAGTATTAGCAGTTGTTTTATCAGTACATGCTAACACTTTGTATGATTGAATAGTTTCATATATTAAGTGAAAACATATTTTTTTTCAGGACTCTGAATTTAGATGTGCTTGTACTTGCTGATGAGGTGCCTTTTCTCCACAAAAACTATAACTTTGATGAAAAGTTGGACTCAGACATGATGGAAATATAAGAGGACATTGAGATACCTCAGGAGATTAAGGAATGGGTCGAAGACAAACCTAAACCTAACCTTGATCAAACCACCTCTTTCAATCTCGAAACCTTAGAAAACCCTAAGCTAATCCAGATTGGTTCAAACCTCACCCCAAACCAAAGAAATGATATGGTTGCGCTACTAACCCAATTCCACGATGTGTTTGCATGGTCTCATGAAGACATGGTGGGTTTTTTCACTGACACTGTCCTTCATCACCTTCCCATTAAAGAAGGATTCAAGCCAGTCAGTGTAAGCTCAAAGCGATTGAAACACGAAAAAGTTTAAAAGTTAAAGAAGAAATTGTGAAACAATTTCAAGCAGGCATCATCATGGTGTCTACATACCCTGAATGGCTATCAAACATAGTCCCCATACCTAAACCAGGAGGAAATGTACAAGTTTGTGTGGATTACCAGAATCTGAACAAAGCTTGCCTTAAGGATAGCTTTCCCGTGCCAATTATCCACATTCTCATTGACAATACTTCTCAATACGGTATGTACTACTTTGCGGATTGCTTCACGGGGTATCATCCGATTATGGTTGCTGAGGAGGATCGTGAGAAAATTGCTTTCATCATGCCTTGGGGAACCTTTTGTTATAGACGGTTGTCATTCGGCCTCATCAATGCCAGAGCAACCTATCAGCGAGCTATGATGGCTCTTTTCCACGACTTAATGCACAAAGAGATAGAGATCTACATGGATGACATCATTATCAAGTCCTGAAGGGAGGAAGACCACTTAGACCATCTCAGAAAGCTCTTCAACAGTTGCGTAAGTACAACTTGAAGTTAAATCCAGCCAAGTGCGCCTTTGGTGTTAAATTAGGCAAGTTGCTAGGTTTTCTAGTCAGCCACAAAGGGATTGAGCTAGATCCCACCAAAATCCAGGCCATCAAGTAAATGCCCATTCCTCAGATAGAGAAGAAAATACGGGGATTTTTGGGAAGAATCAACTTCATTAGCAGGTTTATCTCTCAACTCACAGCAACCTGTGAGCCCATCTTCAAGCTGTTAAGGAAGAACTCCTCCATGAAATGGAATGATGAGTGTCAGAAAGCCTTCCTTATAATTAAAGAACAGTTTATTAATGCTCCTATTTTGGTACCTCCCAGGGAATATGTTCCCATGTTCATGTACCTGTCCATTAATGACAATGCTATGGGCTGCATGCTGGGACAGAAAGATGATAGAGGCCAAGAGCGAGCTATCTACTACCTCAGCAAAAGATTCAACAACAGTGAACATAAGTACACTCTGATTGAGAAGACTTGTTGTGCTTTAGCATGGGCTTCCATGAGGTTATAACATTACCTCCATGGTCACACAACCCATCTCATATCCCGCGTGGATCCTCTCAAATACGTGTTCAGTAAGCCCATGCTGAATTATCGGCTGTCCAAATGGCAGTTGATTCTGCAATAATTTGACATTGTCTATGTGACGCAAAAGTCCATTAAAGGACAAGGAATTGCAGATCAACTGGCCACCGTACCCGCAGGGGATTACAAACCCTTAGAAACATACTTCCCTGATGAAGGGGTCATGGCAATTTAGCAACACCATTAGTACAATGCATGCCATACGTGGAAAATATATTTTGATGGAGCTGTTAACATAGAAGGTTCTAGAGCTAGAGCAGTTCTAGTGTCCGGTACGGGAGAGCAGTATCCCGTTGCCGTCAAATTGCAATTTGTCAGCACCAACAACACAGCCAAGTATGAAGGCTGTATCATGGGGCTAAAACTTGCTTACTCAATGGGCATCAGATGGTTAACTGTCTTTGAAGATTCAGAGTTGGTAATCAAACAAACCACGGGAATCAATCAAACCAAAGAGCTACATTTGCAGCCTTACCATTGGCAAGTTTTACAGATGGCTTCGGAGTTCGAAGAAGTAAACTTCCTCCATATTCCTCGGAATAGGAATGATTTTGCGGATGCGCTATCAACTTTGGCCTCCTTGATCAACATACCTGACAAGGAAAACATGTCAAGTATCTCAGTTACCCTACAAAAGGCTCTAGTCTATGGGAATTACGTTAGAGAAGTATCGGACGAGCTACTTCCTATCCAACACCCTTGGTATCAGCACATTAAGGAGTATCTGCGAGATAGATCTACACCCGCTAAGGCGAGCCCGACTTAAAAAAAGGCAGATTCATCGACTGGCTATGAAATTCTACCTGAGCGGAGATGCACTCTACTAAAGAGATGCAGGATTAGGTCTCCTTAGATGTATAGACAAAGACCAAGCTCAAAGGCTCATGGATGAAATCCATGGTGGATTATGTGGCCCACACATGAGCGGACCCTTACTTGTTAAGAAGATCCTCAGAACAGGGCATTATTGGCTTACTCTCAAGGCTGACTGTGATGATCACGTCAAGAGATGCTACCAATGCCAAATTCATGGGAATGCTATCCACGTCTCTCTAAGGGAACTCCACAATATAAGTTCGCCCAGGCCCTTCTCAATGTGGGGAATGGACGTGATCAGGCCCATCGAGCCCAAAGCCAGTAATGGGCATCTGTTTATCTTCACCATGATTAACTACTTCACCAAGTGGGTAGAAGCAGCCTCCTTCCCCAGGGTTACCAAAGAAGTCATCATTGCTTTTATCAGAAACAATGTCATTTGTCGATATGGACAACCAGAGATAATTGTATCAGACAATGCTAAGAACCTCAACAACAAAATGATGGAGGGGCTATGCAGTAAATTCCACATCAAACACCTTAACTCCATCATATACCGTCCAAAGATGAATGGTGCTGTTGAAGCGGCTAATAAAAATATAAAGCAGATCATGCAGAAGATGTCCGCCAATCACAAAGGATGGTCTAACCTCTTGCCTCTGACTTTATTAGCCTATAGATGATGAGTGAGTTTTATACCCATTAATTGAGTGCATTTGAGCTTAATCTTTTAGAAGTTTTTAAGTGTTTGTGTCTATTCATTCATGTTTTATGTTGTTTTGTAGGAATTGTGACAGAAGTTACTTGGATCGACGTTTGGGGTGGCTAGATTCGCGTTTTTGGCTTGCCATTTACATAGCCTCCACTTCAAAGCCAATTTCAGCATTTCTCCGGATCTTATTTCGAAAACCTCAAAGAATGAAAGTTGTAGATCTACGTCTCCTCTTTCCGGAATATCTTGAATCATCGAAATCGGAGTTTGGAAGAAGAAGTTATGGCCATTTTCCCAAAGAATATCGGAGCAGAAAATTTCCAGACATGAGGCCAGCGCCGAGGTACCCAAACAAGGCCTATGCCCAGCGTCGAGGAGCTAGAATGCAGTGTTGCAGTGCCATGCCCAGTGCCGGGGCACTGGGAAAGGGATTGGTCAGGCTTGGACGCGTTTTGGAGCGAATTTTGACACTTTTCTGACTCTAAATTGGATTGGGTTTGTTCCTAAGCTAAAAATAAGACTTATAACCTATAAATACATTATGTAAGGCATAAAATAAAGGGGGATTAGATAGATTAGCTTAGATAAATTACTCCATTAGATTAGAACATAAACCCTAGTTTATATTGGATTGTTGGAGATTGAAGCAACTTGAGGATCATTGAATATTCAAAGCAGGAGCGGAAGAGGACTACTGACAACAGATTCTATTATCTTCTCTTCTCTTACTTTTATCTTTTAATGTTTATTCAGTTGTGGATTCTTGATTTTAATTCAATGACAATGAACTAAATTTCTTTTATTAAGACTACAAATTGAACCTTTTATGTCTATGAATTAATTATTTAATTTATTCCAATTATTTATGTCAAGGTGAATTGTTTATCATGTCTTGTGCGTATTGATTAATTATTTGGCCAGTAATTACCATGTTACTCTAGAAGGATTCAGAAGATGAAATCTAGGGTTGGAACTGGACATGATAACATATAGGCTTAATTATTTGCATGAGATGAATAATTAGGGTTGTGAATTGAATATGAATATATGTTCACTACATGTAACAAATTGGGAATTGGAACTTAACGGGTTTGATTTAATTTTTTTGCATAGGAATATCGCAGGATTAATTGAATTGAATAAAAGTTATCTGTTTACTTGGGAAAGGGCTTTTAACAACTAGAATTCTTGTTAACAATTCAGGTGGCGTAATAATTGGGTTAATTGAATAATTGGTTTATAGTTCATAATTAGGGATATTGTAGTATTAACCTTTATTTATTTGAATTCATTTATAAAGTAATTCAGTTTAATTAGTTAATTTAGTTTGCTTAATTTTAAAAATCATAAATTGCAGCTGTTTAAATAAAATTAGTTTGGTTAAGAACTAGTACTTGGTGAATTTTATTAAATAATTCCTCATGGGAACGATACTCTACTTTCACTTTATTACTTGTTGACCGTGTATACTTGCACGTATTCATTGATTGCAAAATCGATCAATAATAGAACTTCGATACGTACTTCCGTAGGGGCAACCCCCTACTCATTAGCCTATGGGATAGAAGCAGTGCTCCCCATAGAGGTGGAAATGGAATCCCTTAGAGTGTTAATGGACGCTCAGCTGGATGAAGACCAATGGGTACAAGACAAATATCACCAATTGTCTCTAACAGACGAAAGGCGAGTCGCGGCTATCTTTCATTGTCAGTTATATCAACAAAGGATCACCAGATCCTATAATAGAAAAGTCTGGCCACGGCAGAACATGACTTGGTTTTGAAGAAGATCATTGACAACCAAGATCAATCTAAGGGAAAATTCACTCCAAACTGGGAAGGCCAGTTTATTTTCAAAGAGGTATTAACAGGAGGTGCTCTCATATTACATGAAATGGACGGCGATGAATTTTCACAACTCATTAACTCGAACACCGTACAACGATACTATGTCTGAGGTTACCATCAAGCAAACATCCTGGTTTTGGATCATCAAATCACCAGTTATTCAGGTTTTCTAACCCTTTCTTACATACAAAATCTTCTTCATACCCTTCTGCCCCTCAGGGAAACATACTCTTCAAGCCAACAGCCTAGTTTCACTTCATTTTAAACATTTCATACAATTTCGGTTATCCCACTAGGGATTGAACCTTTCACACCTGCAGTTTGTCGTGAACATAGGATCAAACTTTTTCACACTTGCAGTTTGTCCTGAACTTAGGATCAAACTTTTTCACACCTGCAGTTTATCCCAAACATGGGATCAAACTTTCTTTCCCCTGCAGTTTAGCCTGCACATGGTATTCAAACTTCTCTTCGACTGCAAATCGTCCTGAAGGGTGAACTACTTTGACCTGATCTCCATGATACCCGAGAGTACGTAGGCAACCATATTCTATATGGCCCGGTCACAATAAAAAAAACAACAAAAACATTTCTGCCCTCTCTACAAAAAAAACAACAAAAACATTTCTACACCCTTCTTTATAAACAAAAATAACAAAAACATTTCTACACCCTACACCATTCAGCGTTGAACCTCTTACACCAGGTTCGAACTACGCAGACCTGATCTCCTCTTCAATAGGAGTGTGTAGGCAGCCATTTATGGTTCGGTCTAACCCCCTACCAAAACACAAATACTTGTCACACGGTACTGGGATCAAACTTCAATCCACCATTTTTCATCGGCTTCAGACCAAAGGGATGGAACTACCTGACCTCTCTTCATAAATAAGAGATCTGGCGACCATCTAAGTTGCAGTTGTGCCTCAAAGAGCAACACTAATCCATAAGAGATGGAATTAACTAGGCTCCTCTTAAATAGGAGTACTGGCGACCATCTATGGTGCGGTCAATCTCAGAGAGGAAGAGCCACACTCCTCTACTCATTTCCATACAGAAACCAGTCCCAAGACACCAAAGATGGTAAGGATACACACAGATCAATGATCCATTCTGAAAGATCCTGAGACGTCTCAATGTCGACACATCAAGGATGAGTTCAGAATGCATCAAGATCATAAGCCCTGAAGAAATAGGAAAATATCAAGCAATTATCAAGGCACAACTAAAAGGGAAGTGAATCAAAATATATTTCCCTGCCATATATAATGTTATTTGATATATACATATGTGTTGTACATGACAAAATGGCTAAGCTAGTTTGTGCAGGAAAATACAAGTCTATCTACAGATCTGTATGTATGCGGACTAACAAATCTAACATAGCATCTCTCTCTGAAGAAGGAGGTAACGCTGCAAGCTCCTGCCCAATGGTATCTACACGAGCTAGCAGATCTGAGGCCAACTTCATAGTGGCATGATGCTCATCAATGTATGCACTCATATCGGCAAGGATGCCAGTTGTAAGGGATCTCACTGAAGTACTATATGTGACGACCACATCCCGGGCAGATAAAGAAGCATCCCGCTCTACAATCAATGCATCTCTGGCTGATCTGGCCTCATCTCTCTCCAATAAAGCAGTGTCTCTCCCATCAAGAGCTATCAACATCAAGGCCCTAGCCTGATCTTTCTCAAAGGTCATCAGATGAAGACTCTGCTCCAGATACTGTGTTGAATGTTGAATCAAAGTAGCACTCATACTGGGAGAATCCATCACAACTGCTGGCAACCCAGTAGTCAAATCCTCCTCGGTGGGAATATAAGTCTCCTCCATACGCTCCCCATCGTCGGATTCAATCCCCTGCACTGTGGATACTGCCATAGTCAATGTCGTCTCTATCTCAATCCATGCGAAATACTTTGTAGAACAACCTGGATGGCTAACGAAAAACTCAGCTAGCTCACGTTGATCCCAACAGGTGTACAACCGGGATCTATCATCTGTTGATAAGTGGTGAGAAGCTAAATGCTGACTCAATGCCCCCTCAAAAGGATGGAAGTCCTGGAACTGGTCAAACTGACACATCACGGCCAGTGGGTGGTAAGTAGTCATGCCCCTCAAACCAGCTATAGGGAGATAATCCATGCTTGGAGCATGAGTGATGAAGCTGTAGGGTGAACAAAGCCCTGAACACGGCAGTATATCAAATGGATCTCCGATCCCTGCCAGGAAAACGGACCAAGATGCAGGATCTATGCACTCCGCAGGCTGAAAGGAGTATGACATAGCTATATCATGGGTGAAACAATACTCGTGCCATCTGAAAGTGCCAATCAGTCTCAAGTGTGACATAAACCACACCTATAACATGACCGAGCTGCCTTTGAATACCCCTACAAGGTAAGTGCTGCAATATGTGGCTGACCTCAGTGTCTCTACGATGATCATCAGTACAATGGTGTGACCCTCCCTGAGAGCTCTCACTGCCATGATGATGCCAATATCTAGCTCATCCATGTACCGTGGCATGTATACATACAACAATACATGGCATGTATACAAACATCTACTTTGGCAGAGTGCCAATGATCCTCTAGCATGGTAAAATCCCCGGAGTGTCGTGTATAACTATCCTTAGAGCCAAATCTGTCCATCAAAAAATGTTGGGATACAACGTGACCGAATGTGATCTCATCCTCCATAACTTTATGCCTCAGCCCGGTGAGAGTCATAAACTATCGGCTCATGACGCCGATGGCCATCCGCGCGCAAGGTCTGTCTAATGGCAGCACCGTCAACCGTGCATACTCCTCCAGAGTAAGAGTCAACTCGTGGATACCAAACCGGAAAACCTGCCTCTCTGGTATCGAATGCTCCAGCATACCCTCTATGAAGTCTGCGGGAACCTGAAACATCAGGAGGGTCATAGTATGTTGTAATAACTGATCTACAGTCACGCTATCTGAAGGTGACATACTATCATACCACGATCTCAGACGGGATGCCACCATTACTGGTGGGATATGATCAATATGGCTAACTGTCGAAGAAGACATCTGTATGGGCCGTGTCATAAGATCATCCAGGGGTCAATGCTAAATATCTCTAGACATACATACATATACATAACATAATACATGCATGATAAATAATAGATGGCAATATGATATAGGGAATGGAAAACTGTACATACATTCCTAAGTATATCATCATCTAATACATCTCGGTACAGCTAGAAATAAAGGGAAATGGGGCACAGACGCCCTACATCTAACAGAGTCCTATCAAAAGATATAGCGAGAATGGGGGAAAGCCACCAAATGTCTAATAGAGGCCTATCAAAAGAGATAATGAGAATATACATTAGAAGAAGACAATGGTGTTAATGTCTACATCATCAATCCTGTCCACCTGATGTAACTCCTCCTGAGTCACTTGATCTCTATCCACAGGGATGTCAGGCCTATACAAGGGAGGATCTACACTGACAAAGCCATATGGGTCACCTGAGGGGCCAGCGCCAGAGCTGGAAGGATCAAAAGTATCTGCCTCTGTAGGATCTCTACCCAAGTGTCGAATAAAGAAATGTGCCCGGTCCAACTGCTGGGTCAAATTGTCAATCTATGTCAAATGAGTCGGATCTCGGACACAGGCTAGCCAATTTGTCATCATCACATATCCAGGAACCATATCCCCCATGAACTAAGTGGCGCGGGTCTGGGCTCCAATAGTATGAGGGAACCACCAATGCTGGAATATCTCCTGAGTGCAGGGACCCTCTGATAATGTAAAACTGTCAACACCCAACAATGGGATATCAATGACGGGTGACTCAAAAATAGGCCAATAACGCCTGGCAGGAGGCAAGATCGGTATACGAATCTATCCTATGGTGCTCCTGATAGCACGCTCTCTTAAATAGAGCTCCCATCCTCCACCTATGAACAGAGGAATCCTACGGGTGGAAATCACGTACTCGACACCAGTCGGGTACCCATCCTCAAATCCAATGCTCAAATGCTCCCCTAAATAGGGAATCCATGTGATGACATCAGCTGTCAATAACTCCAGCTATAGGCGACAATGAGTGAAACCCTCAGCTACAGGAACCTCCGCCAGTATAGAATTATGTCATCGTCGTCCTCGTGGGTAGGTATCTAATCCTAACACACTCATCGAACGTAATCATGGGAGCCTCTCATAGGCCCAGAACTGCCAACACAAAGGCAAACATCTGCTATCAGTCAACACTCTTAACCTATACATAGGAAATTATAAGAGAAATACTCACCAGCAGAAATGGGTAAAATCCTAGCCAAGCCTCTGTCAAGCCCTGCGAACGCATGCGCATTCCCTTGAGGAAATAGGCAAAGGTGTAGGAACCCCAATCATACTCTCAAATACGGTCCACGTGTCATGTGGCGTTGATCAAAGCGAATGACACTATAGAAGAGTTATCAGCTATGAAGCAGCCCTTAATGATCATCAGGAACAATTGCTGAAGAATGCGATCCCTAACTCTCACATCATTGGGTATGGGCTCACTCAACAGCCCGTTCATAGCATCTATGCTCAAAGGACCTGTACGAATAGTCCTATCCTTGAGCACCTCCGTCGGAACTCCTAGTAAGGATCTGACGGTAGTCGGGGTAATATCCGCTGTACAAGGCACTAGTGCCCCTCAAAACTCCATACCTGTGATAAACTTCCAATCCATTAGCGTAATCATCACCTCACAATCCAATAAATGGAGTGACTAAGTCTGGTGAAACCAGTGCTCAGAAAATGCCCTGAGATAACCCCAAGGACAACGGCGGGGAAGGATGGAAAAGAATACCCCAAATCCCCAATCATGCACGATCGCTCTATAGTCAGGATGCAGAGCCTGGTATATGGAGTAAATGTTAAACCAGTTCCCTTTAGACTGTGTAAAGCCGGGAACCTACATCACAAAGCATATCAACATCAGAACCCTTTACTCCTCATCAATAGGAAAGAAGGAAGATCAAAATCTAGCTTTGTACCTCATTTGCATGCAAGTAAACTGAGGGATGTCAACTCAAATCACCCAGAAGCTCTGGGTTCACCACCTGAATACTCGAGAGGTCCCTATGAGGAACATGTACAGCAGGAGCAGGAGCCTCAACCGGTACATCCTTGTTGGGTAAAATCTAAATACGCACAACACGCAAGTATACGTGGTCAACAAGTAATAAAGTGATAAGTAGAGTATCGTTCCCACGAGAATTATTTAATAAAAATCACCAAGTACTAACCTCGTAATCAACTCAATCTTATTTAAACGAATGAATTTCAATTTATAATTAAACTAATTCTAATTACCACTAGTTAAATTGAGATTACGGAGATTTAAGATCACAACTTCACCTATTGCTTCATTTAAGTTAACACACTTCTCATCAATTATTCTTTATCCTGAATTGTTAATCAAGAACACTAAAGCAGATAAAACCACCTCTCGATGCATAATACCCATACTCACTTAAATCCATAGATGATAGAATTAATCAAGACACCCTAATTAACTAATCCACTATATCTCTATGTGAATTACAATTAAAAAAGATTTAAAGCACAAGTTCTCTATAAGATTACATATGGCGTAAAGGCATATCTCCATCCTAAACACGAATTATGAATTCCATCTATGCAGAAATCACAAACATATGCTATCATGATCAGATCTAAATCTAAACTTCATCTCTCGAATTCATATAGATTATCACGTTAATTAATGGCCAATCAATTAGACAATTAAGTCCAAATCACAATAGACAATTCGCACAATAGAACATAATAATTGATAGAGAAGCATATTAAAATAAACTACACAATAAGATCCATTGTAATCTCAAAATAGAGTTTAATTCATAAATGAACTAGAATCCATCATCCACAATTGATTAAGCATTAAAAAGATACAAATAAATAAGAAAAGAAATTAGAATTGACATAAACAAATCTTCATTCTCTTGCTTCCAATTTGATTCTCCAACGATAATCAATATCTTCAATCTTCAATTCTAATCTAATCTAGGGTTCCTAATCTAAGAAAGAAAGTAAAGAATTAGCTTATAGAAATCTATCCCAAGAGGGATTTAATAAAGTCTTAGAATTAGCCTCCCAATCCAAGTTAAACTCAAGTATTTAGAGTTCTAATGGACACCCTAACAAGTTAGGCAACTAAGAATCCTATTCTAGCTCAATTTGGACATCAAATAACCCAATTTGACTTAATTCCCGCTGCCTAGCGAGTTCAACGTTGTCCCTAAGCCATTTCTCGGTACCGTCCGCTTCTGTGGTCCGACATTCTACGGGCCTAGCGTGCTCGCGCTAGGCGAAGGCGATCCGCCTTCTATTTGTTTTTCTGCTGCGACGTCCTTTGGTAAAACAGGTATAACCTTTGATCCGCTTGGAGTTACGGAGCCTGCCACCTATCAAATCAAAGATAACGACGAGATCTACAACTTCCATTCTTTGAGGATTGACAGATTCGGATTGGATCAAGGCGAAAATCGAGCTTGAAGTAGACACTATGTAAATGGCAAACATGACAACTCTTAACTTTGATCTTCGTTGATAAAAAGGCCATAACTCTCACATCCGAACTCCGATTGAGACGATTCAAGATGTTCTGGAAAGCTAAGAAGTAGAGCTACCATAAAATCCAAGTTCCAAGCCAAGAACATGCATCCAACTTGATTTTAAAAGTCCTTCAATATTCCCTTCTTGCATTTGCTTGCGTATTTTAGTCCAAAAGATATCCGAATTGCTTATCCTTGCTTCTTCATGCCAATGTCATGTCATAGCCTACAAAATAACATAAAATGTATGAAAAGTAACTAAGAACATGAATATAAGCAACTAATTCAAGTAACAGATACCGGATAAGTAGGTATAAAACCTACTTATCAATCCTCCTCCTCGTCCTCCACATCCGATATATCAACCCGGACAAGACGTATCACTGCCTCCACCAAATGATAAAGTTGTCTAATGGAACGAGGTCGAGGCACTTCAGAAGCCCTCCTCCGCACACCAGAAGTGGTCCTACGGGAACTACTCGACTGATCTGGATTCATATATCTGGACAATAAGTCTCCAAATCACCTCAGAAAGGGTGTGGTAAATTTTAATCTGGAGCTTTTCAAAATGCAATTTTATGACTACATGTAGGCTTGCATTATTTTAACATATATCTACAGTAGAGTTAAAAATGCATGATTACCCAATGCCTACATTTTGAAAAATTTTTGTCATAGTCCCCTTTGTAAATAGGACTATCCACATGCACATAGGCATGACTAGGTAGCCATTCAGTAGTACACCTACCCACAGTCATATACATCCTACATCCATCAATACATCAAAGTAAAAAATCTGTAAGGGTAGCCTAATTACCAGGATTATTTTGCTTTTTCACCTTTGCTCACTTACCCTTAAATAGGATAAGAAATAGCAGAAAAAGGTGTCAATTTGACTGTTTCAAAAGTCAAAAAAATTTCACATCATTATGTTCAGCATGGTTTAATACTAACATTTACTATGTTGAATATTTTTTATCAAGTTATTTCAGCATGCATAATCACTACTATGTGTTTAGATGCATTTCATGTGATATTTCATTTTCTAACGAACAAAAACTGGAAAAGAAGACATGCATACATTACCAGGACAGTGTAGAACACTTATATGGTGACAGAATTTGTAGAAAGTCGTCCAAACTCAGCAGATCTGAAGAAGAGCTCTTAGATTTCCTTCGCGACACAGCTTGAAAATGACTTGGGAAAGAAAGCCAACGGCCCATTTAAGGGCGATTCACGATTAGTCAGCAGTACACCTACAATTACCTTTGGTGTGTACTGTGGCACCCCTATGTGGATCCCACCCCTTTATCTCGGTCCAGTTCAAGTTGCAAAGGAGTTCTTACAAGCTAAAAAGGCAAAATAAGGAATAAAAATGCTACGCGATTGAGCAGAATAGCCTGAAATCCTGGTTTTCACGGGCCAAACTATGGCTTTACATAACACTCATTGGTCTTCGCCCAAACACAGGGTAAACTATACCGATGATCTCAGTTGTTGCAAACTACATTCGGTAATACCTCACGAAGGTCTGATGCCGTCAGTTCAGGGTCGGAGCCCTAAAACCTTTTCCCCAACCGGTTTTCATACAACCGTTGATTCACACGTCAACAAAGGTCAAGCAGCCTTAACATTATCCCCAGCAGGGATCCCATCCATTGATACACATGTCAATGAAGGTCAGGTAACCCTGACAACACCGACTGTTGGTAGTAATTCCAACAGAGCAGCGAAAAGACCTGGCGATACAAACCAGGGAAGAACATCCTCATTGGGGAGGACCGATGATGGAATATGTTATACACATCCTCAACAGACGAAGATCTATCCCCACGAAATCTCTTGTACATAAGAGATACATCTTCAGGATAAAGTCTGCATCAAGGATTCAAGACTTTGGTGATAACCCCAACGTCAACAATTCTAGAGATTCCTGGTAGCTGTGGATCACGTGTCCATGACAATTCATCAGGCTGCTTATGTAGTGCTCCCCCAGTAAAAGCAATAGGGAGCCAACAATCATCCCACCATGTTGGAGGACAATCCAACAAACCACATACATTTTCATCATGTTGTTATGCATTGCATCATAATCATCTTGTTGCATTTCAAGTGTCTAGTATTCTTTATCCTATCCATGTCATTGCATTTCATGAATATGATAAAGAGGGGAATCTGTAGACACTCAAAATTTTCTGCCTACCTGTTACTAACATTACAGGAAGTGCAGAATCTTATTTCAGAGATAACCCTAGAAGACAGCTCAACTTAATCCCGGAAATACCACCGGAAGTTCAGTTTCAACCCCAAAAAACACACCGAGAGTATCATTTTCCCACCTCAGAGATAACCCCGAGGAAAGCAGTGCAAATACCAGAAATTCCACCAGAGAAGGTCGATTCATCTTGGAGATAACCCCGAGATGTTCAATCTTAGTCCCAAAAACAACACCAGGAAAGACAATATCAACCTTGGAGATAACCCCAAGGAAGTGCAGTTGCAGTTCCGGAGATAACCCCGGAGATGCTCGTTTCAACCCATGCAGTCAGCTTCAACCTCGGGACTCACACTGAGGCACTCAACTCCCAAACCCGGAGATAACCCCAGGAGGACAGGCACACCTCAGAGACAATCCTGAGGGCATTCAGCACTTGCAGTAGCCCAATCTCAGAGATAACCCTTAGCAACGTCTGCTTTATCAGCCAAAATCGAAGATAACCCCGGTGAAGGGCAAAATCATCAAATTGCCACCTCAACCCCCACATGGCTCCATCTCAACAAACAACAGTCAACATACACAACAATGTCTCACAAGAACCAAGGAGTTGCAATCCCGAGTGACTACTACGCAAGGCAGAACACCGGTTAGAATTTGAAGCTTGAATTGATAGGACATGGTTCCATCTTCCTGACTTCGTACAACCTCTAATCCCATGTCATTGCGTATCTCTCAATAACGGCAGTCCAAAACAGGTCTTATACACCTCAATCGGATGCTCGGATTAAAGTTCTGTAAGTTTGAGTGGACATCACGTTGCACGTACTTCGAGATAATAGGACCCGCAGAGTCCGGGGCACTCCGGGCAGCCGTAGGTACACCTGCGGCTCCCCCCTCTATAAATAGAGGGCTTGGGGTGGCCATATTCAAGAGAAGAAAGGCAAGGAAGCCCTGTCCAATTTGCTCTGTACACACCCTATATTGAGTGCTTTCTCATTTTAAACACTTGTGAGCTCACATATAGCTATATTTTTACCGGCGGGAGCCGAGTGTTCATCCACTTAAAGCTATATAAGTCTTCTTTGGCAGTCCACTGTAAGCCTTCTTACACACTATAAAGCCTTTCTCTTCATCTTTGCACACACTCTTCTTAACGTTGAGAGTCGTGTTGTGTGTGTATGCCCGAACTTCGATCCGTGGTTTTCATTTCTGTTTGTATATATACTATATATATATATATATATATATATATGGACGAACATTATCGAGTTATGCCTCGATTGAGCACAGACTCACGCCCGAGGCGTTTATTTTTATATATATATATATATATATATATATATATATATATATGAATTGTTGTATATATATATATAGCGATAAATCGCTAAAATGATAAACTGAGTCGGGATCGATATATATTCTGTGCGTTTACCACTTATATATATATATATATATATATACATTTTTGTCAGACCTGGAGTTTACTTCGTGGCCTTTTTATCGCTTTATTTACATTAGTCACTTTGGAGTTTACTCGTATGGCGGTTGCTTTTCGCTTTTTTACATTTAGTCCACTTTGGAGTTTACTTCGTGGCGGTTGATCGCATTTATTTCTTTATTTACATTTTTGATCCCCCAAGGAGGTGCTTCGTGGTGGTTGATCATGTCTCTATATATATATTTACCGCTTTTATATATTTACATTTCTGATTCCCCATAGAGGTGCTTCATTGTGGTTGATCATGTTTGTATATATATATTTATAGCTTTTATATATATAACTGCTTACTACTTTTCATATAAATTGTGGCATCATGTGAGCCTAGGAATCATGTGATCACAGATTCAGTCTACTGAATCTAGATTCGGTTCTCGTGATGGACATTTTTAGGTTATGGCGACTTGTAAATTATTCACGGTGTTTGAATTTCCTTAGATGACTTTCATGCCCATGAGGAGTTCGGCACTGCTATATATTATTTTCTCGAAGATGCTTCGCATCTCAAAAATAAAAGCAATCAAACCGATCATTTAATAATAAAATGGAAGTATCAAAGGCCTCAATTACTATTGAACACAGGGTTTGAAACACCTCTTTTACAAAACCTCATTGCTTTATCTTGTTTAAAACTGAATTTTTATATAAATTCAAACCCTGTGTATATAGGTGCGAATGAGGCATAACACTACTTCCAAATAACAGCACATTGACCCACACACACACACACATTCATATAATAGTTTCTTGAAAAGTGGCAGTCACCGTGGTAACACGGATGTCGGGGGGTGCCTAACACCTTCCCTCGGCATAATCAAGCCCCCAAACCCAAATGAATCTCGGTTTCACAGACCCGTTTAGCAGTATCATATCACTTGGTCAATATGCAAACCTTTTCTCGGTTGCGTTGGTGCAACCAGTTAAAAACACCAACTGGCGACTCTTACAGTCAAATCGTCGACATATACATGTCGAACCTTTTTCACTTGTTTTTTCAAACAAATCTCACATAACATGAGAACACCAAAGAACAAGAACATAAAAGGGACAAATAAAAATCACGACGTCGACACCCAAGCCAATACTCATGGATGCTGAAAATGAGGAGACAAGTGGGGATTAGGAAAAGGAGGTCGGAGAAGATTTATCCTTGAGTTCCAATGATATTAAGCTAATTTTGATAGTGCCCTATGAACCTCTTCCACAAAAACTCAAGGATCCGGGTAGCATTGCAATCCCGTGTACAAATGGTAGTCATTTCGTCGGCAAAGCTCTATGTGACATGGGAGCTATCATAAATTTGGAGCCATGGTGGCATGAAAAAGGGGTTCATAAGAAGATAGTTGAAGATTCAATTGTGTTTAAGAAGCTTCATTTCACTAATCCGTCTACAAACACATCAGAGCAACCACCTAGCTATTTAAAGTTTATAAAGGAGATTTTATCTAAGAGTAACAAGTTAAGTGAACGTGAAATAATGGCCCTTACAAAAGCAAAGCCCTCAAAAGTTACGTTACTACCGATGGATGGAGGATTCCTCACTTTTTGAAGGGGGATTGGATAGAGGAAATTGAAGTAGTCGGGCTGACGACTCTAAAATAAGCGCTTATTGGGAGGTAACCCAAGTTTAAATTTTAATTTTTTTAGTAGTTAATAAATTTACATTTATTAGGATTTAATAAACTTGCTTCTATTGTGTTTCCAGGTTAATCAAGTCAAATTCAAGTATGGTACTCGATTCATTCTAATGTGCCTAGCCTATTCTCCAAACTTAGCGGATAAGGAGAAAGATTGCTATATTTTTAGGGAAGTCCTCTGCTTTAATTTTTCCTATTTCAGCCATTGAGGATAATTTCTAGTTTAAGTTTGGGGGCATTTTAGTGTCGTATTGCATATAGTTAGTTATTTTCATTGTAGTTCATTATTTTTACGTGTTAGCATTGTGTTTTTGCATTTAGTGTGCATATTATACATGGTAGCACTTGCATATTCATATATGTGTTGCATTAGTATGTATTCATGTAATATAATTACATTTTGCATGAATCTGTGCAATCGGTTGGTGTGGTCTTGGCTTGGCCAATGATGAGATTGGTATTTTATTTTAATTTGAACAGAATTGATAATTGGTGTTTAACTCTAAATTGAGTCATGATGGTAATCTAAGTTTATCAGAAGCTTTTGTAACTGGTTAGCAAGTAGATTTGCTTATTTTAACTTCTTTGGATCAAAGGAGTGCATGATTATTTTTTGGGGAAAAATTAAAGTTCAAATGTTAATGACATCTATAAATGTTGACAGGAAGGCTAAAAAACTAAATAAACAAGTTTAGGGGAATCAATGGGGAATAAAAAAAGAAAAATAAATAAAAATCAAGAAAAATATTTATATATGCATTATTATATTGACTTGTTTGGTTCTGTGTCCTTTACTACTCGGATAAGTAAGCCCTAGGGGTGTCTCTACACCTAGCTCCCTAAAACCATCTGGTTTGGGAGTCGTTGGTTGAAAGTTCACTAAATGGGTAGTTCTAAAAAGCCTAAGAGAATCAGACATTGCATAGTCAAGTGTTAGCACGGGATGGAGCGTAACACGCACTCATGAAAAAATAAAGTATGAATAAAACTCCATAGGGACCCTCGAGTTTGGTAATATTTGGTTTTGGCTGGAATTGTTGTGTTTACAGAAATAGTTGCTTTAAATGGTGAGTTTTGCCTCTTAAGAAGTAAATTACAAAATCTAGTTTGATCTGCAGTTGGTTGGAGCTAGTAAATGATCACACACACATTGCATGGGTAATGATGGGTTTAGATTGTCGGATTGTTTCCATTTATTGGTTTGCATTGATGAGATGTTCTATTTAAGTTTCTTGAGGATATCTCAGAGGCTTGTTGTTAATATTCATATTAATTTGTTGCCAGATTTATAGGATTGTAGAGTATAGTTCACATTTGCATCATGGTTGTTTTTTGTGTAGTATAACATTGTTTTGTTTTGCTTGAGGACAAGTAAAGGTTTAAGTTTGGGGGTATTTGATGAGTGGGTTTTATACCCAGGAATTGAGTGCGTTTGAGCTTAATCTTTTGATTGGTTTTTAAGTGTTGTGTGTGAATTTCATGCATTTTATATTATTTTGTAGGCTATGACACGGCATTGCCATGAAGAAGAAAGAAAAATAATTTGGACATCTTTTGGAGTACAATATTCAAGCACATGCAAGAAGGGAAGGTTGAAGGGCTTTTAATGCAAAGTTGAATGCATGTTCTTGGCTTGGAACTTGGATTTCATTGTAGATCTACTTCTTAGCTTTCCAAAATATCTTGAATCGTCCCAAATGGAGTTCGGATGCGAGATTTATGGCATTTTATCAACAAAGATCAAAGCTCAGAGTTGTCATGTTTGCCATTTACATAGCAGCTACTTCAAGCCCAATTTTGATCATGATCCAACTAATATCTGTCAAAGAATGAAAGTTGTATATCTCGTCGAGATCTTCAATTTGATAGGTAGCAGGCTCCATAAATCCTTCCGAATCAAAAGTTATGGTCATTTTACCAAAGGAAGTCGCAGTAGAAAATTGACTGGTGCGGGGTGCGCCCAGAGTAGCGCGAGGCACGGACTATCATATTTTCTATAACTGTAGTGCGAGGCACACCCAAATTAGCCTAAGAGAAGCACTGGGCACACCGGACGGTGGGGGAGAGAGCTGATTTGGGTGTTATGTTGTCCAATTCGAGCTAGAATAGGATTGTTAGTTGTCTAACTTGCTAGGGTTTCCATTAGGATTATAAATACTTTATTATTACTTGGATTGGAGACACTTCTTCTAGACTTTTGACAACAATTCATTGAGAGCCACTTCTATTGGAGACTTGGAGATATCATTGGAGAGCACACAAGGTGGAGATTGAAGCTTAGAGACTGGAGATTGCTCGACAGAGTTTTTTTTCTTCTTTTAATTTTATTATCTGTACTTGAGATGTTATTTAATTTTAATCTTCTTGACTTTATTATGATGATGAACTAATTTCCCAATTAGGGGTACAATGGAACCTTTTGCAAATCATTAATTAAATTATCATTATTTTCACTTGTTGATCCTATTGGGTTGATTATTATATTTTGTGCTTAATCTATTAATTGCCTAGCTAGCAATTAATTTGATATCTTTAATGGAATTGAAAGAGGAAATCTTAGATTAGATCTGAATATAATAACGTATGAATTTTTTTATTCCTGTTAAGGATAACATAACAGTGTACGAGACGTAAGTACTTGTATGTCATGCGTAATTGTGTTAGGAGTTTGTGCTTAATGAATCTGTTTTAAATGTCTTGCACGAAAGTAGCAAAATAACTGAAATAGGTCTTTTTATTAATCATTGACAGATGTTAATAAATTGATAGGAAATCCTAGTTGGCTACTCATTGGATTAAATAAGTGGAAATATGATAAGGAGATTATTGTAAAGCAATTGAGGAAATTGTATTCCTATGTCTTATCATCTGGTGATCAATAATTGTTATTTAATTAATTTTTATTTTTTTTAATCAAAACAATATCACAAATCAATTGGATTGACTGTTTAAGTGAATTTGAATGGATAAAAACTTGTTAATTAGATTAATTATTAGTAATTGTTCCCTGTGGGTACGACACTCTTCTTACTTCTTTATTACTTGATTGATCGTGTACACTTGCGCATATTTTTTATTATATAAATTGGACAATACATGGCATGCCAGCATCCATAGTTTCTGATCGACACCTTATATTCACTTCACGATTTTGGGTCAGCTTGCAGAAAGCTATGAGCACTGAATTACGATTTAGTTCAGCATACCATCCCTAGACAGATGGGCAATTGAAAAGGACTATTCAAACTCTTGAAGATCTATTGAGACTCTCTAGACTTTAAAGGAAGTTAAGACAAGTACTTACCATTGGTGGAATTCTATAACAACAGTTATCAAGAAAGTATAGGCATGACTCCATTTGAGGCGTTGTATGGACGAAAGTGTCGTTCTTCAATATGCTAGGACGAGGTGGGTGAAGCAACATTGTTGGGACCAGAGTTGGTATGCATGACTACAGAAAAGATTCAAATGATCTTGCAACGTATACAAATAGCACAAGATCAAGAAATGAGTTGTGTTGATCTTCATCAAAGGGACGTGGAATTCAATGTTGGAGATCATGTATTATTACATGTCACTCCATGGAAAGGAGTTACGAGATTTGGAAAGATGGGAAAGCTTAACCCTCGATTTATTGGTCCATTTGAAATCCTCGACCGAGTAGGAACCGTGGTCTATAGACTCGCCTTAACGCCAAGCATGTCTCATGTTCATAACTTTTTCCACATATTTATGCTACGTAAATATGTGAAAGACCTGAACCACATTATTGAATTAGAACTAGATGAGATAGCATAGAATTTAATGTATGAGGAGGTACCTGTCAAGATCTTGGATAAGAAGGAACAAATTTTACGGTCAAAGGTACCTCAAGTCAAAGTTCTGTGGGGAAATCATGATACCGAGGAAATAACTTGGGAGTTAGAATCTGAAATGACATCAAGGTATCCTCACCTCTTCGATATGCCATATACGTACGTCTATTTCGGGGACGAAATTTCATAAGGAGGAGAGGTTGTAAGACCCAAACTTTTTATGAATAAGATTTATTTTTTTCTAAATAGTAAGGTGTTAATTTAATAAATGTTATAGTTATGGGTGATATGTGCAAATTATATGAAGTGAACATTTTGTTTGGGAATATTCATTTTTTCGGGGAATATTCCTTTTGTCGGGGAATATTCGTACGATGGCGTCGAAATAACCAATCATTGGTGGGCCCCCATAATAGAATAATTGTCAGATAGGAAAAGCGATAGAAATAACCTTTTTAAAAATTGACGGCAAAACTTTTACCGTTAAATATTGAAATATCTGGTGATAAAAGTACAATAATACACGTTATTCCATACTAACACGCGGTACTCCACAGTAGTACACGGTATTGCATAATATTTCTGATTATTAATTCAATAATTGCTATAGTACACTAATGTTTATTCATAATCTTATTGTTCTTATTATTTATGTTCATCCTTTATATCATTGTCATAATCATCCGATTTAAATTGTGGTGAAAAGTTCTCTTTGGCCGAAGTGCAAAGAGTAACCGTTGATTGGCATAATTATGACTAGGAACTGTGAATTGGTATAATCATGTCCTTTGGTGTTACAGATAAAGGCTTGTGGTGAGAGTTCTATTTGTCTCATAGTGCAAAGATGGACTGTTGTTTGGCATGATCATGATTGTTGGTGTTACAAATGAATATCTTTGGCCCGTAGTACAAAGATAAATTGTGGATTTGCATAATTATGAACAGGAACTATTGATTGGTGTTACAGGGATAAAATATTGATGATGAACGTTTAAATCATAGAAGATATTAGACATTATGCTCTACTTGAGTCTTCTAATGGATTGTTTGTTCCGCTACAGTTATTGTTGAAAACTTACATTATCTTTAAATATCTGATTATCACTGTTCAAGGCTAAAGATAATTTATTCTTCATTATCTTAGTTATAATATTCTTTACTGTGCTATTTGAGCTCACCCTTTTCCTTTTTGTTCCATTGTTCTTCTTAAGAAATAAGAGTATAGCTGGGACTAGCCGGGGAATGAAGTGATGGTCTGAGTTAGCTATTATAGTAGTCTTCACCACGTTGTAAAATAGTATAACAATAGTTGTATTGAGGACTTAAAACATGTGTCGTTGTGTTTTATATGGTATTGTAATAATTTGGGTTTGAATATTATCGTACTACATGTAGTACGATATTTATATTAAAACTCATAGTATGTGTGTTGTCATATTTGCACGACAATTTAATAGTTATAAATAGGAAAGTTTGTATTTGGATTTTGTAGTATGTATTTAACGACTCAAAATGGGTTGTGTAGACATATTTTGGGGGCGTCACACTAATGAACAGGGAATAAGTTCAAATAAAAGAACTTATGATATTGTTAGTAACAGTGATCATGGTTTAGAAGATATTGATTAACCTAGATGTAGTAAACATACTAGAATATCAAAATTTTATGGACCAGATTTTCTAATTTATTTGTTAGAAAATGAACCTCAAACTTATAGAGAAGCAGTATCGGGTCCCAAAGCTCCATATTGGAAAGAGGCCATAAATAGTTAAATAGAATCCATATTGCACAATCATACATGGGAATTAGTAGATTTCCCACTACGCTCTAAACCTCTTGGATACAAGTGGATATTCAAGAAGAAAATGAAAGTGGATGGATCTATAGATAAATATAAAACAAGACTTGTAATAAAAGGATACAAGAAAAATGAGGGGTACTATTTTGATATATATTCTCTCGTGACAAGAATATCTTTAATTTGGATGTTAATAGTCATTGGAGCTATATAGAATTTGGAGATACATCAAATGGATGTGAAAACAACCTTCTTAAATGGTAATCTAGAAGAAGAAAATATATGAAACAACCAGAGGGGTTTATTATTCCAGGACAAGAAAAGAAAGTTTGTAGGCTTGTAAAGTTCCTTTATAGATTAAAACAAACACCTAAACAATTGTCGACGTCAGGATTTTTATTGTCCCTTTTCTGTTCTTGTCTTTTGGTGTTCTCATGTTAGATGAGATTTGTTTGAAAAAACAAGTTGTGAAAAGGTCCGACATGTATATGTCGACGATTGGACTGTAAGATTCGCTAGTTGGTATTTTTAAATGGTTGCACCAACTCAACCGAGAAAAGGTTTGCACATTGACCAAGTGATGTAACACTGCTAAACTGGTCTGTGAAACCGATATTCGTTAGGGTCTGGGGGATTGATTATGCGGAGGGAAGGTGTTAGGAACCCCCCGACATCTGTGTTACCACGGTGACTGCTACTTTTTAATTAAATTGTTATATGAATGTGTGTGTGTGTGTGTGGGTCAATGTGCAATTATCTGGAAGTAGTGTTATGCCTCATTCGCACCTATATACAAAGGGTTGAATTTTGTATAAAAGTTCAGTTTTAACAAGATATAGCAATGATGTTTTATAAAAGAGGTTTTTCAAACCCTTATGCTCAATAGTAATTGAGGCCTTTGATACTTCCATTTTATTAAGTGTTCAGCTTGATTTCTTTTATTTTCGAGATGTGAAACATCTTCGAGAAAATAAGGTATATAGCAGTGCCGAACTCCTTGTGGGCATGAGAGCCATCTAAGGAAATTCAAACACCGTGAATAATGTACAAGCTGATTACAGCCGAAAATGTCCATCACGGGAACCGAATCTAGATTCAGGAGACTGAATCTGTGATCACATGATTCCTAGGCTCACATGATGTAGCAATTTATATGAAAGCTGTAAACAGTTATATATATATAAGTTATAAATATATATATACAGACAATCAACAACTACGAAGCGAACTTCATGGGGGACTGGAAATGTAAATATATAAAAGCGATAAATATATATAGAGAGAGACAATCGACCACCACGAAGCAACTCCATGGGGGATTGGAAAAGTAAATAAAGCAGTAAAAATGATCAACCGCCACGAAGTAAACTCCAAGCGGGACTAAATGTAAAGAAAGTAGTAAAAGGCCACGAAGTAAACTTCAGGCCTGACAGAAATGTAAATATATATATATAAGCAGTAAACGTACCGGATATTATATCCAGGCTCAATCAAATAAAGTTTGATGGTAATATATATATATATATATATGTATTTATATATATAAAAACAATAAACGCTCCGGATATAAATCCAGGCTCATCGAACAGAGTTCGATAACAGTTTATATATATATATATATATATATATATATATATATATATATATATATATATATATATATATATATATATATATATATATATATAAGCAATAAATGCTCAGAGCACGTGAATCCGGGCTCATCAAGCGAGTTGACCACAGTTTATATATAAGCAATAAACACTCACGGGCGTGAATCTAGGCTCATCGAGCGAGTTCGACCACGATTTATATATAAGTATATATAAAAAAATAACGCGCTCGGGACGTGAGTCCAAGCTCAATCGAGGCATAACTCGATAATGTTAGTCCATATATATATATATATATATATATATATATATATATATATATATATATATATAAAGAAATAAAAAGCCATGGAGATAGAAAGTAAAGGCATACACACGAAACATGACTCTCAACGTGAAAAATGGTGTGTGCACAGTAGTGGAGAAAGGCTTTAAGAAATGTAAGAAGGCTTACAGTGGACTGTCAAAGAAGACTTCAATAGCTTTAAATGGATGAACACTTGGTTCCCACCGGTAAAATATAACAATATATAAGCTCACAAGTGTTTAAAATGAGAAAGCACTTAGTTTATAGTGTGTACAAAGCAAATTAGACAGGGCTTCCTCGTCTTTTCTCTTGCTAAAATAGCCACCCCAAGCCCTCTATTTATAGAGGAGGGAGCCGCAAGTGTACTATGGCAGTAGCGGGTGTACCTGCGGCTGCCCGGGGTGCCCCGGGAAATGTGGGTTCCACTGTCTCAAAGTACGTGCACTCGGACAATGCGCTGTTCGCTCGAACCTTCATAACTTTCAATCCGGGAGTCCGATGGAAGCGTGCCATACCATTTCGGAAAGCTCTTTTCAAGAGCTATACAATGACATAGGATTTTCCCTTTTTTGATTCCGAGAAGATGGGTCCATGACCAAAATAGCATTTCCAGGTCTCCGTTAGGCAGTCCGTTGAGCTGTTTTGCGTAGTTTGCGCTCGAAAGTTAAGATGTGATTCTCGTGGGACTTCTTTTAAAGAAATTTGAGTTGAAATGAGTGTATTTGATTTGAGTTGAAGTTGAATTGGTAAAATGACTATTTTGCCCCTCCTGAGGTTATCTCCAGTTTTCGCACAGTTGTAGCAGTCTTTTCTCAGGGTTATCTCTGAGGTTGGCATGTTGTTGACTCTGACTATCCTCAGGGTTATCTTTGAGGTTGGCTTGAGCTCCTGGGGTTATCTCCAGGCTTTAAACTTGATCCCCCCGGGGTTATCTTCGGGGTTGGAACTGATTTTCCCAGGGTTATCTCCAGAGTTAAAAGCTAATTTCCCAGGGTTATCTCCGGGGTAGGAAAATGGATCTCCCGGAGCTATTTCTGGGGTTGGAATTGATGTTGTAGTCCTCTAGGGTTATCTCTAGAGTGTGAAAAAGACGTTTTTGTCCTCCTGCATAGTTAGTAAAAGGAAAAAAAAATTCGAGCATCTACAACAATGACATGAAAAATATGACAGTGCAATGATGTCAAATGGTTTCAAAATAAATGATTGTGATAAATGTGTATATTTCAAGGACACTGCGAAAGGGTTTGTTATTATATGTCTTTATGTAGATGATATGCTCATTATGGGTAGTAATAATGAAATCATTAAAACTAACAAGAAAATATTAAATAATATGTTTAACATGAAGACATGGGTGTTGACAATGTAATATTAGGAATTAAAATTTCTAAAACATTGGATGTGTTAATGTTATCACAATCACACTATATTGAGAAAATACTTAGAAAATTTGATCAATATGATTTTAATCTTATGGGAAAACTGGTAGATATAAATCTACAATTGTCTAAAAATAAATGAGAGAACATATCACAACCTGAGTATGCACAAATAATTAGAAGCCTTATGTATTTAATGAATTGTACACGTCATGCCATAGCACATGTTGTTAATAAATTGAGTAGATTTACATGCAATCTAGTACAAGATCACTGGAAAGAGATTATAAGAGTTTTAAGGTATTTAAAATACACTCAAAATTTTGGATTGCACTACTCAAGATATCCAGCAGTACTTGAAAGATACTGTGATGGGAACTGGATATTAGATGCAAAAGACTCTAAATCCACAAGTGGTTTTGTGTTTACACTAGAGGAGTAGTATCATGGAAATCTTATAAACAAACATGAATTAATCGAACAACAATGGAATCTAAGTTTATTGTATTAGATAATACTAAAGAAGAAGCTGAGTGGCTTCGTCATTTTTTAGAAGATATTCATATGTGGCCTTAACTCGTGCCTGCTATTTGTGTCCATTGTGATAGTCAATCAAAAATTAGAAGGGCACAAAGTCGCATGTATAATGGTAAGTCTAGACATATACATCGTAGACAAAATACCATAAAACAATTGGTCTCTGATGGCATTATGTCTATTAAGTACATTAAGTCGAAAGAAAATATAGCTAATCGATTAACTAAAGGTTTGAATAGAGAGGAAGGAAAAATAACATTGAGAGGAATGAGTTTAAAAGCCTATAAATAAAGATTGTGATGGTGGAAACCCAAACTAGTTAACTGGAGATCCCAAGAACTAGGTTCAAAGGGACAGCTAAACTGTGAATGATTAGACCAAATCACCTCCGGCGATTTTAGGATAAGTTGTGCTTTTAATTATTCTTATATCTTGATAAACAAGTGGGGCATGACAGAATACTTTTATTAAGAATCACCTATGTGAGTGTGCAATAATGATAAGGCTATACTTGTGAGAGCCCAAATTTAATGAATAAAGATTTAAATTTCTCAAAATATTTTTTTTAATATTATAGTGTGGATTTGATATAATGTTATAGTTGTGGGTAATATTTATAAATTTTGCAAAGTAAGCAAGTAATTATATAATATTCGATTGGTCGAGGAATATTCGTTTTAACAGGGAATATTCGTACGATGTCACAATCATTGGTGGACCCCATAACGGAAGTATTATCGTAGTTAGAAAACGACAGAATTATCTTTTTATAAAAATAACAGCGAAAGCATTACCAATTAAAAGCGTTGAACTACCCTAGGTAGTAAAAGTACAATGATGTCTGGCGTGGTTACGTAGTCGCATTACGGTATTGATTATTGATGCTTATGTAAGAAGTCACTCGTATACTCAATTATTGCTCATGAATTGATGCATCATATATCTCATATTATTGATTCAATTATTGTCACTGTATCATCTGCATAATATGTTATATTATTAAATTAATAATTGAGACGGCAAAGTTATTCATATTATTATTTGCAATATTGACAATGTCTAGAAGTTCTGTCAAGTAGAGGTTTGGTCACCTAATTGCACGCCAATAAGGAGAAATCCTTATCGGAAAGCCCCCTCTTTCCTGGGAACAACCTGGTTGTTAAATATTGTGAGTTATAATATTAATGATGAATAAGTTCGTGTTGATTAAAGATGAAATTGATAGTTCCATTGTGTGCAAATTATTAGTGTTAGTGGAAATCGACATTTATTTCTATAATAATTGATGTCTGGAGGTTATATTGACCAATCGGGTAATTAACCGGATAAATGAGAAATTAATTGCTATTGATTCATATGATTATAACTATTTATTCACTTGTGTGTACTATTGATTCACATTCATTTACTATTAGGGGAGTTGGTGCAAGATTGATAATACTTGCATGACTAAATTAAAAATAGAGGTATAGATGAAGATACTATACTATAATTAATTTTTTCACATGTTTAGAACTATTGATTCACATGATTTATTATTAGGAGAGGTAGTGCAAGTTTGATAATACTTATAGGACTAAATTAAAAATAAAGAAAAAGAGGGAGGTATTATACTATAATATTTCGAGCCCCAAAACGTGTAATTATCAAAACTATATTTTCCTATAAATAGAAGCTCATTCTTCCTTCATTTCTCACCAATTCACTAAAACTATAGAGCAATTATTATAGAGAAAAATTATAGAGAGAAAGAAGAAGAGAAGTCTGCTACCTCACTATTTCAGTATCCAGTTTCTTCTAAGGTAAGGGGTATTATTCTTTCGTATTCATGAAGAGAGTTATTTTCTTTCAATACTCATAAGGGTTGTTATTCCATTCTTTATTATTATGTTGGAATAACTTTGCAATACATGGCAATAATCTTGCATACATGGTAAAATTATTTTGTTATTCCATTCTTTATTATTACATTGGAATAACCTATCTATCTGATCTATCGCATGCACTGGTGAATTACATTGATATTCCATTCTTTAATAATTTGTTAAAATATCACATGCATGCGGATTACGCATGACGACACAGTTCCATTCTTTATTATTTTGTTGGAATATCACATGCATGCGGATTCTGCATGACTGGTTCCATTCTTTATTATTCATTGGAAATAACACATGCATGCGGTCTATCGCATGCATGGTGAATTCTTACATTATTCCATTCTTTATTATTACGTTGGAATAACTCGCATCATGTGGATTACGCATGCATGGTGAATGATCCTTCGTATTCATTCTTTATTAAATTGTGGAAATGATCTGTCTACGTGGATTACCGCATGGCGGGTGAAAATCCATTAGCAGTTTCGTATATTCTATTATACTCATCTGGGATATCATTCCTTTTGTACTCGTCATGAAATATCTTTTTCTTTGGTATTTTTCTGTTACGAGTTACTATTCATGGGTTACTATTCACCCGGTTACTATTCACTCTGGTATTATTCAGTCAGGTATTCGGGGTACTTTTTATGTCGGAGTACTATTCACGAGTTACTATTCACGGGTTACTATTCACCCGATTACTATTCACTCTATTATCATTCACTCGGGTATTCGGGACACTTTTCGTGTCGGGGTACTATTCACGGGGTACTATTCCCAAAGTACTATTCACGGGGTACTATTCACCCGAAAAATATATTTCTTTTCTGTTCAAATTATTTTTGGTACATGAATATTATTCTTGAATTTAACTCCACAAAGTAGTATCATGTTGAAAATTTGGACGTTATTGAGTTCTGGATAAATTAAATTATAAATCTTTAAAATTTATCCTTGAACTTATTTTATTGAATTATTATGTCATTGTCATCATCCTCATGTTTATATTGTGATTAAAGTCATCTTTGGCTTACGTGCATAGATGGACTTGGTATGATTATGACCAGGGATTATTCGGTATAATCATGACCGTAATGTGACGAATGATGTGGTAAAAGTCCTCATTGGCACGTAGTTCATTGATGGATGGTTGTTGGTATGATTATGACCAGGGATTATTCGGTATAATTATGACCATTGATGATTACATGAATATCCTTGGCTGTGGTGTAGGGATGATTCGATTTTATTTATTAAGCTGAGTCTCAGTGATAAAGTTGATGAAAAACTTTTTAAATCATAGAAGATAGTAGATTTTATGCTCTACTTGACTCTTCTAATGGATTGCTTGTTCCGCTGCAGTTAAACTAGATGTTTGTTATATTGTATCAGTTTAACACTGTTGTAGGCTAATGATAATTTATTCTGCATTATCTTAGTCATAATATTTCTTACTGGGCTAGTTGAGCTCACCCTTTTGCTTTCATTGTTCTCTTCAGGAAATGAGAACGTAGCCGGGACTAGTCGGGGAACAAAGTGACGGTCCAGATGATAGCATTAGTAGTCCTCACTATTCTGTTAAATAGTGTGACAATAAATGTAATGAGGACTTCATTGAGTGTGGATATTGTCTAGATGACAATATTCTTATTAAAACTCTTAGATTATGTTTTGTCGTATTTTACACGACTGTTGTATAATTAAGTTGTATTTGAATTTTGTACCATATATTTGGCGACTCAAGATGGGTGATGTATACCTGTTTTGGGGGTGTCACAATTGGTATCAAAGCTTAGGGATATGATCTTTGGCTGAGATGTGAGACAAGAACTAGGAGGGGAGAAAAGCGGAATTCCTTCGCTAATATGAGCTACCTAAGTTTATTTGGTATTTAATTGGTCGGTCAGAGTATAGGGATTATATGTGATATGTCAATTAACCTTTGTTTTATGGCAGTATTTGAGAATGGCATCCAAAAATGTTGAGATAAGCAATGGAGCACATGAGACCGTTGAGTCACCAACGTTCGATACCAAGGATAATGTGCAACAAGAAGACAATAATCCTCGGTGTAAATAACAAACACCGTCGGATGATGAACGATGGGATGATCGGAGGCTTTATGCAATTCATACAACATCAGGTAAGAGAGACTCCTGTTCAAAATATAGGTGAAAATAATGGCAACCCACGGTCGGTCACCGCTAAGCAGTTCAAGGAGCTGGGACCACCGAAGTTTTTGGGAAAGCCAGAACCACTTAAGGCGGAGACGTGGTTAAAGCAGATCACCAAGATATTTGATGTCTTGGGATGCTCCGAGGAGCACAAGGTTCCCTTTGCCACCTTTATTTTATGTGAAAGGCGATTCTTGGTGGGAATCTGTAAAAGCGTACTGACTGGCCGACTCAAGATGTCTTGGGAGAAGTTCTAAGAACTGTTCAAGGACAAGTACTTTCCCGAAAGTATTCGTCATATGAAGGAGGTGGAGTTTATCAAGTTGGAGCAAAAAAATATGACTGTGTCGCAATACGAGTTTAAATTTGCGGAGTTATCCTGGTTTGCATCCCATTTGGTCGATAATAAGGAGCGAATGACGAAAATGTTTCTAAGAGGTTTGAAACCCGAAATACGTCAATACCTCATTTCTCATAAATTGTGTTTGTATTCAGATGTAGTGAATAGGGCTCAGTTATTGGAGCGCGATAATGAGCCAGCCCAACCAAAGGATAACAAGCAACAACACGATAATAATCGTACCGGTGGTAACGGCCATCGGAACAATGATAACCATCGTGGGGGAAATTATCATGCCAAGAATGGTAACCACTTTGGTGGTAATCATGGCCAAGATAATAGGAGTGGAAATTTCAAGAAGAGAAGGTTCAACAACGATGGAAAGACAGCAGCACCAACACCCGTTTTCAAGGAAGGAGAACGACTACCAATTGTATGCTTCAAATGTGGAGGGGAGGGACATATCAGTCCAAACTGCGTGATGCAGTCCAAAGCATGTTACAATTGTGGAAAAGAAGGTCACCTAGACCGATTTTATCGTGCACCAAAGTCAAGTCCAGCTGGGACGGTGGCACCAAAGGCGGATACGGACAAAACAAAGTCGGTGGATTCAGGAAGAGCATTTTTCGTGACTTCTCAAAAAGTGAGTAAACCGAATGAAGTTAGCACGGGTTAATTAATTATAAATTTTTATGAAGTTTATACCTTATTAGATATCGGTTCTACCCATTCTTTTATCTCTCTTGTTTGCGCTCAACATTTAAATTTAACTCAGGAGAAATTAGACTTTGACTTATCGGTTAAAATTGCGTTAGGAGAAACCTTCGTTACCTCCACTGTTTATAAATCTTGTTGATTCAAATCGACACTTTCACATTACCTGTCAATCTTATCTCTTTGAAAATACTTGCCTTTGATGTAATTTTAGGAATCGATTGGTTAACTACTCATCATGCTTTTAGTAAGGTTGTTAGCTTTCATATTCCTAACCAACCTGTTATGCGAATTCAAGCAACAAAACCACTAAAGTCAATCATTGTCATATCAAGCAATAAGTAAAGAGCCCCGAGCCTTTCGCTGGTGACTTCCTTGTGTGGAATGCACCAAAGCCAGAATATCCATAGGGGACGTCGTGAATAACGGTGGCAAGTTGATAGGTATCAATGTGACGTGCTATCCAAGTCTTGGATGAGAGTCACAGTTTTGAATGATATTTCTATTGTTAATAAATTTCCTGATGTATTCTTGAAGACTTCTTAGCCTACCCCAGAGCGTGAAATCGAATTTTGTATTGACCCCAGTACAAAACCCATTTCTAAAACCCTCAAATATTTCTTCAACTAAAACGAACGTATCATGCGCCAAAGACGTTGGCTCGAGCTGTTGAAGATTACGACTATACCATTCAATATCATCGTAGAAGACCGAACGTGGTAGCTGACGCGTTGAGTAAAAGATCGTATGCGTTAACGAGTGTAATGTTGTTAACACAAAAACCCATTTCGTATAACTTACAAATGATGAAGATGGAGTTAAAGACTCTAGAGACCCACGTGAAGATAACAAATATACGATTAGAATCGACTTTAATCGATAAAGTTAAAAGCCGCTCAAGCTACAGACTCAGATCTGATGAATGTGAAGAAGAAGGTTCAAGAAGGCGTTATTCTAGAAGCAAGTCGATGAAGAGAGAAAATCTCAACCCTTGATTTTATTGGCCCGTTTGAAATCCTTGATCGAGTAGGAACTGTGGCCTATAGACTCGTTTTAGCGTCAAGTATGTCGCGTGTTCATAATATTTTTCACGTATCGATGTTACGTAAATATGTGGATGCCCGAACCATGTTATTAAATTAGAACTAGACGAGATAGCAGAAGATTTAACGTATGAGGACATACGTGTTAAAATCTTAGATAAGAAGGATCATATTCAACACTCAAAGGTTATACCTCAAGAGTTAGAATCTGAAATTAAGTCAAGGTATCCTCATCTCTTCGGCATACCAGGTATGTACATAAATTTCGAGGGCAAAATTTCATAATGAGGGGAGATTGTGAGACCCCAAATTTTATGAATAAAGATTTAAATTTCTCGAATTTTTTTTTTAATATTATCGTGTGAATTTGATATAATGTTATAGTTGTGGATAATATTTATAGATTTTGCAAAGTAAGCAAGTGGTTATATAATATTCGATTAGTCGGGGAATATTCATTTTAATAGGGAATATTAAAGACGACAAAGACAATCATTAAGTGGACCCCATTAACGGAAGTATTATCGTAGTTAGAAAGCAGCGTAATTATCTTTTATAAAAATAACCGTGAAAGTGTTACCGTTAAAAGCTGTTGAACTACCGGTAGTAAAAATACGATGTCTGGCGTGGTTGCATAGTAGCACGCGGTATTAATTATTGATACTTACGTAAGAAGTCACTCAGTTATACTCAATTATTGCCACAGTAATTGATGCATCATATCTCTCATATTATTGATTCAATTATTGTCACTGTATCATCTGCATAATATGTTATATTATTAAATCAATAATTGAGACGGTAAAGTTATTCATATTATTATTTGTAATATTGACAATGTCTAGAAGTTCTGTCAGGAAGAGGTTTAGTCACCTAATTGCGCGCCAATAAGAAGAAATCCTTATCGGAAAGCCCCCTCTTTCCTGGGAACGACCTGGTTGTTAAATATTGTGAGTTATAATATTAATGATGAATAAGTTCGTGTTGATTAAAGATGAAATTGATAGTTCCATTGTGTGGAAATTATTAGTGCTAGTGGAAATCGACATTTATTTCGATAATAATTGATGTCTGGAGGTTATATTGACCAATCGGGTAATTAACCAGATAAATGAGCAATTAATTGCTATTGATTCATATGATTATAACTATTTGTTCACATGTGTGTACTATTGATTCACATTCATTTACTATTAGGGGAGTTGGTGCAAAATTGATAATACTTGCATGACTAAATTAAAAATAGAGGTATAGATGAAGATAATATACTATAATTAATTTTTTCACATGTTTAGAACTATTGAGTCACATGATTTACTATTGATTCACATGATTTACTATTAGGGGAGGTAGTGCAAGTTTGATAATACTTATAGGACTAAATTAAAAATAAAGAAAAAGAGGGAGGTATTATACTGTAATATCTCGAGCCCCAAAACGTGCAATTATCAAAACTATATTTTTCTATAAATAAAAGTTCATTCTTTTTTCATTTCTCACCAATTCACTAAACCTATAGAGCAATTATTATAGAGAAAAATTATAGAGAAAAGAAAGAGAAGTGCGCTACCTCCTTTATTCCAAATTATCCATTTTTTCTTAAGGTAAGGGGTATTATTCTTTTCGTATTCATGAAGAGAGTTATTTTCTTTCAATACTCATAAGGGTTGTTATTTCATTCTTTATTATTATGTTGGAATAACTTTGTACATGCTAAGTCTGACATACATGGTGAAATTATTACATTATTCCATTCTTTATTATTACATTGGAATAACTCATGCGTGTGGTCTATCGCATGCACGGTGAATTACATTGATATTCCATTCTTTAATATTTTGTTGAAATATATCACATGCATGCGGATTACATACGACACAGTTCCATTCTTTATTATTTTGTTGGAATATCCTATGCATGCGGATTCTGGCGTGACACAGTTCCATTCTTTATTATTACATTGGAAATAACACATGCATGTGCGGTCTATCGCATGCATGGTGAATTCTTACATTATTCCATTCTTTATTATTCTGTTGGAATAACCTGTCTATGTGGATTACCGCATGCATGGTGAATGGTCCTTCGTATTCATTCTTTATTAAATTGTGGAAATGATCTGTCTACGTGGATTACCGCATGGCGGGTGAAAATCCATTAGCAGTTTCATATATTCTATTATACTCATCTGGGATATCATTCCTTTTGTACTCGTCATGAAATATCTTTTTCTTTGGTATTTTTTTACATTACGAGTTACTATTCATGGATTCTTATTCACCTAGGTTATTATTCACTCTGGTATTATTCGATCGAGTATTCGGGTACTTTTTCATGTCGGAGTACTATTCATGAGTTACTATTCACGGGTTACTATTCACCCGATTACTATTCACTCTATTATCATTCACTCGGGTATTCGGGACACTTTTCGTGTCGGGGTACTATTCACGGGGTACTATTCCCAAAGTACTATTCACGGGGTACTATTCACCCGAAAAATATATTTCTTTTCTGTCCAAATTATTTTTGGTACATGAATATTATTCTTGAATTTAACTCCACAAAGTAGTATCATGTTGACAATTTGGATGTTATTGAGTTCTGGATAAATTAAATTATAAATCTTTAAAATTTATCCTTGAACTTATTTTATTGAATTATTATGTCATTGTCATCATCCTCATGTTTATATTGTGATTAAAGTCATCTTTGGCTTACGTGCATAGATGGACTTGGTATGATTATGACCAGGGATTATTCGGTATAATCATGACCGTAATGTGACGAATGATGTGGTAAAAGTCCTCATTGGCCTGTAGTTCATTGATGGACAGTTGTTGGTATGATTATGACCAGGGATTATTCGGTATAATTATGACCATTGATGATTACATGAATATCCTTGGCTGTGGTGTAGGGATGATTCGATTTTATTTATTAAGCTGAGTCTCAGTGATAAAGTTGATGAAAAACTTTTTAAATCATAGAAGATAGTAGATTTTATGCTCTACTTGACTCTTCTAATGGATTGCTTGTTCCGCTGCAGTTAAACTAGATGTTTGTTATATTGTATCAGTTTAACACTGTTGTAGGCTAATGATAATTTATTCTGCATTATCTTAGTCATAATATTTCTTACTGGGCTAGTTGAGCTCACCCTTTTGCTTTCATTGTTTCTCTTGAGAAATGAGAGAGCGTGGCGGGACTAGTCGGGAACAGTGGACGGTCAGGATGATAGCATTAGTAGTCCTCACTATTACATTAAATAGTGTGACAATAAATGTAATGAGGACTTCATTGAGTGTGGATATTGTCTAGATGACAATATTCTTATTAAAACTCTTAGATTATGTTTTGTCGTATTTTACACGACTGTTGTATAATTAAGTTGTATTTGAATTTTGTACCATATATTTGGCGACTCAAGATGGGTGATGTATACCTGTTTTGGGGGTGTCACAATTGGTATCAAAGCTTAGGGATATGATCTCTGGCTGAGATGTGAGACAAGAACTAGGAGGGGAGAAACGGGGAATTCCTTCGCTAATATGAGCTACCTAAGTTTATTTGGTATTTAATTGGTCGGTCAGAGTATAGGGATAATATGTGATATGTCAATTAACCTTTGTTTTATGGCAGTATTTGAGAATAGCATCCAAAAATGTTGAGATAAGCAATGGAGCACATGAGACCGTTGAGTCACCAACGATCAATACCAAGGATAATGTGCAACAAGAAGACAATAATCCTCAGGTAAATAACAACACCGATCAGATGATGAACGATGGGATGATCAGAGGCTTTATGCAATTCATACAACATCAGGTAAGAGAGACTCCTGTTCAAAATATAGGTGAAAATAATGGCAACCCACGGGCCGGTCATTGCTAAGCAGATTCAAAGAAGCTGGGACCACCAAGTTTTGGGAAAGCCAGAACCACTTAAGGCGGAGACGTGGTTAAAGCAGATCACCAAGATATTTGATGTCTTGGGATGCTCCGAGGAGCAAAAGGTTCCCTTTGCCATGTATTTGGCGACTCAAGATGGGTGATGTATACCTGTTTTGGGGGCGTCACAATACTTCTCTAGAGCACTTATAAATCTGGGAAGTTTCGGGGCCAAAATGAAAAAAGTCATGAGAACCAAATATGTCTGGAAAGATTTTGTGTGAATTATCTCGATTTACACAAATGGTTGGGTTGTTTAAGACATCACGTTCACTGAACATCCAATAAACTCAATAGTCTTTCATAAGGGAAGGTTCAAGGCCAAAAGCTACCTCTCTCTATGAAGATGATTTCCAATTATGTCTCTCTCAGAGTCTATATAACATTTGCATAAATTGGCAGTCAATTTCATTCATGTTAAGGATTGTTAGAATTTGAGCCTAAATTTAAGTGGGTTCAATTAATCATTAGAGATGAATCCACATATCAACGTGTTCTACTCCATGAGTAGATGAAAATCAAGTATTGGGAAGCTCAAATACATGGGGTAATTAATGAAAAATTTACTCTCAAAGGTCACTCGTGAAGATGATAAATAAATGTTGTGGGAAGTTTAGTAACACATCGATTGAGAACTAAACATTTAGTTAGTATTAATACAATTAGATTGCTCTTAGGTTTGGGCCCATAGGACACCCCACTTTTGTGGAGGGGAGAGGACCTATCTAATGCTTGGTTTAACATATTTCTGGATTATCTAATCAGCAAAAGGGGAATAAAGGCGAATCCAGAGAAGATAAAAGCTATTTTGGATATGAAGTCTCGTCAATCGTACAAGGATGTTCAGCATCTGACGTGTCGAATAGCAGCTTTGAGGAGGTTTATGTCTAAGTCGGCGGAGACGTATTTACCGTTTTTTGATACATTAATAGGACCAAAGAATGAGAAGACCTTCCAATGAACTTTAGAATGCGAGGATGCTTTTCAGGGGATTAAGAAGTACTTGTCTTCGACTCCTTTATTAGTGAAGCCAGATCCTACCGAGCCTTTGTATTTGTATTTGTATTTGGCGACAAGTTTGTTAGCGGTAGAAGCAGTTTTAGTGCTGGAGATTAGAGGTAAGTAGCACCTGGTTTACTATGTGAACCATGCCCTAAAGGATGCAGAAATAAGGTATCCGAATATTAAGAAGTTTGTTTATGCATTGATAATAGCCAGTCAAAAGTTTCATAAATACTTCCAAGGTCGGTTAATAGTGGTGTATATTGATCAACCCTTAAAGAAAGTGTTGGGAAAACCAGATGTCTCGGGTCGGCTCACAGCATGGACAATAGAGTTGTCATAGTTTATACTGGAGTATCATCCTCAGACAGCAATAAAGGGTCAGGCCTTGGCTGACTTCATAATAGAGTGTTCGTTTTTTGAGGAAAACGATAGTATGGGTCAGACGGAAAGGGTTATTCAGAAAGTTACGGATGTTCAGCCAGTGTAGAGTTCGTGGACGTTGTATGTGGATGGATCCTCGACTTCGGATGTCAGTGGTGCGGGTATTATTCTGACGAGTCTAGAGGGGTTTAGGGTTCAGCAAGCAATTCTCTTCGGGTTTAAAGCGACTAATAATTAGGCAAAGTATGAAACGATTCTAGCAGGGTTGCGGTTAGTGAAGAGTCTTGAGGTGTAGAGGTTGGTGATCTTCAGTGACTCTCAGCTGGTCATCAAGCAGATTTCAGGGGAGTACGAGGCCGGAGGGGCAAGGATGGTTAAGTATCTGGTCGAGGTCAATTGTGACGCCCCCAAAATAGGTATACATCACCCATCTTGAGTCGCCAGATACATGGTACATAAATTCAAATACAACTTAATTATATAACAGTCATGTAAAATACGACAAAATAGAGCTAAGAGTTTAAACAAGAATATTGTCATCTAGACAATATCCACACTCAATGGTTTCCTCATTACAATTATTATCACATTATTCCATAGAATAGTAAGGACTACTAAAGCCATTTATCCTGGACTATCACTCCATTCCCCGACTCGTCCCAGCTATATTCTCATTTCCTGAAGAGAACAACGAAAGAAAGGGTGAGCTCAACTAGCCCAGTAAGAAATATTATGACTAAGATAATGTAGAATAAATTTTCCTTAGCCTTCAACAGTATAACAACTGATAGAATACAATAGACAACAAGTTTTAGATCAACAGCTGCAGCGGAATAAGCAATCCATTAGAAGAGTCAAGTATAGAATAAAATCTACTATCTTCTATGATTTAAAAAGTTTTTCATCAACTTTATCGCTGAGAATCAGCTTAATAAATAAAATTGAATCATCCCTACACCACGGCCAAGGATATTCATGTAATCATCAATGGTCATGATTATACCGAATAAAGCCTAGTCATAATCATACCAACAACTGTCCATCAATGAACTACAGGCCAATGGGGACTTTTACCACATCATTCGTCACATTATGGTCATGATTATACCGAATAATCCCTGGTCATAATCATACCAAGTCCATCTATGCACGTAAGCCAAAGATGACTTTAATCACAATATAAGCATGAGGATGATGACAATGACATAATAATTCAATAAAACAAGTTCAAAGATAAATTTTAAAGATTTATAATTTAATTTATCCAAAAATTAATGACGTCCAAATTGTCAACATGATACTGCTTTGTAGAGTAAAATTCAAGAATAATATTCATGTACCAAAAATAATTTGGACATAAAAGAAATATATTTTTTGGGTGAATAGTACTTGGAATAATAGTACCGTGAATAGTACCCATAAACACGAAAAGTGTTAGAATACCAGTGAGTGAATGATACTAGCGTAAATAGTAATCGGGTGAATAGTAACCCGTGAATAGTAACTCATGAATAGTACTCAAAGACGAAAAAAAGTGCCTAGAATACCCGAGTGAATAATACTAGAGTAAATAGTAACTTTGGTGAATAGTAATCGTGAATAGTAACTCGTAATGAGAAAAATACCAAAAGAAAGCGATATTTCATAGCGAATACAAAAGAAATGATATCCCAAATTAGTATAATAAAATATCTGAAAGCGCAAATGGATTTTCACCGTCACGCGGTAATCCACGTGAGCGGATCATTTCCACAATTTAATAAAGAATGAATACAAAGGATCATTCACCATGAATGCGGTAATCCACATGGCGAGTTATTCCAGCGAGAATAATAAAGAATGGAATAATGAAGAATTCACCATACATGCGATAATCCTTGCAGACGAGGTTATTCCCAATGAATAATAAAGAATGGAACCAAGTCACGCGTAATCGCACGCATGAGGATATTCCAACGAGAATAATAAAGAATGGAACCAGGTCATGCGTAATCCGCATATGCATGGGATATTCCACGAGAATAATAAAGAATGGAACCGGTCATGCGTAATCCATGCAGGTGCAGGATATTCCAATGAATAATAAAGAATGGAATAACAACAGAATTCACGGGCATGCGATAGGCCCCTGCAGATGAGTTATTCCAACAGAATAATAAAGAATGGAATAATGGAAGAATTTCACCATATATGAGGTACTTGGCATGGCAAAGTTATTCCAACATAATAATAAAGAATGGAATAACAACCCTTACGAGTATTGAAAGAAAATAACTCTCTTTATGAATACAAAAGAATAATACCCCTTACGAGTATTGAAAAAAAATAATTCTCTTCATGAATACGAAAGAAATAATACCTCTTACCTCAAAAGAAAACTGGATACTTGAATAGTGATGTAGCAGACTTCTCTTCTTGTTTCTCTCTATAATTTCTCTCTATAATAATTGCTCTATAGCTTTAGTGAATTGGTGAAAAATAATGAAGGAATGAGCTTCTATTTATAGGAAAATATAGTTTCGATAATTGCATGTTTTGGGGCTCGAAATATTACAGTATAATACCTTCCTCTTTTTCTTCAATTTTAATTTAGTCCTGCAAGTATTATCAAACTTGCACCATCTCCCCTAATAGTAAATCATGTGAATCAATAGTACATCATGTGAATCAATAGTTCTAGACATGTGAAAATATGAATTACAGTATAATACCTCCATCTATACCTCCATTTTTAACTTAGTCATACAAGTATTATCAATCTTGCACCAACTCCCCTAATAGTAAATGAATGTGAATCAATAGTACACACATGTGAACAAATAGTTATAATCATGTGAATCAATAGCAATTAATTGCTCATTTATCTGGTTAATTACCTGATTGGTCAATATAACCTCCAGACATCAATTATTATTGAAATAAATGTCGATTTTCACTAACACTCATAATTCCAACACAATGGAACTATCAATTTCATCTTTAATCAACACGAACTTATTCATCATTAATATTATAATTCACAATATTTAAAAACCAAAAGATTTCCTCAGAAAGAGGGGCTTTCCGATAAGGATTTCTCCTTATTGTAGCCGCAATTAGGTGACCAAGCCTCTCCTTGACAGAACTTCTAGACATTGTCAATATTGCAAATAATAATATGAATAACTTTACCGTCTCAATTATTGATATAATAATATAACATATTATACAGATGATATTGTGACAATAATTGAATCTATAATATGAGAGATATGATGCATCAATTACTGTAGCAATAATTGAGTATAAATGAGTGACTTCTTACGTAAGCATCAATAATCAATACCGGTGCTACTATGCAACGCAGCAGACATCGTATTTTTTACTACTAGGGTAGTTCAACAGTTTTAACGGTAACACTTTTGTCGTTATTTTTATAAAATGATAATTCTGTCGTTTTTTAACTACGACAATACTTTCATTGTGGGGTCCACCAATGATTGTGCCGTCGTACGAATATTCCCTGTTAAAATGAATATTCCCCGACTAATCAAATATTATATTACAACTTGCTTACTTTGCAAAATTAATAAATATTACCCACAACTATAACATTATATCAAATCCACACCATAATATTCAAAAAAATATTTCGAGAAATTTAAATCTTTATTCATAAAATTTGGGGTCTCACATCAATGTTCGACTACAGTGCTTCAATTCGTTTTCCTTCTAGGGAGTTGATAGATCAAACAATACTATAGCTGATGCTCTAGCAAAATTGGCTATAACAGATGCTAATACATTCAGTGGGTAGGTTTACATAGAAATTTTGAATCAGCCAAGTGTACAACATATTGAAGTTATGTTTGTAGAGTGGCCAAACTGTTGGATGACTCCCTATTTGAATTATTTAGCTGATGGCGTCTTGCCTTCGGATCGAATGTTGACGAAGAAGGTCAAGCATAAGAGTTTGAATTTTATGCTCATAGACGGGGATTTATATCGAAGGGCCTATTCCTCTCCTCTGTTGAAGTGTTTGGTTCCATCCAAAGCTGAATATGTTCTTCGGGAGGTTCACGAAGGGATTTATGGTGATCACATGGCTGCAAAGGCATTGGCTTATAAGGTGCTTCAGCAGGGATATTACTGGCCAACAATTTTAAAGAAGCGACAGAGTATGTGAAGAAATGCTCTAAGTGTCAGCTCAACAGTCCTATCACTCATCAGTCACTGGTGGATTTGTACTTAGTTTTGTCTCTGATCCCGTTTGTCGTGTAGGGAATTGATATATTGGGTCGGTTGCCGAAGGCGAAGGGTCAAGTCAGTTTCGTGATAGTAGCTATTGATTATATGAACAAGTAGGTAGAGGTGAAGCCCCTTTGGCAGATCATGGAGAAGGAATGTTTGAAATTTTTGAAGGAATTTGTGGTTTTTCGGTTTGGCATTCCCTTGGTGGTGATTTCGGATAATGGTAGTCAGTTCGTGGGTTCAAAGTTTGAAGCATTCTTGGAGGAGTTAAGGATTCAGCATCGAAAGACTTCAATGACTTATCCCCAATCGAATGGCCATGTGGAGGTTACTAACAGAACTTTATTGAACGGGATTAAAAGAAGGCTTGATGAGGCGAATGAAAGGTGGCCTGAGAAGCTACTCAGTGTGTTATGGGCTTATCAAACCACCCGAGGACAACGGATGATTCACCGTTCCGATTAGCTTATGGTACTGATGCCCTGGTCCCGGTTGAAGGTGGCTCTACTTCTCTTTGGGTCAATCAATTCAAAGAGTTATACAATGATGAGGGTCTTCGCATCAACCTGGATTTATTGGAGGAGGTTCGAGAGTTGGCTCTGGTTAGGCTTGCAGCCTACCAAAAGAGATTGGCCAAACATTACAATAAAGGGGTAAAGTTCAGGAGATTTGAAGTTAGAGATCTTGTTCTTCGGGAGGTAGAGGCCTCTATGGCCCAAAATCTCGGGAAGCTTATGCTGAATTGGGAGGGGTTGTATGAGGTTGTTGAGGTTTCAAAGCTAGGTACTTACCGGCTTCAGGTAATGGATGGGACAGAAATCAAGAATACTTGACATGCAGGCAGGCTTCAGAAATACTATCAGTAAAGCGTTGCTAGGTGATTTGACTTTGTAATTTTTCAAGATTATTAATAAAAATGAGTATTCAGTTTTTAACGAATATTGTCATTGGTGTTTAATTTTTTGTTCAGTTCCTTGGAACGAACATTGTTTATAGTGTTAGATGGAATATTTAGTTCCTAGGAACGAATATTATTTTTAACTTGTGAGAAAGATCACGGAGTATTCAGTTCTTTAGAACAAATATCGTCGAGGTTTGTAGTTCAATTCCTAGGAACGAACATATTGTTAATGGAGTTCGGAGAATATTCAGTCCCTGGGGTAGAATATTGTTTGGGGGGTTGTTCAGTTTAGTGAACGACTGCCTTCTTGTGCGCATCCAGTTCTGCCGAATGGGTGTTCTTTCTGTTTCAGGACGTTCAGTTCCCTGGAACGAACCCCTCATACACTTGTATTCAGTTTCCCAAAACGAATGCTTCTTATAAAGATGTTCAGTTCAGTGAACGAACGCCTTCTTGTGCACATCCAGTTCTACCGAATGGGTGTTCTTTTTGTTTGAGGACATTCAGTTCCCTGTACCGAACAACTTTTATACTTGAATTCAATTCTTTGGAACGTTTATTTTTATGAAGTTATTTAGTTTTTTAATGAATAACTTATTTTAATTTAGGGGATTCAGTTTTATAGAATGAATGCTTTTTTATCATGGGTTGTTTAGTTTCCCGAAGCGAACGGTATTTTTATTTGGATTTTTAATTTTTTTTGGAACAAGAATCTGGTCGTTACTTATTCAGTTCTATCGAACGAAGGTGACTTCTTTCATTAATTTGGTACTTAGTTTTTAACAAGTACATAGTGTTGTTTGAAGGTGTTCAGTTAGTAGGTCGAACCCCTTGCTATTTTACTTGCATATTGGATGAATGATCAGTTTCATAGTAAATGATTTTTTCATTGATTTAAAGTTGTTCATTACATTCAAATAATCACATGGAAAGTATAAAAGAGAAATGGTTATTCTGGAGGGGGATCGACCTCGTCATATGAAGAGTTTAATATGTTGATATCGAGTCCGACTGCCAAAATCTTCTCCCTTATCTTTTCTTTGTGGCTTTGGTAGCCTTCGACGAATTGGGCGATGATGTGGTTGGTTAGCTCAAGAGACTTAGTATTCCTCGATGATCTTCTGCTTATCATCCTCGGAGATAATGGCTTTCTTAGCTTTTCGACGTTTAATCTCCTTCTCCATCTCGTCAACGGTTGCAAACATGGTTTTTGATTTATGGCACATTTGTTTGTATTCCTTGGCCAGAATGTTGTAAGATTTTTTGATTTTGTCTCACTCCTCTTTCAGCTCGGCCTGATCCAGTTTAAGTTTTTCTTTCTGCTAAGAAAGTTCTGAGTACTTCCATTTTAACTCCTTCAGTTATAGGGATAACTTTTTCATCTCGGCGGCTAGCCTGCTGACATGGACTATGACAGTTTGAAATTTATATGGGTCTGCCTTTCTTTCATTTGAGGAGGTTATGAGTTCTGCTCAAAGTTGTTCGATTGTGCTTTCTAGTTCTTTTTTGCGAGCAGAGATCTCTTCAACTCGAAGAAGTAGCCGGCCGAAGGCTGATAGCGCCTGTGGGGTAGCATGAAAGTGATAAGTATTATTCGGAGACAATGCATTGATTAAAGGTACAAAAGTGTTCTTACCCGACCCATGGGGACAACGGTTGTAATTAAAAGATCCTCGGCTTCGAGCTCTTCATAGACTTTATCGTCACCGGGTAGGACGAAGGCGTTGAAGTTTCGTAAGGATAGTTGTGTGGAAGGTCCCTAGACCAGGTTGTGTTCAAGAATCGTTTCGGCGGATCTTTGGTGGTTATGGTTTTTTTAGGATGAACTGGGGGAGGAGGAATGTGTGTAACTTCTTGGGTAATTTGTGTATTTTCTTATGTTCGGGCTTTCTTTTGAGGAGGTTTGTTTGAGGTCTCCTCCTCGGTTTGTTAGGTGGTGGTTGTGGTCTTTGAGGTGGAGAGGTTGGAAATTTGGGGGCGACTTTATTGGTTGGGGTTTTGGCGGTGGGACGATGTTGTGGGGGGGTAAGAGCTTTGATGTGTTTTCTTAAATTTTTTCTTCATCAGCACTAGTTTGTCAAATCTGGATTTTTTTTGTGGATAATTTGGGGGCCATAGGGATGGCAGTAATTAGTTGCACCTTCACAGGGGGTTCAGAGAGGTTCGGCTCGATGTTGAGAGAAGTCGCGGGTGAATGAGAGGCGTTTGGTGGTGTATCAATGGGGATTTCTGTTATAAGGATGGTCTCAGCATCGGGATCTTGATCTATGATGGGGTGGGGATGGGTTTCGTGGCATGAGGTTGTTCTGAGCAGGAAGCATCAAGGCCTTCGGGTTTGAAGACTGTTACTACATGTGCAGAGGAATAATGTGTTAGTGAGTGATCGATGTATAGTTGGAAAGTAAAGATGTGTAAAGAGATACTTACATTCGTGGTGGTAGAGCCTCTTCTTCATTTGGCTGTAAAAGGCCCGAAAGGAGTTGATTTTTTTCTTTGGAAATGTGGAGACTTTAAGAACGAGGTCGTTGGGAGAGGCTCAACTTGGCAGAAGCTTTAGGTCGGTTCCTATGATGAAGATCCACTAAGAGTGCCAACTTTTGTTGCTTGATGGGGTTTTTATGGGGGTGATGGTTCCGAGTCGAAGGCCCAGGTAGCGGAAGTCAGGTTCCCCGCTTTTTGATAAACTGAACAGAGCGAGAAAGAATTCTAAACCTAGGGGAACTTTCAGTTTGTGGTAGAAAGCAAGGAAGAGGTTAGGTAAATATAGGAGTTCGGCATCAGTTGTGGGAATCCAGTACCGATCAGCCCTAGAAAGGAAGAGATAAATTCGGGTAGAGGAAGTCAGACGCCGTATTTAAAAGCATAAAGTGGTTCGGTGACCCATTCTCCTTGTGGACGCCAGTACATCTTTTCTTTCTAGAGAGGAGCCCAGATGGAATATTGTGGAGGTATCTCGTATTATTTTCGAATAGAATCCAATTAGTCATCTTGGATGTAGGATTGGGTGTTCACGTGGGGATATGCTTTGGAGGATTCGTATTCCTTTTGGATTTGTGCCTCAGGAGTTTTGGGGATGCCATTGTTTCTGAGCTAGGAGTTGAGGATGATGGAATCTCTTTAAAACTTGGTGTTTCGATGATGGTTGTTGTGGAAACTTCGATGGGGAGGAGGTCTTCAGTGTCTATGGTTATATGACGGACGGTTGGTGTGGATTTTTTTAGGGAAGCCATTGCTGTAATTAAAGGTTTTGGTAGAATGGCTTTGTCAATAGGGGTGGTAAGCTGCAGAGAGTTTTTGGGATAAGAGGTTTGAGAAATGGTGGTTGTTTTGATAAAAGGGTTTCTTTTGAATAAGCAGCTTTTTGACTTTTCTCAGTTACATGAATACGGCGCACTTAATGTGGTTATGATGATGGTGGAAGTGGGAATAATGTGGGGGCCCATTATAGGGGTTGATGAGGAATATTGGGCCTTGATTGTTGCAATGCTCTTGGGCTTTTATTAAGTGACTCTTCAATTAAATGTTCCATTCAACCGAAGACTGGGGAGCAATGTTGGGATATGATTATTTGGACCTGAATTATATGGTGGGCCAATGTCCATGTGGAGTTATTTTAACCCATGTAGGATTTTGTTTTGGCAGTGGAAAATTTTAAGGATTCAAGGATTCTTAATTATATTTGGTTTCTAATCCATAAGGAAAGTGTTAGGTTTTAAATCAACTTCTTTTCCTTAAGGGAATTTCATTTGTTCCTATTAAGGTATCTTACCTAATGAGGAGTTTCAATTCTATACGGGGAAGGACTCTATGGAGGTGATAAGATCATTATAAAAATAAGGCTTTACTCTTATTCTAAAGTACACACATATTATTATTTTACAGCACTAGAGCTTTAAGCATCCATTTTTAACTTTATTCAGCTTATACTTATTCTCACACCGGAGCTATCTCCCGGCGGCCTAAGCCATCAAGCTTTTGGTGTTTACCCGTTTCTGTGCAGGATCGGACGCGTTTTGGTGATTGGAGCGCGTGGACGAATCTTGACATTAACAGGTATAGATGGTTTATGCCCCTATAAGGATCCATAGAAAATACATGTTATAGATCATTACCCGTATATATATATATATATATATATATATATATATATATATATATATATATATATATATATATTTGTACTTTAACTTTGATCTTCTATTTTTCCAAGTCATGTATGCAACCAACTTTGTCTTTCATTATCCGAATATCCTTATCTCATCCTTTTGAGACAAAAAAATTATACCTTTAGTCGTCATTTTGAGGATGAAGGGAGTAGTTTTTAGCATTTGGAATTCTGTTGCAGATTTTGAGCGGGAAAATTTTGTTATAGACAGTTGTTAGTAGGAGTCGAGTTTTTGCTGTATAAATGAATTGTATTAGGATGAGAAGATCATTAGATATGTTCTTTGTTCTTGTTCCCTCTCTTTTCAAAGCTTGTAACACTTCAGCTCATAACTTCGTTTTATCAATATATTCAGTCTATTTCTATTGTTTCATTTCCTTTGATTTGTTGAATCTCTGTTTCTTTTATTTTCATTTCTCTCATTTTCTTTCCACTTTCTTAATTCAATTGATCTGCAATCATAATAAGTGATATTTGAGTCATCCTTCCTTGGTAGAACTGACAAAATTTTATTCTGACCCATTAACTTGTCCAGTGTCCACTAACCCATAATTAAATGACTAATTTTATCCATTTATCTTAGGGAGTGTTAAATTGGTTAGGTTAAATGGATAATAATAAATAAATGGGTTTGATAAGTAAATTCGTGGTTATTAATTGAGTAAAGTTAAATCGATTTTTCTCGACCTCTCTTTATCAACAGTCTCAATCATGGTTATCAAGTCGTCGAAGCGGCCTAGAGGTAAGACGCGTGAACGATGAATGTTGCAACGACGAGCGCCTTGACCACATAGTTATTGCCTTGGGTCGCCTAGGCGATGCCTTGAATGCCTAATGGCAAAGGCGTATGCCTTGTAGTTTGATCAAACAACAAAGAACAACACCAAAAGGCTTGTCGACTGTGCGATTTAAAAACCCTAACTGGTGCTGCTTCACTTCGTGGGAGCTGTCGTTTACACTCCTAAATTAACTTCACTTTCACTTTATAGATTCAAATAATTAGCACGGTAGTAAGAAATGATCGATCCCACAGAGAGTGATTTGTTTTATATTTATCCTATGATTTTAATGAAAAGAGGATTTTGAATTAATTAACTAAATTAACAAGAATAAACTAATAAGAATAAACAATGAATAAAAAGCTTCAGTTCTGCAGTTCAGTATCACATTTTTACAACAATAGATTAATAGTATAATATTATTTACCCTTCAATGAAACTAATAGCCCTAGGTAACAACAAGCTCTGCTACCCGAAACTCCTCTTAGATTGTCACTCAATGAAACAAGATTCTAACCATTATATAACCTAGAACAAAGTCTTTATATTTAATATAACAGTAGCATTAAGAATTAGGGAATTAGACTATTCCAAGCAACAAACACATAAGCTCAGATTGTTTAACTTGTCTTCTGATAATCATAGCAATACTCAAAAGCTTGTCCACAATCAAGCATTACTAATTACTACTTGTGATTAGGAACAATATCAATTACACGTAATATTATTCCTTAAGCTAGCATATGATATTCGTTAACCAACTCAATCCTGCAGAAATCAAATCAGTTAAGCAAATAGCATTTATAAATTAAATCAGATTATCAAGAATGAATTTCATGTGAGAAGGAATAAATAATAAATACTCAATTAACCATTAATTATAAATAAGGTTCAACATCCCTTCAAACTGAATAAAAAGAACTTAACTCATGTCTTCAATCCTCCAATGTTGTAGATGAGAGAATGTAGTAAATGATTGAATGAATAAAACTCAGACTATCATCCTCTATTTATAGTGCTAGACAAAGTCTTAAATCCAATGGGATTTAGAAATCCAAATCCTAAAATGAATTACAAATCATAACTAGATTCTATTTAGAAATAGAATCTAATTTGGAAATAAATCTTAGTCTAAAAGATATCCTAATTTGAATAGAAATATCAATTCCTTTCCATGTAGAAGTCTACCAAAATATGTTTTTAGAAACTTTCCAATAAATCCAAAATTTTACAATTTTCCCGCATAAATTCGCCCATATTTCCTGTTGCGATGTCCTTTGGTAAAACGACCATAACCTTTGATCCGGAAGGAGTTATGGGGTCTGCTATCTATCAAAACAAAGATATTGACGAGATCTACAACTTTTATTCTTTGAGATTTGGCAGATTCTGGCTGCATTAAGATCAAAATCGGGCTCCAAGTGACTGTTGTGTAAATTGCAATTTCCAAACTTTGAGGTTCAACATCCGTTTAGTAAAAAGATCATAACTTTTTTATATGAACTCCGATTGAGACGATTCAAGATGTTCCGAAAAGCTAAGGAAGAGCTCTACAATAAATTCCAAGTCCCAAGCCAAGACCATGCATCCAACTTAATGCTAAAAACCATGCAATTTTTCCTTTTTCCTCATTTTAACTCCAATTTTTCCTGAAATCATTAAATACCTTAATAAGCTCATATACACATGAAATATGCAATAAAACTAAACATAAAGAATCAAAATAAATAAATAATATGCACTCATCACTTCGCCTCTTCTTCTCAAGTCTGCTACTATGTAAATGAATTCACACCATTCATTAACAGTCTTCAACTCTAATTTTTGATAAAAGTTTAGTAGAGTTGTGAAAGAGCGAGGAGAGAGAAAGTAGCGGTGAGTCGGTGAGAGAAAACGATGCAATGCGTCTCTTAAAAACTTTAATTCTTGACTTTTATTTTATTTAACTTTCTATTATCCAAATTATAATACCTTTTATTAAATTTCTCCTGGAATAATTATCTTATTAAGATTATATTTTCTGCCTTTAAAACAAAGAATTTCATAATCATAATTCTAGTAGCCATATATATTAAAAAAATCCTATTTATATTTGGATTCTATTTTATTTTAATTAACTTTTGTTTAATTAAATAATAACTATTTTTCTTTAACAAAAAGTAAATTGGCGGGTAATTTATCTTATGACTAAAATACAATTTGAACCCCAAACTTTACTTTCTATTTATATTTGCACCCCAAACTTAAAAAGGTGTCTAAGTACACCCCAAACTTCATTATACGTAACAAAACGCACACTTTCTTCACTTAACCTGGGTCAAAAGTGGCTAAAGCTAAAATGATAACAAAAGTTTGGGGTGCAAATTATATGTAGATTTAAAATTTTTGTAACAGGTTTAAAATTTATTTTAAAATTTGTTTTAACATTTATTTTAACTTATTTTTAAAAATTTATTAAAAGCAGTTTAAAATTTTGTTTTAAAATTTATTTGTAATAGTTTTATTTGTTTAAAATTAATTTTAACAAAATTTTTAAAATCAGAATTTTATTTTGTTTTAAAAAATTATAAATTTTTAAACTGTTTTTAACAAAAAAATTTAAACTATTTTAACAATTTTTTTTTAAACTGTTATAAATTTTTTTTTAAAACAAAATAAAAATTTTAAACTGCTATAAAAAAAATTTTAACGCTTAACTGTTTTTAACAAATTAAGTTTTTAACGCTGAACAGTTAACTGTTTTTTAAAAATTTTAAATTTTTTAACAATTTTTTTAAACTGTTTTTAACAATTTTTTAACTATTTTTTAAAATTTTTAAACTGTTTTTAAAAAAAAAGTTTTTAACAATTTTTTTAAACTGTTATAAATTTTTTTAAAACAAAATAAATTTTTTAACTGTTTTTAACAAATTTTTAAAAACAAAATAAATTTTTTTAAACAAAATTTAAAAACTTTTTGTTTAAACAGAATTTAAAAAAAATTTGTAACAGTTTTAACAAAAAAAATTTAAACAGAATAAAAAAATTGTTAAAAACAGTTTAAAATTTTTTTTTTGTTTTAAAAAAATTATAACAGTTTTAAAAAAGTTGTAAAAAAATTTATAACAGTTTAAAAATTTTTTGTTAAAAACAGTTTTAAATTTTTTGTTAAAAATAGTTTAAAAAATTTATATATTTTTTAAAAACAAAATAAAATTCTGATTTTAAAAAATTGTTAAAATAAATTTTAAAACAAATAAAACTGTTACAATAAATTTTAAAACAAATTTTTAAACTGTTTTTAATAAATTTTAAAAAATAAGTTAAAATAAATGTTAAAACAAATTTTAAAATAAATTTTTAAACTGTTACAATTTGCAGTCCAAACTTTTGTTACACCCCTTAGCCGGTCACTTTTGACCGGTTAAGTGAAGAAAGTGTGCGTTTTATTACGTATAATGAAGTTTGGGGTGTACTTAGACACTTTTTTAAGTTTGGAGTGCAAACGTAAATAGAAAGTAAAGTTTGGGGTACAAATTGTATTTTAGTCTTATCTTATTTTGTTTTTTTAATACTTATTTTTTAAAAGTTTTATAGAAATTTAAACCCGAAATTTAATTTGAAAACTATATTAACGGACTGTTAATATAGAATATTGTTTTATGTACATATCGATTGTTTCTTTTTTACTTCTTGGTGCTGCTATGTTTTTTATTTTTGTTATTTGCTGGGATATTCCCACTAAAATGATTGGTTATATGATGTTGGAACTTTACTAATACAAGATTCACTTGTTGTGTTTAATTTATTGGGTTAACATACATATAAATTCATTTCTTTAAGATCTTTTGGTGATCAAATGTTTTATTATCTGGTTGAGAAATGATATTTAATAGCGTTGATTGTTTATATAATAATGTATTTGTGAATAGTTTTCTTTATATTTTATTTAATTTTAAATTATATATATAGGAAATATATATATATATATATATATATATATATATATATATATATACAAATAGTTGTGTCTTATATGATCGCATATGAGGACGATTTTTTTATACTATAACAACTAGAACAACTAGGGGTGTTCAAAAAATTTGATTTTTTCGAATTTTTATCGAACCGTTTGATATCGAAATCGGCGGTATCGGTTTTTTTGGATACCGGTTTTTTAATTTTTTTACACTTTTCGGTACCGGTAGCTGTAAGGAACTTTTTGAATTCGGTAAAAACTGAAAAACCAAAAAAATTGAAATTTAATAATATAATAATTAATAATTAATATTTTGTAGTTTTATATATTAAATAATTTTTATATATATTAATAATTTTTATATAATAGTAGTTTTATTAATTTTTGTATATATATTAATAATGTTTTGTAGTTTTATTTTATATATTAATTATTATTAATAGTTAATGATTTGTTAGTTTTAAAAAATTATTAATATATATAAAAAAATTATTTAATTATTATTAATAATGGCAAAATATACTTTTATACCACTATGTTCGTCAAGTTGTAAAACATCATTGTATTTAAAAAAAATACAATTCACCTACTGTGCTTTTTAAAAAACTCTTAATCAGGCCATTTCGTCCAATTTTGCTCATTAAGAAATTAAACTAATTTTTCAACGTCCGCGCCGACCTTGTCACCGGCCGCTTCCTCACCCTCGACCGCCTCAATCACCCAGTACTCCTCAGCCTCTCTACATCCACCTCTACGAAACCCTATGACTGGAAATCGAGGTCCTCTCTGGAGCCAAAGAGGTCGGCCTTGGTAAATCTCTATCTATATACCATGTTCACTGTTTCTTTCTAGAACTTGGTGAAATTTGTCACCTTATGTGTAGAGCAAGTAAAGGCAGATAGTTTGGTCGGTTTTTGGGAAGCTATCCAGTCAAAAGGATAGGCTTGGGGCTGATAATTTGGTAAAGTTATGTATTTGTAGGTGGGTTTTTTGCTCGGCTCATTTCATCTCCATTTTCAGGTAATTCCCAATTTCCCATATTCAATTTGGGTTTGGCATTTCTGGGTCTTTTTTATTTTTATTTATTTAAATTTTTTTTAGTATTTGTTGATAAGAGGGTTTATCTAAACTGTTTTTTTTTTTATTTTAATTTTTTAATTTAAGACGGAATTTAAAAACTTGTAAAGTTCGAACTCCTACCTTTTTTAGTTCAATGGTGGCGATAACCATTGGCGCAAGGTTTTTTTGTTTTGCACTTTTAGTTTCGGTCTTCATTAACTTCATGGATCTGTGTATTTTTTTTATTTTTCCTAAATGGGTTTGCTCAAAATTGAATTGGGTCTGTGATTAGGAGACTTTTTCTTCATCATTTTGTTTAACAACAAAATGGGTCTGAGATTTGGTGGGTTTTTCTTCATGAAAATGTCCAATAACAAAATTTGATCTAGCTTATTTGGGTTGTTGTGGATCATATTGATGAGATTCTTGCTCTTATTTTTCTTTATTTTGTTGTTGTTTCGTTGATAATTTTGATCTGAAAAAGATGTTGCCCATCATCAAATTTAAAAGAACAAACAAATAGAATAGCAGATGAGAGGAGAGAGAAAATGGTGAACTGAGAGAGGAGACAGAAAAGAAAGAAAAAAGTGAGAAATAGGAGAGAAAATGGTGGCCGGAAAGAAGAAAGATGAGAGAGAAAAGAAAGAAAAAAGTGGGAAAGAGGATAGAGAAAATGATGGTCAAAGAAAAAGGGTGAAAAATGGTGGTCAGCATATAGGTGTCTTTTTAAGCCACGTAGGAAATGACTTGTTTTGTTTTTTTTTTAAAAAGTCGCGTAGGAAAATTGTCCAGATCTTTTGACGTCTGTTAGCAAAATTAGACGGAATGACTCAATTAAGAAATTTTAAAAAGTACTGTGAGCCAATTGCATTTTTTAAAAGTACACTGATGTAATACTTACAACTCGACGAACACAGTGGGGTAAAGGTGTATTTTACCTATTAATAATTATATATATTAACATGCGGTATAACCGAAAAACCGAATCGAAAAAAACCGGTACCGATTTTGTACCGAATCAGTACCGAAACTGGTAATTCGGTACCGATACCGGTTCTTACTTTTTCGGTAATTTCGGATCGGTATCGGTTCGGTTTTTTACCGATGAGCACCCCTAATAACAACGGTTCACCCGTTACTCTCACACACACATGTATATATATATAAAAATTTATATGTGAGTAAAGTATATTCATATATATAAATTCATATATATAAAATACTCATTATAAATAATTCATCTCTTTATGGATAATTAATCGGGAGACTAGTTGTCACAGGGTGCACAATCTGACACTAAATTTTTCGCGTCTTTGTCCTTGTGATGCACTGGTTCGCCCAACCAGTCAGCAACCTGTCAGTCACACAAGCACAGTCTGTTTATACAAGCCACGCACACAAGCATACATAGTGTTTACAGGACAACGTCCCAACCTTTTATTGCTCACTCAATAACAAAGAATACAATATATGACTAAGGCTCGCAAGCTACACTTGTTCAGTGATCCCACCTGTCTGCTAAGCCCTTGGCTACACATATTTATACACGTTAGCCTTGGCACTCAGTTGCCCCACAAATGAGTGCCAAGGCTTGGCTTGGCATGCTATCTGGGCGTCCCGCATGCCAAGCTTGTGTCAACCCTCTAAGGGGCTAACACTAGTCCACTACTTAAGACTTACGAGGTTGGCCACCGACTCGCTTAACGCCTTAACAATTTCCTACATCTCCAAAATCAGTCGATCTCCTCCATCTGTAAAAGCAATTTCTCTCTCTCTCTCTCTCTCTCTCTCTCTCATCGTTGAATTTTCCAACGATCTCAAATATCTCTCTTTCTGATCGGAGTTTAGTTTAAGGACATACCACTAGTGATTTATAATAACCCTATAAATTTGGGTTCTTCTCTACTAATAAAGCCGGCTTTCTCTCATCTCAGCCCCTCTTTCTGTCTTCAAAATCAAGGTTAGTCCCCTTGTTAAGTTTTTCCCCCATTCTTTCAATTTCAGTCTTTGTTCTTTGTTTTCTGGTCTATAATAGTCTCAGCCCCTCATATTTCATCCTCTGTTTTTTTGATGTTGCATTGAATAATCTGTTATCCAGCTTGGATGTTTATTAATTTTATTTAGTATGTTTTGCTTGTTAGTATGTTTGTTAATTTTATTTCCATATTATGTAATTTTGTATTTTGCTGAAATCACAAGGTCCAAATGTTTCATACTTGTAGTTTTGTTCGACTAAAAATGCTTAACAGGGTGTTCTAATATACCTTGCTTGTTTTCTGGATTATTATTGCATCTGTAATATGGGAGTCTCCATGTAACAACCCGGGTCAAACCCCGAGTCTGGAACAAATCTTGGGTTAAATCCCAAGTCCGAATCGAATCAAATCCATCAAAATAAGGCCTTAAACTACTGGCTCAATAGTATCTTCTTGGGTCAATTTAGCCCACCACAGGCTCACCCAAAAGGTCATGACTTGAAGGTACTATTGGTAGTAACTTATTTTCTTATATGCAGACAAATTTTTCCCCTATCTTTCGATGTGGGACTGGGGTGTTACAAACTCCCCCACTTTAAATTTCTGACGTCCCCGTCAGAACCGATCACACACACAGCCCAAAGATCTTTGCCTCTCTAGCCATTGTGGACTATACCGGCTGGCTTCGTGTCCCCACCTCCGGACCTTCATCTCTCCATTGTGGGATAATACCACCAGCCTTTGTGTCCCCACCTCTGGCAACCCGATTGGATGACCCGACCCGAGCTTTCGAGAGTCGGCTTTGATACCATATGTAACAACCCGGGTCAAATCCCGAGTCCGGAACAAATTTTGGGTCAAATCCCAAGTCCGAATCGAATCAAATCCGGGTCAAATTTTGAGTCTGGAACAAATCTTGGGTCAAATTCCAAGTCCGAATCGAATCAAATCCATCAAAATAAGGCCTCAAACTACTGGCCCAATAGTATTTTTTTGGGTTAACTTAGCCCACCACAGGCTCACCCAAAAGGTCATGACTTGAAGGTACTATTGGTAGTAACTTATTTCCTTATATGCAGACAAATTTTTCCCTTATCTTTCGATTTGGGACTGAGGTGTTACACTCCAGAATTTATTTTTGTTGTTTGTTGAGTTGAATTATGTGGTGTCTTGATTCTAGCTTTATGTTGTACTGGGTTATGTTGATATGGATTAATTTTTAGATAAATATGGATTAACTTATAAATGCACTGTTTCATAGACTTTCTGTATGATTGTTGTTTGGAGACACAACCAAAAAGCACTGTTTTCTTGATGGTTACCTATTTTGGTTTCCAGATCTTAATTTTTTTTCCCTGGATAAATGTGTTATTGGGCTCAACTTTTTAAGGTTAAAAGAGAGAATCCCCAGTTGGGAGTTCATTTCTGCTGTCCTTTGATGGGCTTTGGTGAGTACACATGGGTTATATTTGTTTAGACAATTTATGGAAAGTATGGAAAATTTATGGAAAGTATAGAAAATTTATGGAAAGTGCAATCTTCCTGTGATTTGAACTCTCTGGGAATTGTGGTTGTGTGCGGTAGCAACTTCAGGTCTTACACATTTAGACTTGTATAGGTCAAAAGAACAGTCATGAAGAAATACTTATAATAATCATTTTTTGCTGCTGTTATGGAAAAGCGTGTGGAGGACCACCATGTTTACTTACTAAACTATCTACATTGGCTAAATAATATGTTTGATAATGATCCATAACATGCAGCTCCTGGTAATTAATAAATCCATAACATGCATTACATTTATCACTCTCGCAACCATAAAATATTTTTTGCGTGATAATGATTTCAGTGGATCAAGTGAAGATCTTTTCTTTAATCATAAATGGAACAACATGATGAGTCGAGTTCTATTGTTGGTAGAAAACGTAAATGATGTAGGGAGGTAGGAAAGAAGGAATAATAGTAACTATCTTCGCAGAGAATCGGTAAAGAAACACACAAAAGCACACAACTGTAATCTCAAAGCAATTCATTCAATAATCTATCAAATAATGAAGTATTACAGTGCTTAACTAGAAAATTCAATATATATATATATATATATATATATATATATATATATATACATACATACATATATATATATATATATATATATGTATGTATGCAATTAAGTGTTTGTATCCATAAATAATAATCTTGAATTGGGTTGATGTGTGTTATTGTGGTTAATCACAAAAAGAGAACTTGGAGTTGTGAATGAAACCTAATGAGAATTGATGGTGGAGAAGGAATTAAGGCCACCATAGTTATGAAGGTAGGCAGTGATTAAGTTCAGTGTTTTAAAAATCCTTGCCTAGGTTTCGTCTAGGCGCTAGGCCCTCCCTTGGCGCCCCGCCTAGGCGCTAGGCCCCCTGGTGCCTCACCTAGGTCCAAAACGGCAAAAAAATCCCTTCAGAAAATTAGGCGGGCCTAGGTGGGGTCTAGGCGAGGGTTTTTTTTAATTTTAATAACTACCTAAACCAGATCTTAATATATTTATTTTTCAAATAATTTACCATATTCATAATACATGTTGTAACATATCAAATCACAACAAGAAGTAAACAAAATCAAGTCAAAATGGATAATTTTATTATAGCTGTAATTTTTTGAACTTGTACCAACTTCAAATTATATAAATGATGATACATTTGTAATATTTAGTTTAATTCAATATAATTCTTAAATTTATGTTTAGTTTCTTAAGTTTTAATATTGAATTAAATTCTTGAAATTTTAAATTTTATTATTTAATAGCAATCTTGTTTATGAATAAAACTAATACTTTAAAAATATGTTTGAATTTTGAACAATTGCATGTTTGTGTTTGAACTTTGACATTAACAATATAGATATGTGTTTGAACTTTAAACAAATGCATTTATTATCTTTATTATAAATTGTTTTGCTTTATATTATTGTTTTGTTTGGATAAATGTAAGATAAAATATTAAAATTAGCTTAAAATAAAAAATTCCGCCTAGGCCCCCTAGGCGCTAGGCCTCCCGCCTCCCGCCTAGCGCCTTTTAGAACATTGATTGAGTGGGAATGAAGAGGTTGGTTTCAAACTAGATTTGTGTGGAGAAGTATGCTTCTTTTTCCTGCTCCTATTTTTCCCATTTAATTTAAGCTCTATTTTTCATTTTTCCCATCCCACCACAAATTTTTTGCCGGTTCTCAATTTTAGCAATTTTTCTTTCCAGTTTTTGTTCCCTCTCTCAAATTTAATTTTTGGGACAGTTGGTTTGGTTTGATAAACTGATTTTATCTACTGAGTTTGTAAGAAATCAGTGATGAATATCCTATACGTATCATGATATCAATATACTGGCATCATTTTGATCATTTTCCAAATTATTTTAAAGGTTTAAACTTTTTAAAATTAAAGTTACCTCTAAGCTTAAGATTACCAGTTTGTGTAATTTAGGGATGGAAATACATTTTGTTTTAAGGGAAGACAGGTTGAAATGTTTAGCATTATTTCTTACATTATACATGGCAATGTCATAGTTACCGTTGATTAATAGAGTATGGCTCTACTATAAAACTGAGTGCTGAAATGGAATTCCTGTAATTGAGCTTGTAATTTTGATGTTTATTGTAAATTTTCTTACCTATTTCATGTGTTATTTTAGCACTTCAATTTCTTTATAAGTAGTCTTTAGTACTTCATATCTTTGCAAGAATCAAGTGTTTTATGCTTAATGTAAATTTATAAATACATGAACTGATGCTAGGGGAATAAATCAAGTGCTTCATGGCTTCATGCTGTCTAGAGTAGTGTGTTCCTATCTGTCTGAATTTCAGATATAGTAGTGGATAAAACCTCCTTTTTATTAGTCAGAATGGAACTGTGGACTGTATGATGTGCTACCTTGAATTTATGAACCTTTTATCAGTCTTAACTTTGCCTTTCAAATGCAAAAACATGAGGGACTTGAGTAGGAATCGCTTAATGTGACACTCTGTTCTACTATTGGTCAGCGGATTTGATTCCATGAACTGATTACTTGTTTTCTTAAGTTATTCGCCGCATATAATATATATGGCTATTTTGTTTTTTGGATTTGTAGTTTCGTGAACTACTATTTGCTTGTGTCTCTGTGTTCTTTCTTTCCAGTTGTGGTGGTAGAAAGTGGTTTCGATTTCTCTATCTTAACTCCATCCTGATGTGAACCCTGATGGCAATTTTCTTAAACAGGACTATGCAATTACAAACTCATCCGAAGCGATGCAACAGTTTTTACTCGGTGATCTTTTTCCATCAACTCCACCTTACTAGAATGCTTTTGGAGCTGAAATTTCAAGTATGACATTTTATAGGCATTAAAAAAAGCTGTATTATTCAAATGGAGACCAGCCGTAGTGAAAGCTTTTCTCCCACCCAACCCAAATGGAGGAAAGTGGCATATGGAGGGATGCAACAAGGGTTTGATGACAACCACACTGACGAGTCTTTCCTTGCAGAAATGGTCATGAACGCCAATGTTGTTAAAAGGTCAATGCTTAAGGTGATGCTGGACTCAGTTTCCATTTCTCAATATCTGTGCATTGTTGCCCTAGTTGTCTTGGTTTGGACATACACTCTTCAATATACTATCAACGAAAATTTTCTTTTGCTTCTTGATGTAAGCGTTCTTGGATTAGGTTTCTTGGTTCTTCTCTTAACTACAGAAAGGCTTTCCTTCAATCTTCTTCTCAATTATTGTCTCAAAATCTCCTTCTTTATAACTGCTTTGTATGTGTTGTGTCCCATCTATCACACGCTCACCAGGTCTATAAGTTCAGATTCCATAGTGGCACTAACAACTTCACTTATCATACTTCATCTCTTCCTGCATAACTACTCGGGATCCACCCTAAAAGCTCCTGGAGCTCTAGAAAATCCTACCTTTACAAGCAATATTTCATTGAATGTCTCAATTGTGGCTTCGCTTTTGGTTGCTTCTCGCCTTCCATCGAGGCTTCATGTTTTTGCTATTGTTCTGTTCTCCGTGGAAGTTTTTCTCTTTGTTCCTCTAGTCACTTACTGCATCAAGAAGTATTCTTTCCGGTTGCACATTTTCGTCTCCTTTGTACTGATGACCGTGACGTTGGCTTTTCTTTATAGGTTGCACAGATTACTTTTTGTGCTGTTTTTGAGTGCGTTGTTTTTTGTTAATTTGGTGTGCCCTTATTGGTTGATAAAGATTCAAGAATACAAGTTTGAGATAAATGGTCCTTGGGATGAAGCTAAGCTCTGTTTTGATATAACAGAGTGAAAATACCCTGACCCTCTAGGCTGGTGATACTACAATCCCACGCCCACCCCTGTTGTAAGTTCAAAGATTTACTGAGATTGATTATTAATGAGAAAATCTCTGTCAGAGAGTTTTATGTTTTCTTTGAATTGTGTTTTTATTTTATTTTTTCGATTCCAGCAAAAATCACAAGCATTGCGTAGACCTGAACTCTATTAAAATTATATACCCCTCCATCTCATAAAGGTTGTCACTTTTACATTTATTTTTGTCTCAAAAGGAATTGCAAAGGTGACGCAAATAATTGTATTTTTGTTAATTTTTATTTAAAGATAGACAAAATGCAATCAGTTTGGCTCAAAACTTAAAAATGACGACTTTAGACAATAGCACCTGAACAACTTCGTACCATCGTTTGTTCAACCTTCTATCATGTGAGGTTATCTGTTTCAAGCTGTGCGAGTTCACTACTGAAAGAGAATGGTCATACATAAATTGTCATAGGTTAATACTATGTTAAAACACTTTGAGCCAGGACTCAGGAGTTTACTTCATGTATAATTGAAGGGTGAACTTGTTATCTCTCTCTCTCTGCAGTTTTCTTATTTTTCTTTGGATATGAAATTAGAATTGGAATTTTCGGACATGAAGAAATTGTGAAAAATTAAATATCCACGATTAAGGTTTTAATTTTCAGTCCGGTTGTTGTGCGGAAGAGAAGGAAAAGGGCAGTGAAAGAGATGGAAAAGAATGATAAGGAATTACGGATTGTTGCAGATTAAAATGATAATACTGATGTAAGAACTGAAGTGATTGCAGGGAAATTATTGAGGAACAAAAAGGTTGACAATGTTGTGGTTTCAAAGAAGAATGTGCGGAAGAGGATTACGCGGAAGAGAAGCGAAGTTTCTGAGAATATTTGATGGAGATAAAGATTTGAATTTAAATTATTATTTTGAATTTAAATTTATTTTTATTGTTAGATCTAAGATATTTGAATTTGAATTTGAATTATTAATTATGACAGTTTTTGTTCTTATACTAATTCCTTAAATTAAGGAATTCTAATTGCACTAATATTGTAAATAAATATGAGAAAGTGTATTATTTTTTGATGCACTAATAGTGTAATTACTTACTAAATGTTGTATATTACACTTTGAAATTTTATAAATTTTTTAATATATGAGGTCAAATTAAATTTTTTTTATAACTTTCTTAATTCCATATTACTTCTATTCCTTGATTTATGCATCTTCCTCTAATATTTTTAAAATAAATAATAATCTAATTTATATTATTTTTATAACATAAAAATTTAAATATTTATTAACAAATTAAAATAAATAATAATCTAATTTATATTATTTTTATAACATAAAAATTTTAAATATTTATTAACAAATTTGTGATTAGAAAATCGTATTAGAAATTGATAAGGGTGTGTGTATATATATAATGTTATTACTTGTTATATTAGCAATATTGTAACCAAATATATGTTTTTACATATGTAATCGGCCAAAAAACACAAAATTATCTTAAAAAATTAGCTCAGAAGCGCTGCCCCCGAACCCCTGTCAAATTATTTATAACATCACAATATTTTGATCCCACTGAATAAATTTTCTGGCTTCGCCCCTGAACCAAATAATATAGTGAAGTTAATATTATAAAAGTAACCTTAACCGCGGTTAACCAAACTGTTCGGTTAATATTTTGCGATTACAATTTTTTTTGGAGCTAATATGTTATTCAAAGAATAAAAGAAGTAAATAAGTAAGTTAATAATAAAAGGAGTTTAAAAGTTTAAACCATAATTATTACCTACTATTAGAGGGTGTATTCAATTAAGATTTTTAAAGACTTTTTTTAAATGACAGACTTTTGTAGAGTTTGTGAATTTTAATGACTTTTAAAGACTTTAAAGACTTTTTAAAATGACTTTTATAGACTCCATGAAATAAGTGACAAACTTTAATAGACTTTTTATAAAGATTTTGATAGACTTTTGTATACTTCTAATATATCTTGTAACTTGTATTAATTGTTAATTAGCTCATGTGTACAATCTCTCACTCTTTTTTCATGAACTACAGGAAATCTCATTATTTCATTAAATTATTGTGGCGTGAGATTTTATATATGTTGAAAGCATTCATATTATTCTACTCATTTCATGATAAATTTGGATACTCGAATACGAATAAAATTTTAGAAGCTACAGACGCAACACAAAAATTAAGCTCACTTTTCATTGAAGTATATATATTATATATGCGTACGATTTTTTAGTATGAGTATCAAACTTTGATTTTCACAAAATAATATGACAATAAAAATTTATATGATTGCAAAACTTCATACATGTGAGTAAATTGTCACCAAGTTATAAAAAATTTACCAGAGAGATTTTTAGTCGTCGGTAAGCCACATACAAAATTTTCAGAGAGATTTTTTTTTTCTTAAAATTATTAATAGTTGTTAGTGAACCAAAATTGACCGTTAAAAAAATAATTATGTGACTTTTTAATTTATTTATGATGTTAGAAATTAATTAATTAAAATGTTACGTAACTAATTTTTTAACAGTCGACCGTTGTCATCTTTTAATTAATTTTTTTAATTTTTATGAGTTTTAGAATTTATCAAGATTCGTATATATCATATACTATATCTATATAATATATATATATATATATATATATATATATAATAGTAAAAATTAAAATTTCTTGTTTGATTTTTCAAAGTCATAATGAGATATTCCTATAATAAAAGTTTGTGTAATTTATCTAATTTTAATAATTTTAGTAAAAAAAAATATAAGCAGTTTATAATTTTAATAATTATATTTTCTAAAATTAGATTAATTTATATTTATTTTAAGTTAAAAATTTACCGGAGAGTTTTGCGACTTTTGAATTTTTCATAAAATCTCTGCAATTTTTTTTACTGGCGATTTGAATTTCTACCTTTGTGTTTAATATTTGGAAGTCTTTAGAAGTCTTTAGAGATGAGGTCAGACTTTGAATATGAGTTGATAGTTATAACTTTTCTTCTAAAGTCTGTCAAACTCTACCATTTAATAGAAATTTGAAAAATCAATGACTTTTTGAATACCAAAATACTTTTATAAACTTTATAAAAGTCTTAATTCAATACCACCTAACTTTTAAAGACATTACAAAAGTTATAATTGAATATCACTAAATTTTTATACTCTTTAAATGTCTTGATTGAATACAACTAAACTTTTAAAATCTTTAAAAGTCTTTAAAAGTCTTAATTGAATACACCCTCCTTAGTATTGCTACTAATGTATATATATGAAATTATTAAAACTTAGAAACAATATTATGTTATAAAAAAATTATGATTACTCCCTACAAGTTTGTTATACATGTATGATATGAATAAATAGAAGAAAAATTATATAAAAAACTAGCAACACGTAGACAATTAGGAAAGGAAACTGTTTTTTTGTTTTGCTCTACAAAATTATTTTTTCTAAATGATTATTACTGTCTACTTCATAAAAATAATAAATAAAATCAGAGATATGGCCAACCCATTGTGCAAGGGTCATGAGCCTCACTTTCTGGCCTAATAAAAACCGAGCCTTTTTGCCCCAACTCATGACATAAATTTGGGCATAAATTAGTTATTTTAATTTTTTTATTGTTGTATATTTATATCTAGTAAGATAAAAATATGTTTATTCATGTATTGGTTTTTTTCTTTTTGAAAGACAATAAGTATCATATAGAAATACACTTGTTATTCAAGATCAATTGTGAGTTTTAAAGTTTTCTTTATAGTTTTAAATTTATCCAATTGATTTGCTATTTATAACAATAAGTTTTGAATATGTAATAGCCTATTATTGAAGTGTGTGTGGTTTAATGTTCATCATAGCTTCACTTTATTTAATGTTGAGAAATCAGGCTTACACAAATAAATATAAACACACTACTGTATGAGATAAAATAATAACATCAGAAATTTACGTGAAAAACCCAACTGAAAAAAACCACGGGGAGAGATCTCAGAAATTCACTATAAAAATAATATGGAGATTACAAACTCTCTTCTGAGAAATAAACTAACTGTTTATTTCTCCTTACACCCTCACTCTCAGAATGCTCTAACTGAGCTTCTCACCCTCTAACTCTCTTTAACACTCAAACTAGAGCTTTGCTCTCTTTTCTCTTTAAGAGATGTTCTATCAATTTTGGTGTCTCTTCTTCCTTCCATCTGCTGCCTTTTATAGCCAAAATTGGAGGGAATAGCATTAATGAGAGTTTAATGAGAAAGTTGGTGATATGTTCCCTTGACCCATTAATGGGTGAGGACCATTGACCATTGACCAAAATAGGAGCCAATATTCAACAATCTCCACCTTGGCTCATATTTTTCAAATACTGTGATCTTCTTTGTGTCTGTGAATGTATCCATCTCCCTGGATACTCCACTACGAACTCAGCATTAGACGAAGTGAATTAAGTCCAAGCAGTGCTTGAACTTTTTTGATGTAACTGACTTTGTGAGCATATCTGCGACATTCTCCTTTGTGTGAACTTTGCAAACTGCAATGTCACCATTGTTCAACCACTCACGAATCTTGTGGTACCGAACATCTATATGTTTGGTTCTGGCATGAAACACTTGGTTCTTTACTAAATGAATAGCACTTTGACTATCACACTGAATCTGGATACTGCCTTGCTTGAAACCTAGTTGTTCAACTAGTCCCTTAAGCTACAAAGCCTCCTTGCTTGCCTCTGTCAATGCCATATACTCAGCCTCTGTTGTTGATAATGCTACCGTAGACTACAACACTGACCTCCAACATATACATCCTCCACAAAAGGTGTATACAAACCGTGTCGTAGATCTCCTTGCATCTAGGTCTCCAACATAATCCAAATCAACGAACCCTGTAACCTCACTTCTTGCGGTATCACGATCAAACATAAGACTGTAATTGGTTGTACCTGCTAGATAACGAAAAATCCATTTTACAGCATTCCAATGCTCTTTTCCGGATTTGCCATATACCGCTAACCACATTGATCGCCAGAGATATCTGGCCTTGTACATACTATGGCGTACATTAGACAACCCACCGCATTTGTATACGGTACTTTGGACATATACTCCACCTCCTCCTCTGTTTGTGGGCTCAACTGTGAAGATAACCTAAAATGTGCTGCCAACGGAGTGCTAACTGGTTTAGCATTGTTCATGTTAAACCTCTCTAAGACCTTCTGTACATATCCTTTCTGAGTTAGCCACAACTTTTCTGTGTGACGATCCCTGTGAATTTACATACCTAGGATTTTCTTGGCTGACCCCATATCCTTCATGTCAAATTCACTGCTCAACAAATTCTTCAGCTGAAGAATATATGACTTCCTCTTTGCTGCTATCAACATGTCATCGACATATAATGTCAACAATACTAGAGAGCCATCATCAAGGGATATGAAATACACACATGGATCATACTCCGAACGAGAGTAACCATGAGCCACCATGAAGTTTTCAAACTTCATGTACCACTGTCTTGGGGACTACTTCAAACCATAGAGAGACTTCTTCAAACTGCAAACTAAGCCCTCTTTTCCTGGTTCAATAAACCCCTTAGGTTGCTTCATGTAGATCTTTTCTTCTAAATCACCATGGAGAAAAGCTATTTTCACATCAAGTTGTTCTAACTCCATATCCTGTGATGCTATAATAGATAAGATCAACCGAATTGATGTGTGTTTCACAACTGGTGAGAAGATCTCATTGTAGTCGATTCCCTCTCTTTGAGAAAATTCCTTTGCCATTAACCTGACCTTGAATCTTTCACCTTCTTTATCAGATTGTGCTTCCTTTTTCCTGAACACCCACTTGCATCCTATAGCCTTCGATCCTTTTGTAAGTTGAACTAACTCCCATGTCTGGTTCTTCTGTAAAGACTCCATCTCTTCTGCCATCGCTATCACCCATTTATCATTATCATCGGACTGAATAGTATCTTGATAGCTAGTTGGATCTCCACTACCAGTAATCAAGGCAAAGGCAACCATGTCTTCAAACCCATATCTCTGCACTGGTTTACTGACTCGCCTTTTCCGATCTCTAACAAGATTATAGGACCTCTCTTGGGGATCTGAAGGATGATCATCTTCAATCTCTTTAGGAAGCTCCACCTCAACTGGGTGTTTCTGCAACTCACCTGCTGCAGATTCTTCATTCTTGGACTTGTTTAGCATGTGTTTCTCATTGAACACCAGATCTCTGCTGACAACCTTCTTCTTGGATACTAGATCCCATAACATGTATCCCTTTACTCCATCTTCATATCCAAGGAAAATACACTCTTTTGACCTTGGATCAAGTTTGGACTGTCGCTCTTCGACTGGTAAATGAGCATAAGCTGGACAACCAAAGATTTTCATCACAGAAAAATCAACTGGTTTCCCACTCCATACCTCTTCGGGGATTTTGTAATCAATTCTAGCTGAAGGAGATCGATTTATCAGATAACACGCTGTGTTGATTGCCTCAGCCCAGAAACTCTTGGGCAATCCTGCATTCAACCTCATACATCTGGCACGTTCCAATAGAGTTCTGTTCATCCTCTCGGCAACACCATTTTGCTCTAGAGTTCTTTTGACTAAAAAGTGCCTGGTGATACCTTCATCCTGGTAGAACTGTAGGAATGACTTGTCTTTGTATTCTGTGCCATTATCTAATTTGAAATACTTTAGCTTCTTTCTGGTCTGGTTCTCTACTTTAGCTTTCCACTACTTGAAGATTCTGAAAACCTCAGATTTCTGCTTCATAAAATACACCCACACCTTTCTGGAGTAGTCATCTATAAAGCTTACAAAATAATGGGCTCCACCCATTGACGTATGCTTGATCGGGCCCCACACATCCGAATGTACATAATCAAGTATATTCTTACTGGTATGTACTCCTGCCTTGAAGCTGACCCTCCGTTGTTTTCCATACACGCAAAACTTGCAAAATTCTAAACTGCACGTTTTGACACCTTTCAGCAACTACCTTTTGTTAAGTTCTTTCATTCCACCTTCACTCAAATGACCAAGTCGCATGTGCCATAATTATGTTCTATCACTGTTGGAATTATCATGCACAAAAATTGCTGCTCCACCAACAACTGTGTCCCCTATCAACTTGTAAAGGGTGCCCTTCTTCTGGCCCTTCATAATTACCATCGAACCCTTGGTAATTTTCATGACACCATCTCTGACTGAGATAATTCAACCTATAGAATCGAGTAATCCAACCGATAACAAGCTCTTCTTCAATTCTGGAATATACCTTACATCACCTAATGTTCTGACAACCCCGTCAAACATTTTAATTTTGATGGTGCCTATCCCAGTAACTTTGCAGACTGCATTGTTACCCAATAAAACTGTACCACCATTGCAGGATGTAAAAGTATCAAACCAATCCCTATGAGGGGACATATGAAAAGAACAACCGGAATCCATGTACCAATCTGTAAGGCTGCCACTGTCTCTAACAGATAAGAGATCACCTTGTGAAGCTTCATTTTTTGTTACTGTGTACAGCTTTCCTTTCTTCTTGTTATCCTTCTTCAACAATGGACACTGATTTTTGTAGTGGCCCTTCTCGTGGAAATGATAACACTCAACCTGAGATTTATCCTTCTTGCCTGGTCTCGCCTGAGATTTTTCTCGTTCCTTGTTGGAATACTTCTTTTGATTAGGACTCCTGCCACGCCCATCTGAAAAAGCAAGAATACTGTCTCCTTGATCTCTGGAAGTAGTGCCCCTGAACTTATCCTGGTCCAGGACTGCTGACATCACATCGTCAACTGCAAGCTTTCCCTTCCCTACAAGGAGTGTAGTCTAGAGAGTTGAGTATAAATCTGGTAGAGAGACAAGAAGCAATAAGGCTTTATCTTCTTCGTCCAACTTCACATCAATACTGGTTAGTTGGGTCACCAATCTATTAAACTCATTAATATGATTGGCCAAATCTGACCCTTCTTCCATCCGAAGCCGGTACAATTCTTTCTTCAAATATATCCGATTTGACAGAGACTTTAACTTGTAAACTTTCTCAAGTTTCTCCAGAAGTCCTTCAAGAGGTTTCGTCAAAACTTGATATTTGATGCGTGGCGCCAAACTCAATCTGATTGTTGCCACGACTTTAGCTTTTAAGTTCCGCCCATTTTTCATCCGGCTATAGTCTTTGGTTTCTTCCTTCTAGTGCCTTTGTCAATCCTTGTTGAGCCAATACATCTTTGATGTGTACCATCATTAAATCATCAAATTTGACTTCATGGTCAAATGGTTCAACTTCATACCTCGCACTTGTGCTTGCCATCTTCGTATTTGTGACCTGCCTAATTTCTTTTTAAACGGATCGTTGGCGTGAACCAAAAGCTTTGATACTAATTGTTGAGAAATCAGGCTTACACAAATAAATACAAACACACTACTGTATGAGATATAAAATAATAACACCATAAATTTACGTGGAAAGCCCAACTGGGAAAAATCACGGGGAGAGATCTCAGAAATTCACTATGAAAATAATATGGAGATTACAAACTCTCTTCTGAGAAATAAACTAACTGTTTATTTCTCCCTACACCCTCACTCTCAGAATACTCTAACTGAGCTTCTCATTCTCTAACTCTCTTTAACACTCAAACTAGAGCTTTGCTCTCTTTTCTCTCTAAGAGATGTTCTATCAATTTTGGTGTGTCTCTTCTTCCTTCCATCTGCTACCTTTTATAGCCAAAATTGGAGGGAGTAGTATTAATGAGAGTTTAATGAGAGAGTTAATGATATGTTCCCTTGACCCATTAATGGGTGAGGACCATTGATCATTGACCAAAATAAGAGCCAATATTCAACATTTAACACAATAAATAGCTAGTATATATACTAAGAGTAAATAAACCTAAAAATTAACGAGCTTTCACAAATTTTATGTTTTACAAACTACAAAATTTTCACTTTAAACTATAAAATCGAGAGAGAAATTTTGTTTTCCTAAAATCAATTGTAGACTTCGTTTGACCTTTCATAAATTCATTCTAGGCATAGACCCAAAAAAAGGAAAAAAGTGAATTTCTCAAATCTAGACTAAGAAAATTGAGAATAAGATGAAAGAAGGGAAGAACTATTGTAGATCTAAACTCCAATTAAGTAATTTTAATGATTTTTTGGTATGTATTTTCGGATTTTCTTCTTAATGGCATGTCAACTTAATAACTAGAGAAATATGTGAATCTCCTTGGTTCAATTTTGGAGAAATTTTTGGTGTAAATTTTCTGAATTTGTTAGTTGATGATAAGGTATGGAATAATTCATTTCATTCTTTCAATCCAAACGTAGCATAAGAATGAAGATTATGAATCTATGACAGTGTTTTTGGAGAGCAACAAGTATGGTAATGGTAATTTAACGACACAAATATTACATTTAACGATAATATAAAATTTGTCGTAAACAATTAACGATACTATAAAATTCATCATAACAATTATGTCATTGAAGGTGACGCTAAATGTAATATTTGTATTACTAAATATGTACTGATGTTTTAAACTTATAGCTTATTTTAAATAAACTAATAAACTAAAATAAACAATACTTTTTCGAGTTATTTTCAAGAATAAGCTAAATCTACTTGAAATAAGTTACTAAATCTACTTCAAACAAGTTGCGACAAACAAAAAATGTTTCTTCAGAATCTCTTCACTTGTTTCCACTTTCCACAATCTAGACTACTAATTGACACAGAGCTACATATGCGACCTAAATGTAGCTTCAAACATTCGGCTGCTTTTTTCAATAATTGGAGAAAGCCCATATCAGTACTTTAACCTGCCTTTTAGAATGCTGTTCTTTTCTGGTAAAATCCTTCAACAATACTTAATCTTATAACTTCAAGTAGTTTCTAAAAAAAGGTAAGGTTGCCACGTAGAGTTATATATATATATATATATATAGTCAACTGAATGGTCATTTGATGTAAGGGTGAACATGATGCGATTTGGACACACGAAACCGCTTAGATGCGGTTTGACAAATTCAAAACCGCACATGAAACCGCTTGTGATTGGTGCGGTGCGATTTTGAATCGTGCGGTTTAGGTTTCAAAACCAATTGAAACAACAAAATTTTATGCAATTTAAATTAACAATTTAGCATCACACAATATTAAAGTTGTAAAAGAGATCAAAGCGAACACGCCCGAGTTTTTATCCCTCGTTCTACACATCCAAGAAGGAAAAACAAGCACCAAGGAAGAATATGTAGTACTACTTCATCCAATACCGAGTTTCAGAAGCACGTTGATAACTCAAGAGGGCTGGCTCATGATTTGTCTAATTCAAAAAACTTCAATTCTTTTAACCATGAAAGATATTGAATCCAAATAGGAAAAAATGAATGTACACAGCTGTGTATTACACAGTCGGCTATGACGATAGATTTTTGGGCTATAGCGACGGTTTCACCGGTTATCATATTTATCACAGGCTATGGCATGCGGTTCATCGTCATCGCCATAACCCTTGTGTAATACATAAATTGTGTGTATATACATATAGCCCATCCAAATATATATATATATATATATATATATATATATAATTTATGAAGTATATATACATATATATGCTCAAGCAGTGTGTAATTCAATAATTTTCTACAATTAAGGGACAATTGTATGAGATTTGTATGGTGATGGTGATCATGTAGATCGATACCATCCAAATTCACAATTAGTAGCTTAATTTTCATGAGAGGTTCATTACACAAGGTTAAATGAAATATCTCTCCTATAATAGGATTGTATAATTAATTAATTTTTATGGTACGTTTTGGTTTCGATTTTATGAGTACGGTTTTAGCTAGTAACTAAACCGAAACTGTAAATTTGATTTTTCAACCCACCTAAAACCGCTACATACGCCGGAACCGTTAGTGCGATTTTAATTGGTGCGGTTTGTGCGATTTTTGATACGGTTTCGATTCCAATTTAGTTCTTTACTCAGTCCTAATTTGAAGTACCACTAGTTCCACCAAGTTCCATATTCTTTTCTTTGACAGTAAAAGCGATCAATGCAATCAGGAAATGAAGAAATCTGAAATCAGGGAATAAGTGTGAGCTTTTGGGTAATTTCTCATGTCGCTAGAAGGAGTAGCGGCAACTATACTCTTTCTGGCGACATGAGAATATAAAGAGTATAATTACCGCTACTCCTTATAGCGGCAGACATGGACAACACTGTATAAACTCCTAAATGTACAAAATCTACAATCTTATAGTCAAGTCACTCTACAATCGTAAAGTAGTCACTCTACGAGCTGAGGATTCACTCTACGTTTTTATTGAAAGTAGTATGCACACAAGCCAATCATGTTTGATGATAAAGCATATACTTTGTAACAATCTTATTCATTTATTAATAAAAAGTATTAATTTATTAAAGGCTTTTAATTATCTACATGATGCTGCTTTATAATATGTGATAAACCTATAGTTTTAAGCAATGCTTTTAGAATAATGATGATGATCATTCTAATGAGATCTAAATTATTAGAAAGCTTAAACTAAAATAGTTCCCAATCGTTGGATTACTAAATTGGAGATTAGTGAATCCGGATAGATTGGTGCATATGTTGCTTACTCATTGGATGAGGATGATTGATCTCATGATTATTTGTGTGGAGACACTAAAGCAAGTATGTAGGTGCTTATTGGAGAATACATACACTGAACGTGGCTCGCTAAGGAATACTTAATGAAGTTTTACTTGCCTGTCAATAGGAATTCATGTAGTGATAGTAGTATAAATGATCCTTGGACTTGAGATCATCATAGTATCTTGTGTATGATGAGTTATACTTTGACTTATTCCGTAAGACCCTTAGGGTATATCAAAGGGTATGCTTAGGTATAATAAGTTATACATGGAGATAATGTATGATCAATAAAGAATCTACCACTTCTAGTAAAAGAAGAGAAATGTCTTATGTGATTCGATAAATGACAACCCAGTAGTCCTTGGCCAAGGCAGAATAAAATTAGAAAGGAGTTTTTAATTTGCATTATTTGGAGTTGTGCATTTAAGGATCAAAATACATATAATTAAATAAAATAAGACTTGACAGTAATTTCATGTCTTATATTTAATTGGGACATTGTATGGTGGAAGGATTGAATTGTACTGTAACTATTTACTCAAAAGTTCTTTTATGATTAATGTTGAAATCTATATTGTCTGAAAAGTCATTAATCGCTAGAGAGGCTTATCCCTATTGTAGAATAAATATTATTTATTTAAATAAATTAATAGTTTAATTTATTTATTTAAATAAGATTAGAATTGTTCTAATTGATTTATTCACAACCGGTTTAATATGGAGAACCTAAAGGGTCACACCATAAAAGGAAGAATAATTATTTAAGAAGCAAATGACATAATCGTAATAATAAGTTAAGTATATTTAATTTAATCTATGGTGATAGAATAAATTAAATAACTCAATATTTATTATTTAATATTTTAGAAATATTAAATATAAATTAATAAGATGAGTCTTATTATTATTATTATTACTATTATTATTATTTAATTCCTAAAGGATTTTGGGAATTAATTAATAAAAGTACTCTTATAATTCCTAATAAGATTAGGAGGCTAATTAATTAAAATATTTTATTTAATTATTCTTAATAAGATTGGGAGCATAATTAATTAAAGGAGTTTAATTAATTAAAATAAAACTCAATTCCTTAATTGTTAAGGAGAGTTGCCCACATCTATAAATAAGAGAAATCTTATTATGGGTGAGTGTGGTTGTTGACTTTTTCACAACATACGTGATTCTAATTGTTGGAGAGTACGCTCTTTTTCTATGAGAGATAGAAAAACTAGAGTTTTGCCAAACACTCATCTTCTTGAATCTTTCTTCTTCTTGGTGGATCACCTCTAGAGGCCAAACACTTGGGTGGCTAACATTGATCAAAGGAAGGAACCAAACCCGGTGAATTCAAGTTAAACGCGAAAAAGATTTGGAGGTGAACTTGTATCTGAGAAATCTCGAATCTTCAAGGGTATGATTCTTATTCTTTATCTTTTCATTTAATTAATAATTGCGCATAAAAGATGATCCAGGTATATGGTTTGTAAAATTTTAAAACTCTAATTTTCCATGCTTTCGCTTATTTTGTGCAATTTGATTGCGTTCATGAATATTACAAACCTAACAGTGGTATCATAACCAAACCTTTATGCGAATTATTAATTATTTTAATTTGATATGTATATTGATATGTGTTTAGAATAATTTAATTGGGCATAATTTATTGTATAAAATTTATTTTTAAAAAAACAAACGTAATTCATTTAAATCCTGCGTTTATGCGATTCCATGATTCACGTGACCTAGGCTCCATCCACTATATATATATATATATATATATATATATATATATATATATATATATATATATATATATATATATATCATATAATCATGTGAAGCAGAATCGGGAGGATAAATATATATATATATATATATTATTCTTAATTATTTTATAATTAAAATAAAAAGTTTATTTTAATTTTAAAATTAGATTTCATGCTAACTAATTAGAGTTGAAATTGGATAAAATTAGATTTTATTAAACTATATTGAATAAATGATGAGAAAATCTTAACAACTAATACTCTAGCTATCACTAATAACCCATAAAGATAAAACTCAATTTTCAAACAATACTTGGAGATTTAGGCTCATGATTTCACTCTAAGCTTCACTCAGATTAATTCACTTATTCCTCAGTTCAACTCAATATCCCAGTTTATTAATCAAGAACACGATTGTAGCATTAGCCACCACTCAGTGCACTAATACCAAATTAACTCAAATCCACAATTAAGATAGGATTAAGCCAAACACTTCAATTAATTAACTCACAATATCTCTATGCAAATTAAATCAAAAGAAGTTTAAGATTAAGTTCTCTATCGATTACATGCGATGTCAAGCATATCTCTACCTTAACATTCATCACAATTCTGCTATTCACAAAACTCATGAACATATGCTATATCAATTAAGTCTAGATTTAAACATCTTCTCTCGAATCCATTCAAATCCACAAAGAATTGTTGATCAGGCAATTCACAAATTCAAGCACAAATCAATATAGATAAACTGTTGAATATTTCATTAAATTGAGAATTAAAACTAATTAACCATTGTTCCACTCAAAGATCCATCAATCACCTAAAAAGATAATTAGTTCATAATAAATAAATTAACTACTGAATAAATAAAAGGAGACATCAACCTAATTACAGATAATAAAAATTAAAGAAGAATAATAAACACCACCCTTCTCTGAATTCAATTCCTGCAATTTCCGTGAAGTTATTCCTTCTTCTCTAGACCTCCAAGCTTGATCTCCAATGTTGTTCTTCTTTCAAAAGTGTGTATATCTTTTATCCCTCTTTCTCTTTCTACTTGTAGACCATCACTTGTCTAGATACTCTCCTAGCTCCCCTCCACTTCCTATCCAAAACAACTTAAAACAATTCCAATTCTCTCCAAATACCGCCAGCTAACCTCTCTTTAAAAACCAAAGAAAATGCACCAAATACAATCAAGCACCATCCTAGTTCTTCAGCAATAGTCATAAGATAATGCTAGAGTAGCAGAGAGATGAATCAGGACAAGCTGCGGTCAAGACTAGTTCTGGCAAGCAATTCGGTCACATGAAGACGAAGAGGGTCGCCCATTTCAATAAGACCAACAATGACAACATAGACCATCAATAATAGCTTCCAATTTTTCTCAAAACAGCCTCAAATGCTTCCACACGCGAGATGCCTCTACTTTTCCTACATTAAACGAAAAACCCATCAACAGTAACATAAAAATGCATAAAAACAAACACAGAAACACTCCAACTGAACACGATTCATAGTTTAAAAACCTACTCATCAAAATCCCCCAAACTTAAATGTTGCTTGTCCTCAAGCAAACACAATGTCATGCAATGCAATGCAACTAATCCTAATATTGAATCCAATATTAAGTTGGTAACAATAGATCACTGACAAGGCCTCAGAGAAATCAAGTAATTACAGCAATACCTCATAACAAAACTAATCCACAATTTCTAGCCAACCATTGAATCTCAAACTGATATCACTACTATAGTATGTGTGTGTACCAACATCATAGATTGACATACTATCAAATTTAAAACATAACACACCTCTTCTAAGGCATTAACAGAGTGAATATAAGAAATCCAAAAACAAGCTCGATCCAACCAAAGCTAGACACAAACCATCATAAAGGGTCAACCTGGGGTATTTATGCCTCACTTATCATTCACGGGGGCATTTTGCTCTTATTTCTCGTTTTATTCTTTTTTTTATATTACCTATAGCTATGCACCGTCTTATTCCCTTAGGCTTTTCAATGCTACCTTAACGAGCTTTCAACTAACGACTCCCAGACCATTAAGACCTTAGGGCGCTAGGTGTAAAGACAATCCCCTCGGGCTTACTTACTCAAGTAACAAAGGCCACAAAACTAGACAAGCATGCCACAGTGTTTAATCATATATATATATATATATATATATATATATTAGATAATATTACAGGCTTATATACCCCAAATATTCTCCCAAACTTAGGTTTTTGTCTAACAATAGCCATCACTACTTATTTTTATCATTCTCTCATTTAAACTAGTGATGCCTTTTAGAGCTCTATTATGAATCAATTTAACGCAATCAATCTACAAGTTGGTATGTTCGTGCAATCCTTTTACAACAGTTTCAACAGTAGAAAGATTCAACTTATAACTCAAAATTACTTCAAAGTTCCCTTACTAAGTATCGCACATTTTCTCCAAATTCCAACCTCATCATTGGCCTTAAAAAACAGCAACATATCCCAACTATCCACTAGATTCATGCAATTTTTTTTTAAAACTGGATTCATGCAAATGAAAACTAAAAACTATCTATCATGCAAATGCAGAAAAACAAATCCCCCAAACTTAAATTAAGGAATGCCCTTATTACTTCAAATATGCTCAAAAATAGAAAAATTGAGGACTTCCCTGAAAACGCATTACTGCGCGTCATCGTCCGAGGGAGGATATGTTGGCAGGATAGGAGGAGTAGGCATAACGATTGGCTGAGTATTAGGATTACAACGAGCAAACGCCTCAGCAAGCGTGTTGAATGCATTTGCATTGTACTGATGCATTAAATCTTGCCGCTCAGCCAACCGCATGAATTGATTCCTTGGGACCCGTGCTTGTTCCTCGCGAGCGGGTTCCTCACTAACTGGTTCTTTATGAGCCGGTTCTTCACTAGCCAAGGATGATGGTTGGCAGATCATGATGTAACCTTCACCACGCGGGTTGGACTGTGCTCCATCCCAAGCTGTATACCTCTGAATAGTTGCATGGTCAATTATGGACGTTGGTTGTTGAATTGGCTCATTAGGTTGCCATCGCACACCAAACCTTTTCGACATAAATCGGTAATTAGAAACCCCGTGTAAGCTTCTCCGCTGTGGTACTCCCCCGTAGTGCTTTGGCCAATGGATTCTTGAATACATTCCCCACATCAACATTAGAAAGCAATTGAATTATTCACAAGATAGTGGTGGTGAACAATTCCATACAATAATCGGGCCCGTGCTTTAATAACCTTAGTTAGATGGCGCGTGGGTATTAATCAAGCACAAATGAACGCATGCCATGCTTTTCCATATCGACTCAGTGCTGCGTGGGGAAAACTTATCTTTTCGTTCGTTCCAGCTTTAATCGTCCATTTTGTTCCTGGTTTGCATAGTCGGGCAATCAACTCATCTAGCTCGGGCAACCCATCTTCATACCGGTCCTCTTGTGGCATTTCCAACCCAAAATATTCGTTGATAGCTTCAGCATAAAACGCTACCGGTTTTCCCCGAACCATGACAACATGATTGACATGTTCAATTGCATTCGCATAAAACTCCTTAACTATGTTGATTGCCGCTGGAAGTGGTTGCTCTACTAGTTGAAACCAATTGCGTTCTACAATTTGCAATGCCATATCACCATCCAAATTCGCATTTGGTTTCAATCCTCGTTCTAGCACCAAATTTTTCTTGTCAATGGATGTAGTGAATCTCTCTGTGGCCTTCTCGCTAACAAATCTTGAATGGTCATATGTTGGGCGAGTTGAAGAGGTTGATGCCCTTTGTCGTTTATGTGACGACATGTTGCTTCCAATTTGTTTAACACAAAAATCTGAGTTTGTATTTTTCTCAAACAGGTGGTGGGCGGAATGTGTGACTCCCCCAAACTAGTTTTGTTGATGATGCTTTGCTACCCAAACAAATCAAAACTCAGCACCTTCTCCTTGATTTCTCATTTCTCAACTTTTCCACTCAATTTTTGATGTCACAACAAGAGATTTTGTGAGGGATGAAGAGAATTATCATACCTTTTATAAGTTGGGTTTACCTCTTTGAAGAGAAGTCCCAATTTGTATCACTTTGTGCAAGGCTAGTGTTAGATTTAGGATTGGGTTGTGATTCTTGAGTTTTGTAGTATCAACATGTCTAGAATGGAGGAGCTTCATATAGATAATAGGACACCAACGTGGGTGGGAGTTGGAACTTGAAAGGTTTAGTGGGTTTGGAATTTGGAAAGGAGAAGGAGTGTAAAGATAAATTAATGTGGAGTTATGGGGAAGAGGAAGTGCAATAGAATTAGGAGAAGTGGAGAATTAGTATTGATGTAATAGAAAGGTGGAGAGGTCGACTTATTCAATTAAACCAAACCTCTTTAGTTGCAGAAACCCGGTCTGTAACGCTGTCATTGTTGCAATCTTGTTCGCCAACACCGTGATTGCTCTAATGGTAGAATAATTATCGACCTATAGCGGCGGTCAAGACTTACTGGCCTTGATCGGTAGCTTAGTTGTGCTGATATGTTGACTCGATCAATAGCTAACGCGGCGCTGATCCACGTTGGTTCCGACGTTGATGGCGATGTCGGCGGTCACTTGTGGCCGATCGTGTCGGGTCTTATGTTCTTTGCGCTATATAATGTTGTTGCTTGACTGCACAAGCTCGGGGTTCCTACAATTACAGAGATTTTTGTTACTCTTCAAGTATACATTCTAATGACTAAGCTATAACTAAAAATTTAAATGTAAGTAAGAGATAGAGTTTAGAGCTTGGGTTGCCTCCCAAGTAGCGCTTGGTTTAATATCGCTAGCCCGACAGTCCCTCATGTTTTATTGCGTGTCTGTGAGGGTAATGTTGATGGTGTCCACATTTGCATCCTCACCCCAGTAGTGCTTCAATCTTTCGATCATTGACCTTGAAGGTTTCCAATGGGTTTCGCTGCTCTGACTCCACGACACCATGTGGGAAAACCGTTTTTATGGTGAATGATCCTCACCATCGCGATTTAAGTTTACCTGGAAACAATCTCAATTTTGAATTGAACAGCAGCACTGCTTGACCTGGCATGAAAGTTCGGTGATTGATTTTCTGATCGTGCCATTTTTTCACCTTTTCCTTGTATAATTGTGCATTCTCGTAAGCTTTGTGAATCAATTCGCTGCTTATTTAGTCAGTAGTAATCTCTTTTCCCCCCCGCCGCTTGATCGAAGTTCGCTTTTGAATAGCCCAATAAGCCTTGTGTTGTAGCTCATGGGAAGGTGACATGCCTTTCCATACAACAACCTGGTAGGGTGACATGCCGATTGAGTCTCAGATAAATCCGGTATGCCCAAAGTGCATCATCTAATCGAAGCGACCAATCCTTACGATTTGGGTTGACTACTTTTTCCAATATTTTCTTGACCTCCCTGTTTGACACCTCTGCTTGTCCATTGGTTTGGGGATGATAGGCTGTCGCTATTTTGTGGTTGACCCCATATTTTGCCAGTAGGGTTGTAAACGCTTTGTTGCAGAAATGACTTCCCTCATCACTTATTATGGCCCTCGGTGTTCTAAACCTTGTAAAGATATTTTTCTGTAGAAACCTTATGACCACTTTGGCATCGTTCGATGGTAGTGCTGTGGCTTCCACCCATTTAGAGACGTAATCCACTGCGAGTAAAATGTATTGATTGCTAAGAGACGAGGGGAATGGTCCCATGAAGTCAATGCCCCATACATCAAAGATTTCGACATCTAAAATTACTTGTAATGACATTTCATTCCTTTTTGATATGTTACCCACTCTTTGACATCGATCGCATGTTTTTACAAATTGGTGAGCATCTTTAAATAGCGTTGGCCAATAAAACCCTGATTGAAGCACCTTTGCTGCTGTTCTTGTACTACCATAATGCCCACCATATGCAGATGAGTGACATTCGTGCAAGATGTTCTTCACTTCGCTGTGTGGCACACATCTTCGGATCATCTTGTCGGCACATTTTTTGAACAAGTATGGCTCATCCCATATATACCATTTAACATCGTGCAGAAACTTCTTTTTCTACTGTCGTGTAAGATCAGGAGGTAGTATGTTATTGACTAGATAATTGACGAAGTCTGCATACCATGGTACTTCTGATTGAATCCCGAATAATTTCTCATCCGGGAAGGTCTCGTTGATGACACACTTATCCTCTTTCTCTTTGTCAAGATTTTCCAGCCTTGACAGATGATCAGCAACTTAGTTCTCTGTCCCCTTTCTATCCTTGATCTCTAAGTCAAATTCTTGTAGGAGGAGAATCCATCGGATAAGACGTGGTTTTGTGTCTTTCTTTGCTATCAAATATCGAATGGTCGCATGATCCGTATAAACTATCACCCTTGTTCCGATTAAGTAGGCCCGAAATTTATCAAATGCGTACACCACTACAAGTAATTCTTTTTCTGTTGTTGTGTAGTTTAATTGAGTCTCTGTGAGTGTTTTACTTGCATAGTAAATAGCATAGAATATCTTATTTTGGCATTGGCCCAACACAGCCCCAATTGCATAATCACTTGCATCACACATTAATTCAAACGGCATGCTCCAATCCGGAGCGACGATAATGGGTGCTGTAGTTAGCTTTTTCTTCAACAACTCGAAGGCCAACTTACACTCCTCATCAAACTTGAATACTGAATCCTTCTCCAGGAGGCTACACAATGGTTTTGCTATTTTCAAAAAATCCTGTATAAACCTCCTATAGAACCCTGCGTGTCCTAGAAAGCTTCTAATACCCTTGATTGAACTTGGCGGAGGCAATTTCTCAATTGTTTCCAACTTGGCTTTATCGACCTCCAATCCTTGCACCGAGACTTTGTGACCCAAAATTATGCCTTCTTCCACCATAAAGTGGCATTTCTCCCAATTAAGTACCAGATTTGTGTCGATGCATCTCTGTAAGACCATTACTAGATTTTCTAAGCACGCGTCAAAATTATCCCCATAGACAGAGAAATTGTCCATGAAGACTTCCACGTTCTTTTCCACCATATCTGAGAAGATGGCCATCATGCACCGTTGGAAAGTGGCAGGTGCATTACACAATCCGAATGACATTCTCCTGAATGCGAACGTACCATATGGGCACGTAAATGTTGTCTTCTCTTGATCCTCAGGAGCGATGACAATTTGATTATACCCCGAGTAGCCATCCAATAAGCAATAGTATGCATGACCCGCCAGTCTGTCCAACATTTGATCGATGAAAGGTAGAGGGAAATGATCTTTGCGAGTTGCTTTATTCAATTTTCTGTAGTCCATGCAAACTCTCCATCAAGTCACTGTTCTTGTTGGAATCAGCTCATTGTTTTCGTTTTGAACCACAGTCATACCTCCCTTTTTCGACACACATTGAACTGGACTAACCCACTTGCTATCTGAAATTGGGTAGATGATACTGCGCTCAACCACTTCGTAATTTCCTTCTCGACTACCTCTTTCATGATCGGATTGAGTAGTCTCGTTGTTCCATGACCGGTTTAGCATCATCCTCCATCAAAATTTTGTGCATACAAAAGGATGGACTAATTCCTTTGATGTCCGCGATTGTCCATCCTATTTGTGAATAGAAAAAAAAATCCATATTTCCTTAAATAAAGAGTTTATTTAGATATGTAATAAGATTTCATATTATCCAAAATAAAAGAGTTTATTTTGACTTGGAATTGGATTCCATAATTAATTAAAATAAAAGAGTTTATTTTGATTAAAGAATTTGATTAAAATAAAATAATTTATTTTATTCAAAATTGGATAAATTAAAATAAAAAGGGTTTATTTTGATTTAAATTTGGATTAAAAATAAAGGAGTTTATTTTAATTCAAAATTAGATTTTAAACCAACTAAATTTGCCCATTAAATGATATCAATATATATATATATATATATATATATATATATATATATTGAATGTTTATTATTCATGAGAAGAATGTTATTTATTGATGTATATGGTGATGTGTATGATAATAAATGAGATTGATTATGGACTATTGACCAATATGATTGTATTTTATTTTAGTTGGATGCATGAATGTATGGATTTTATTAAATGGGTCTGCGTACCTCATCTTTTCTAAATTTTTCTTAATGTAAATTTTATCTCCCTCCTATGTACTTCTCCTTGACTGCTGGTCAAGGTTTCTATTTATTTTAAATAGTTTTGTAATAGGAATAGTTAGAATTAATTTTGAAAAATTAGAGATCAAGGAGAAAGGAGCGCTTGAAGACCCGTTTGTAATGGAGCCCAGGTTTAAATGTAATAGTTATATTTAAATATTAATTCTTGCACCCCTAGGGTTTGACCTTTTGGTTCACTTGGTGGCTCTAGTGAAACAAACTAGAATAAAAGTCCATAATCAATCCGGGTAGAATATAGTATTCTATATGTGCATGTTTATACTATATACATTATATATTATGCAAACATGCTTCGCATGTTAATTAATATGACGCGTATTTTATATATATATATATATATATATATATATATATATATGTGTGTGTGTGTGTGTGTGTGTGTGTGTGTGTGTGCATGCGCGCTAAACAAGATGAGACAAATTAATAACAAACCCCTCAAATTTTTTATATTAAGTCCTAAGCGTTCAAAGATATTTGGAGTATCGAACGTCGCCTTCTAGCATGATAAAAATAATAGAGTATCAATTAATTATTCTAAGTTTGTTGTGTCACCACAAGGCTTATCTTAATTCTTTGAGATGTTAATTTATCACATTTGATGCTTATAAAGAAAATTAAACAATGTTATTTTGTTGTGTCACCAGAAGGACAATTTTTTTTTTTTTTGAATATATGAAGTGCTAGGTTGGACATAACTTGGATAATTTTGATTCGGATGTGCCACCACTTGATCAAAAAAATCTAAGAGACAAAATACAAGGAGTTGCATAGTTGATGTAATTGACAAGAGTTGTCTACCTATTTATTTATATATAGTTTGTTGTGTCACCACAAGGCTATATACATTTGAAATGGGATCCTTAATCTCACTAGCAAATCTTTAATTAGATTTTTCCGAACTATATAAGTGAGGATAATATAGTTTGAAGAAAATAGTGGGAGATACCAATTTAAAACAAGACCTAATTTATTTTGGTAATTAATAAAAGAATGTATGCTAAAATGTTGTTAATTACAAATTCATTTACAGAATTTTACAATATCTAAATTACTATCACTGCGAAGCATATTAGATGCTATTTAACCGGGCCGTATTAAATGGATTGGTTAAGGAATTTGAGAATAGTTCTCATGGCTGAATAGCTATTTTATGTCCTTAATACATCTATTCCTGCAATAGTTGCAAACAATGCCTCTGAGGAAGACATTGTTGCTTTTAGAAAGTGGCAAGATGATGCAAAGTTGGCTCAATACATCATGCTCGCATCCATGAGTAATGAGCTTCAGCGTCAACATGAAACTATGGATGTTCTTACTATATTCCTGAACATCAAGTAGTTGATGGTGAGGAAAGTAGGACTGATAGATATCAGATATCTAAGGAGCTCTTCCGATCTAGAATGACCGATGACACTACAGTACAGATAAAAGTCCTTAACATTATCAATTTGATTGATCAATTAGGACAACAAGTTTTGTCATGGATGGAGAGTTGAGCCAATATTTGATCTTGCACTCACTCCTGGACTCCTTTCACAATTATTATGAATTTTTCATACGAACAAGCTAGATATCAGCCTCGCTGATTTGCTTAACTTGTTGAAAAATGTTGAGAGTCACTTTTCAACCAAGAAAGACCATGTCTTACTGGTAGGGGCCAAAGGATCTTCTAAAAAGAAGAATGATTCTAAGAAGGTAAATAGAAAGGCAAAAAAAAGGATAATAAGAACAAAACTGATACGGATAGCAAAGGAGTTTGCTTCCATTACAATAAGCCTGGACACTAGAAAGAAACTGCAAGAAGCATCTTGCAGAGGATAACAAGAAGAAGCTTAGTAAAGTTTCGGTTACAAATATAGTTTTTTGTTCATGATTAAAATAAATTTTCTTTAAGTCAAGGTTCTACTTGGGTATTGGATACCGACTTTGGTTATCATAAATATAGATTTATGAAGGGACCAAGCAGAAGTAGAAAGTTAAACAAAGATAAGTAATCCTATGTGTGGGAAATGAAACAAAGGTTGCTACATTAGCCATAGAAACTTATAGTTTAGCAAAGGCTACGGGTAAATCTATTAAGTCAATAAGTTGTTATTGTATTCCAGTTTTTGTTAGAAACATTATTTCCATTTTGTTGTTGGACAATGAAATCTTTGGTATTATATTTAACTACAATCGTTGTTCTATTTATAATAATAATGTTTTGTATAGAACTAGAATATTACTTAATGGATTTTGTATACTTGACTTATGTGAAAATAATTTTGCATATTAAACAAATTAATATAAGAAAAAGGAGATGATTATTCAAAAGGTTAAATGTGTGTATTTGTTGAAATACAATTGTGAATTATTTGAAAGGTTCAAAGAATTCAGAAATGAAACAAATTAGCAAAGTATTAGGATTCTTTGATCGGATCAAGGAAGGAATATTTGTGCAATGAGTTTCTAGATCATCCCAAATAGTTTTCTCACAATGGACGCCTCTTAATACGTAATAAATGATTGATGTATCTGAAAGGAAAAATCATACCTTATTGGACATGGTGCGGTCCATAATGATTTTACCGACATTCCAGTATCCCTCTAGGATCATATCCTAGAAATGGCTGTATATCTATGAAAAGGTAACCTCAAAATCCAAATTTCAAGACTCTATAAGAGTTATGGATGTGGAGGATTCCTAATCAAGTATGTTAAGATAAGGGGTTGTCCAATTTTATGTGAAAAGGTTTCAAAGGATAAGCTTGGGACAAGATTTGACAAGTGTAGATTTGTGGGACATCCTAAAGTAAGTTTAGGGTATATGTTCTATAATCCTACTTAGCATAAGGTGTTTGTTGCGAAATACGCTGCCTTCTAAGATAAAGGTGTTTATCATTGAAGGGGCTAGCTAGTGGGAGGATAATACATCTTGAAGAGTTCAAGAACCACAAAACACTATAAGTCAAATAAGAGGAACCTGTAGGTAGACCTATTGTACCACAACCGAATTGTAAATCTGGAATAGTACCGAAGATCCCTAGGAGGTATGGATTCATCATAGATGATGATGATGAGGTACACATCATATAAGATGATGAACCAGTTAAATACGATGAGGTAAAAGTTGTAGACACTCAGAGAAATAAATTGAATCAAGTTTCTCAAAAATGGAACATTCATTTTGATGAAATAATCAAAAGAGTTTGATTTTATCAAAAATAAGAATGAACCTAGTGTGTACAAAAGAGTCAGTAGGAGCGTCGTAACATTCCTAGTATTATATGTTGATATACTATGGATAAGGAATGACATACTAATGCTACAATTAGTAAAGATAAAGTTGTCGAAACATTCCTTCACGAATGATTTGGGAAGTGTATCGTTATTGGGGATACAAATCTTTATAGATAGATTTAATAGGATACTCGACTTAACCCAAGGAACGTATATTCATTTGATGCTAAAGTTGTTTAGCATGGCAAACTCCAAGAGATGTCTCATATTGATGAGACATGAAGTGTATCTCTCTTAATAGTCCCCATAGACTCCTGAAAAGAGAGATCACATGAGTGAAAATCATGTATAGAATAAAATATATGAGACCTGATGTTGATCGGTTATATTCTGGAGAAGATCACTGTAAGACAGTGAAAAACATCTTAAAGTACTTAACCGGCACTAAGGATGTGATTAAAATTTATGGTGGGTCTAAATTAAAACTAGAGGGCTTAACAAACTCAAGTATTTTAGACAGATCAAGACAACAGAAAATCCACTTTAAGGTAAAGCGTTACCTTGAAAATAAGTGATCACGATTAATTGGAAAGGTTCCAAACAAAGAAAGAGTTCTTTGGTTTAGTGATAAAGACAAAGTATATAGCTGTAAATGAAGCTGCAAGTTGATTGTTTAGATGAAAAGTTCATTACAGAACTAGGAATAGTTCCTAAGTCTCATCTTGGATCTAAACATGTGTTGTGGCACTTTCACTTGATTATAGGAATCATTGAAAGATGGAAAATCACTATAGAGATAGTGGACTCTCAATAACAACATTACATATCTATTAACTAAAGCTTATCCAACAACAGGATAATCGTCACTTAGAGAAGAAGGGTATGAGATACCATGGCGATTGGCTTTAGTGCAAGTGGGAGATTAAAAGTAGTATGCACACAAGACAATCATGTTTGATGATAAAGCATATACTTTGTAACAATCTTATTCATTTATTAATAAAAAAGTATTAATTTATTAAAGGCTTTTAATTATCTACATGCTGCTGCTTTATAATATGTGATAAACCCATAATTTTAAGCAATGCTTTTAGAATAATGATGATGATCATTCTAATGAAATCTAAATTCTTAGAAAGCTTAAAACTAAAATAGTTCCCAATCTTTGAATTATTAAATTGGGGATTAGTGAATCCGGATAGATTGGTACATACGTTGCTTGCTCATTGGATGAGGATGATTGATCTCATGATCATTTGTGTGGAGACACTAAATCAAGTATATAGGTGCTTATTGGAGAATAAGTACACTGAACGTGGCTCGTTAAGGAATACCTAATGGAGTTTTATTTGTCTGTCAATAGGAATTCATGTAGTGATAGTAGTATAAGTGATCCTTGGACTTGAGATCATCATAATATCTTGTGTATGATGAGTTATACTTTGACATATTTGATAAGTAGATTTTATACCTACTTATCCGGTATCTTTTACTTGAATTAGTTGCTTATGTTCATGTGTCTTAGTTACTTTTCATGCATTTTGTGTTCATTTTGTAGGTTATACGTTTGGAAGCGGTGTGAGTGACTATTGGTAAGGAAAAGCAAGGAAAAGCAATCCGGACATCGTTTGTGCTTTCATGTTCATTTCATGTTCTTGGCTTAGAACTTGGACTATATTGTAGAGCTTCTTCTTAGCTTTCCGGAACATCTTGAATCATTCCAATTGGAGTTCGGATGCAAGAGTTATGACATTTGTACCAACGGACGTTGAACTTCACTATTTTGGGTGGTCATTTTGCATAGCAGTCACTTCCACTCCAATTTCGACCTTCATCCGTTTATTATTTTTCAAAACTCAAAGAATGAAAGTTGTAGATCTTGTCGATAGCTTCGATTTGATAGGTCACAGGCCCTGTAAATCCTCCCGGATCAAACGTTATGGCTATTTTACCAGATGACACTATAGCAGAAAAAATAATTAGCAGCTTGCACCCAAGCCGGGGCTTGCTCTTTTATGCCTTATACCCAAGCCGGGGTTTGGGGTCCTGGGTGCGAAATCAGTAGCATATCAAGCCGGGGCTTGCTATTTACAAGGCAAATAGCAAGCTGGGGCTTGGGTACGCGCAGAAAGAGTAGATTTTGTCCGAATTTGAGTCCGATTAGGATTGGTTCGAGCTGTTTGATTCAAGGACTTCCAAGAGGACTTAAATACATATAAAGAGACATATAAAATGAGGAGAATGAGAAGGATTAGAGGAAGTTAGAGGAAGAATTCCATTAGATTAGATTAGAGTAGATTGGGAAAAACCCTAGTTATTATGAGATTTGGAGATTGAAGCAACTTGGAGACCATTGAAGATTCAAAGTAGGAGCAAGGAGGGAGCATAATCTACTGACAATAGATTATATCTTCTCATCTTCTTCTATCTTTGTCTTTTAAATGTGTATTCAATCGTGGATTCTTAGTTTTAATTCAATAATCATGAACTAATTCTTTGTTTGAGGTTACTATAGATCTTATTTTGTAGTTTACTTTGATATGCTTCTTTGTTAGTCTTATTAGCTATATTTGGATTGTCTATTATGATTTAGACTTAATTGCTTAATTGCCTAGCTAACAATTACCGTGATAATCTATATGAACTCGAGAGATGAAGTATAGATTTAGATCTGATTATGATAGCATGTGTTCATGATTTTGTGAATAGCTTAATCTTGATGAATGTTAAGGTAGAGATATGCTTGCATCGCATGTAATCGGATAGAGAACTTATTCTTAAACCTTCTTCAATTATAATTCACATAGAGATATAGTGGGTTAGTTGATTAAAGTGTTTAACAGATTTCTATCTTGATTGTGGATTGACGTTAATACGGTATTAGTGCATCGAGAAGTGGTTAATACTATATTCGTGTTATTGATTAACAATCCAGTATAGATAACTTGACTTAACAGGAAGTGTGTTAACTTAAATGAAACAATAAGTGAAATTGTAATCTCAAGTCTTCAATATCTTGTTTCATTCTAGGGATAGTTAGTAATAGTTTATTTAACTATTTAAATTAAATTGGTTATATGTTAGTACTTGGTAATTCTTGTTAACTAATTCTCTGTGGGAACGATACTTAACTTATCACTTTATTACTTGTTGACCACGTATACTTGCGTCTTGTGCGTAATTAGATTTTACCCAACAATATTCCTTAAGACCATTAGGGTATATCAAAGGGTATGCTTGGGTATAATAAGTTATACATGGAGATAATGTATGATCAATAAAGAATCTACCGTTTCTAGCCAAGAAATGTCCTATGTGATTCGATAAATGACAACATGAAGAGTCCTTGGCAATAAATGATTGAAATTAGAAAGGAGTTTCTAATTTGCATTATTTGGAGTTGTGCATTTAAGGATCGAAATACATATAATTAAATAAAATAAGACTTGATAGTAATTCCATGTCTTATATTTAATTGGGACATTGTATGGTGGAAGGATTGAATTGTATGGTAACTATTTACTCAAAGGTTCTTTTATGATTAATGTTGAAATCTATATTATCTGAAAAGTCGTTAATCGCTAGGGAGGCTTATCCCTATTGTAGAATAAATATTATTTATTTAACTAAGATTATAATTGTTCTAATTGATTTATTCACAATCGGTTTAATATGGAGAACCTAAAGTGTCACACCATAAAAGGAAGAATAATTATTTAAGAAGCAAATGACATAATCGTAATAATAAGTTAAGTATATTTAATTTAATCTATGGTGATAGAATAAATTAAATAACTTAATATTTATTATTTAATATTTTAGAAATATTAAATATAAATTAATAAGAGGAGTCTTATTATTATTATTATTACTATTATTATTATTTAATTCCTAAAGGATTTTGGGAATTAATTAATAAAAGCACTCTTATAATTTCGAATAAGATTAGGAGGCTAATTAATTAAAAGATTTTAATTAATTATTCCTAATAAGATTGTGAGCATAATTAATTAAACGAGTTTAATTAATTAAAATAAAACTTAATTCCCTAATTGTTATGGAGGGTTGCCCACATCTATAAATAAAAGGAGTCTTATTATGGGTGAATGTGGTTGTTGACTTTTTCACAACATACGTGATTCCAATTGTTGGAGAGTACGCTCTTTTTGTATGAGAGAGAAAAAATAGGGTTTTGCCAAACACTCATCTTCTTGAATCTTTCTTCTTCTTTGGTGGATCACCTCTAGAGGCCAAACACTTGGGTGGCTAACATTGATCAAAGGAAGGAACCAAACCCGTTGGATTCAAGTTGAACGCAAAAAAGATTTGGAGGTGAACTTGTACCTCAAGAATCTCGAATCTTCAAGGGTATGATTCTTATTCTTTATCTTTTCGTTTAATTAATAATTGCGCATAAATGATGATCCGGGTATATGGTTTGTAAAATTTTAAAACTCTAATTTTTCATGCTTCCGCTTATTTTGTGCAATTTGATTGCGTTCATAAATATTATAAACCTAACAGTGGTATCAGAGCCAAACCTTTATGCGAATTATTAATTGTTTTAATTTGATATGTATATTGATATGTGTTTAGAACAATTTAATTGGGCACAATTTATTGTATAAAATTTATTTTAAAAAAAGCAAACGTAATTCGCGAATCCTGCGTTTTGCGATTCCATGATTCACGTGTTTCAGGCTCCATCCACTTTTATATATATATATATATATATATATATATATATATATATATATATATATATATATATCCTCCCGATTCTCGCTTCACATGATTATATGATATATGATATCACGTGATTACCAGAGTATAATATATATATATATATACATTATTCTTAATTATTTTATAAGTAAAATAAAAGTTTATTTTAATCTTAAAATAAAAAGTTTATTTTAATTTTAAAATTGGATTTTATGCTAACTAATTAGAGTTGAAATTGGATTCCATGATAACTAATTAGAGTTGGAATAGGATTCCATGATAACTAATTAGAGTTGAAAAAAGATTCTATATTTTCTTAAATAAAGAGTTTATTTATATATGAAATAAAATTTCATATTATTCAAAATAAAGAAGTTTATTTGTGAATAGAAAAGAAAATCCGTGTTTCCTTAAATAAAGAGTTTATTTATATATGAAATAAGATTTCATATTATTCAAAATAAAGGAGTTTATTTGTGAATAAGAAAAAAAAAATCCGTGTTTCCTTAAATAAAGAGTTTATTTAGATATGTAATAAGATTTCATATTATCCAAAATAAAAGAGTTTATTTTAACTTGAAATTGGATTCCATAATTAATTAAAATAAATGAGTTTATTTTGATTAAAGAATTTGATTAAAATAAAATAGTTTATTTTATTCAAAATTGAATAAATTAAAATAAAAAAGGTTTATTTTGATTTAAATTTGGATTAAAAATAAAGGAGTTTATTTTAATTCAGAATTAGATTTTATACTAACTAAATTTGCCCATTAAATGATATCAATATATATATATATATTGAATGTTTATTATTCATGAGTTGAATGTTATTTATTGATGTATATGGTGATGTGTATGATAATAAATGGGATTGATTATGGACTATTGACCAATGTAATTGGATTTTATTTTAGTTGGATGCATGAATGTATGGGTTTTATTAAATGGGGTCTGCGTATCTCGTTTTTTCTAATTTTTTCTTAATATAAATTATATCTCCCTCCTATGTACTTCCCCTTGACTGCTGATCAAGGTTTCTATTTATTTTAAATAGTTTTGTAATAGGAATAGTTAGAATTAATTTTGAAAACTTAGAGATCAAGGAGAAAGGAGCGCTTGAAGACCCGTTTGTAATGGAGCCCAGGTTTAAATGTAATAGTTATATTTAAATATTAATTCTTGCACCCCTAGGGTTTGACCTTTTGGTTCACTTGGTGGCTCTAGTGAACCAAACTAGAATAAAAGTACATAATCAATCCGGGTAGAATATAGTATTCTATATGTGAATGTTTATACTATATACATTATATATTATGCAAACATGCTTCGCATGTTAATTAATATGATGCGTATTTTATATATATATATATATATATGTGCATGCGCACTAAACAAGATGAGACAAATTAATAACAAAATCCTCAAATTTTTTATATTAAGTCCTAAGCGTTCAAAGATATTTGGAATATCGAACGTTGCCTTCTACCATGATAAAAATAATAGAGTATCAATTAATTATTCTAAGTTTGTTGTGTCACCACAAGGCTTATCTTAATTCTTTGAGATGTTAATTTTATCACATTTGATGCTTATAAAGAAAATTAAACAATGTTATTTTGTTGTGTCACAACAAGGACAATATTTTTTTTTTAATATATGGAGTGCTAGGTTGGACATAACTTGGATAATTTTAATTCGGATGTGCCACCTCTTGATCAAAATAATCTAAGAGGCAAAATACAAGGAGTTGCATAGTTGATGTAATTGACAAGAGTTGTCTACCTATTTATTTATATATAGTTTGTTGTGTCACCACAAGGCTATATACATTTGAAATGAGATCCTTAATCTCACTAGCAAATCTTTAATTAGATTTTTTTGAACTATATAAGTGAGGATAATATAGTTTGAAGAAAATAGTGGGAGATACAAATTTAAAACAAGACCTAATTTATTTTGGTAATTAATAAAAGAATGTATGCTAAAATGTTGTTAATTACAAATTCATTTACAGAATTTTACAATGTCTAAATTACTATCACTGCGAAGCATATTAGATGTTATTTAACCGGACCATATTAAATGGATTGGTTAAGAAATTTGAGAATAACTCATGGCTGAATAGCTATCTGATGTCCTTAATATGTCTATTCCTGCAATGGTTGCAAACAATGCCTCTGAGGAAGATATTGTTGCTTTTAGAAAGTGGCAAGATGATGCAATGTTGGCTCAATGCATCATGCTCGCATCCATGAGTAACGAGCTTCAGTGTCAGCATGAAACTATGGATGTTCTTACTATATTTCTGCACATCAAGTAGTTGATGGTGATGAAAGTAGGACTGATAGATATCAGATATCTAAGGAGCTCTTCCGATCTAGAATGACCGATGACACTACAGTACAGATAAAAGTCCTTAACATTATCAATTTGATTGATCAATTAGGACAATAAATTTTGTCATGGATGGAGAGTTGAGCCAAGATTTGATCTTGCACTCACTCTCGGACTCCTTTCACAATTATTGTGAATTTTTCATACGAACAAGCTAGATCAACCTCGTTGATTTGCGTAACAAGTTGAAAAATGTTGAGAGTCACTTTTCAACCAAGAAAGACCATGTCTTACTGGTAGGGGCTAAAGGATCTTCTGAAAAGAAGAACGATTCTAAGAAGGTAAATAGAAAGGCAAAAACAAAGGATAATAATAACAAAATTGATACAGATAGCAAAAGAGTTTGCTTCCACTACAATAAGCCTGAACACTAGAAAGAAACTGCAAGAAACATCTTGTAGAGGATAACAAGAAGAAGCTTAGTAAAATTTCGGTTACAAATATAGTTTTTTGTTCATGATTGAAATAAATTTTCTTTAAGTCAAGGTTCTACTTGAGTATTGGATACCGGCTTTGGTTATCATAAATATAAATTTATGAAGGGACCAAGAAGAAGTAGAGAGTTAAACAAAGATAAGTAATCCTATGTGTGGGAAATGAAGCAAAGGTTGCTACATTAGCCATAGAAACTTATAGTTTAGCAAAGCCTACGGATAAATCTATTAAGTTAATAAGTTGTTATTGTATTTCAGTTTTTATTAGAAATATTATTTCCATTTTGTTGTTGGACAATAAAATCTTTGGTATTATATTTAAGAACAATTGTTGTTCTATTTATAATAATAATGTTTTGTATAGAACTAGAATATTACTTAATGGATTTTGTATACTTGACTTATGTAAAAATAATTTTGCATATTGAACAAATTAATATAAGAAAAAGGAGATGATTATTCAAAAAGTTGAATGTGTATTTGCTGAAATATAATTGTGAATTATTTGAAAGGTTCAAAGAATTCAGAAATGAAACAAATTAACAAAGTATTAGGATTCTTTAATCGGATCAAGGAAGAAATACTTGTTCATTGAGTTTCTAGATCATCTCAAATAGTTTTCTCACAATTGACGCCTCCTGATACGCAATAATTGATTGATGTATCTGAAAGGAAAAATCATACCTTGTTGGACATGGTGTGGTCCATAATGATTTTACCGACATTCCAGTATCCCTCTAGGATCATGTCTTAGAAATGGCTGCATATCTATGAAAAGATAACCTCAAAATTCGGCCCCAAGACTCTATAAGAATTATGGACAGGGAAGATTCCTAATCTTAAGTATGTTAAGATAAAGGGTTGTCCAGCTTATGTGAAAAGGTTTCAAAGGATAAGCTTGGGACAAGATTTGACAAGTGTAGATTTGTGGGACATCCTAAAGTAAGTTTAGGGTATATGTTCTATAATCCTACTTAGCAAAAAGGTGTTTGTTAATGAATACGCCTTCTAAGATAAAGGTGTTTATCATTGAAGGGGCTAGCTAGTGGGAGGATAATACATCTTGAAGAGTTCAAGAACCACAAAACACTATAAGTCAAATAAGAGGAACCTATAGGTAGACCTATTGTACCACAATCGAATTATAAATCTGGAATAGTACCAAAGATCCCTAGGAGGCATGGATTCATCATAGATGATGATGAGGTACACATCATAAAAGATGATGAATCAATTACATACGATGAGGTAAGAGTTGTAGACACTCGGAGAAATGAATTGAATCAAGTTTCTCAAAAATAGAATATTCGTTTTGATGAAATAATTAAAAGAGTTTGATTTTATCAAAAATAAGAATGAACCTAGTGTGTACAAAAAGAGTCGGTGGGAGCGTCGTAACATTCCTAGTATTATATGTTGTTATACTACGGATAAGGAATGACATACCAATGCTACAATTAGTAAAAATAAAGTTGTCTAAATATTCCTCTATGAATAATTTGGGAAGTATCATTATTGGGGATACAAATCTATATAGATAGATTTAATAGGATACTCGACTTAACCCAAGGAACGTATATTCATTTGATGCTAAAGTTGTTTAGCATGATAAACTCCAAGAGATGTCTCATATTGATGAGCTATGGAGTGTATCTCTCTTAATAGTCCCCATAGACTCCTGAAAAGAGAGATCACATGAGTGAAAATCATGTATAGAATGAAATATACGAGACCTGATGTTGATCGGTTATATTCTGGAGAAGATCACTGTAAGACAGTGAAAAATATCTTAAAGTACTTAACCGACACTAAGGATGTGATTAAAATTTATGGTGGGTCTAAATTAAAACTAGAGAGCTTAACAAACTCAAGTTTTTTAGACAGACCAAGACAACAGAAAATTCACTTTAAGGTAAAGCGTTACCTTGAACATTGATGCAGTGAATTGGAAAGGTTTCAAACAGCAAAGAATTGCTGGTTTAGTGATAAAGACAAAGTATATAGCTGTAAATGAAGCTGCAAGTTGATTGTTTGGATGAAAAGTTCATTACAGAACTAGGAATAGTTTATAAGTCTCATCTTGGATCTAAACATGTGTTGTGGTACTTTCACTTGATTATAGGAATCATTGAAAGATGGAAAATCACTATAGAGATAGTGGACTCTTAAGAACAACATTACATATTTATAAACTAAAGCTTATCCAACAGCAGGATAATCGTCACATAGAGAAGAAGGGTATGAGATACCATGACGATTGGCTTTAGTGCAAGTGGGAGATTAAAAGTAGTATGCACACAAGCCAATCATGTTTGATGATAAAGCATATACTTTGTAACAATCTTATTCATTTATTAATAAAAAATATTAATTTATTAAAGACTTTTAATTATCTACATGATGGTGCTTTATAGTATTTAATAAACCCATAGTTTTAAGCAATGCTTTTAGAATAATGATGATGATCATTCTAATGAGATCTAAATTCTTAGAAAGTTTAAAACTAAAATAGTTCTCAATCATTGAATTACTAAATTGGGAATTAGTGAATCTGGATAGATTGGTACATACGTTGCTTACTCATTGGATGAGGATGATTGATCTCATGATCATTTGTGTGGAGACACTAAAGCAAGTATGTAGGTGCTTATTGAAGAATAAGTACACTGAACGCGATTCGCTAAGGAATACCTAATGGAGTTTTACTTGCCTGTCAATAGGAATACTTGTAGTGATAGTAGTATAAGTGATCCTTGGACTTGAGATCATCATAGTATCTTGTGTATGATGAGTTATACTTTGACTTATTCCTTAAGACCATTAGGGTATATCAAAGGGTATGCTTGGGTATAATAAGTTATATATGGAGATAATGTATGATCAATAAAGAATCTACCGCTTCTAGTAAAAAAAGAGAAATGTCCTATGTGATTCGATAAATGACAACCCAGTAGTCATTGGCCAAGGCAGATTGAAATTAGAAAAGAGTTTCTAATTTGCATTATTTGGAGTTGTGCATTTAAGGATCGAAATACATATAATTAAATAAAATAAGACTTGACAGTAATTGAGACATTGTATGGTGGAAGGATTGAATTGTACGGTAACTATTCACTCAAAGGTTCTTTTATGATTAATGTTGAAATCTATATTGTCTGAAAAGTCGTTAATCGCTAGGGAGGCTTATCCCTATTGTAGAATAAATATTATTTATTTAAATAAATTAATAATTTACTTTATTTATTTAAATAAGATTAGAATTGTTCTAATTGATTTATTCACAACCGATTTAATATGGAGAACCTAAAGGGTCACACCATAAAAGGAAGAATAATTATTTAAGAAGCAAATGACATAATTGTAATAATAAGTTAAGTATATTTAATTTAATCTATGGTGATAAAATAAATTAAATAACTTAATATTTATTATTTAATATTTGAAAAATATTAAATATAAATTAATAAGCGGAGTCTTATTGTTATTTAATTCCTAAAGGATTTTGGGAATTAATTAATAAAAGTACTCTTATAATTCCTAATACGATTAGGAGGCTAATTAATTAAAAAAATTTAATTAATTATTCCTAATAAGATTGGGAGCATAATTAATTAAAGGAGTTTAATTAATTAAAATAAAACTCAATTCCTTAATTGTTAAGGAGAGTTGCCCACATCTATAAATAAGAGGAGTCTTATTATGGGTGAGTGTGATTACTGACTTTTTCACAACATACGTGATTCCAATTGTTGGAGAGTACGATCTTTTTCTATAAGAGATAGAAAAACTAGAGTTTTGCTAAACACTCATCTTCTTGAATCTTTCTTCTTCCTTGGTGGATCACCTCTAGAGGCCAAACACTTAGGTGGCTAACATTGATCAAAGAAAGGAACCAAACCCGGTGAATTCAAGTTGAACGCAAAAAAAATTTAGAGGTGAACTTGTACCTAAAGAAGCTCGAATCTTCAAGGGTATGATTCTTATTCTTTATCTTTTCGTTTAATTAATAATTGCGCATAAAGGATGATCCGGGTATATGATTTGTAAAATGTTAAAACTCTAATTTTTCATACTTCCGCTTATTTTGTGCAATTTGATTGCGTTCATGAATATTACAAACCTAATATACATTAGTAGAATAACTACACTACTATCAGTCAATGACTACGCTATAATTGTAGGGTGACTTAACTCTACGATCGTAGACGGTGTAAATTTAATTTTTTTTCCATATATATACATATACATATATATATATATATATATATATATATATGATTATATGTATATATACACCGCCAGTATACACATGTAGAGCTATGATGATGATTTTTTTGGGTGACGGTGGCGTCATTCATAGCCCAGAATAGCCATGACGACGGGTGAAACCATCGCTATAGCCCAAAAAACCGTCGTCATCATATATATATATATATATATATATATCACAAATTTACACTGAAGTATTAACTCAACTTGGTGGGAGAATTTGTGAGATCAAAAGGAAAAAAAAATCAAGTTCCGGATTTATTGGATTATATGTTATTTCTGCTGTCATCTTATGTTTGCTATTTCTTATTACTTTCCCTTTCAGGCATACAAGCAATTACTAAGCCTTAACTTAGACATACAGTTTACAAAACTATACATCTCACAGCTAATAAGCTGAGAGGCTCAATTCTATATTTATTTCAAATTGTACATATAAATCATTACCATTGTTTCATATACGTGCTAAAGGATGCTGCATCTTCTTTTTGTATTACAAGGAGAATGAGGTTTTCGAAAGACCTTCATCAGCAGCAAAGCCCATCTACTAAGTAAAAAAATTACAGCGGGAATTCTTTCTGAAGAACATCAAGATTTCGGGAGTCACAAGCATCCAGCATGTCATTCCTGGAAGCACAGCTGCAAATGAAGGAGGAATACGTAATTTGTACTTGAATAGCATGGAATGCAAAAAACACACAAAAAAAACAGTTCCCTTTTTTCAGGTTATGTACCTTAAAGAGATTCTCAAATATTGCCAGGCATTATCCGCTTTTGGATTCATTGCGAGGGCTCGGACATAATAACGAATTGAATCCTCATACATACCCTGAATGGATAAATCATATTAACATCATGTATCAATTCCACCCACCTAAGCTTCAGCAAGATTATAAAAACCAACTACTTGGCGCATTAAAAGGATAAAAAACAAGTAAATGAATTATTAAGATAATGGGTAGTCTTTTTAGTTTAGACCAGAATTCAAAGTTTCCAACAGGGGGCAAAATCTTAAAGAGGTAAAATTCACTAATATGAAAATGAGAAGAATCACCACCCGGTCAATCACAAATTTAGACAGAACCAGAGTGCAGCATGCATAAACGTTCACCACCCGGTCAATCACAAAGTTAGACAGAACTAGAGTGCAGCAAGCATACCGTTTACAATGGAAACAAAAGATAGGCAGTATCAGATTTGAAAGTCTAGCATTTATCCTGGATAATATATCTCGGCTTGAAGAACCAATAAACAAGATACCTGGTTGGCATAACTAATACCCATGTTTGCCCATGCACGAACATAGTTAGGCTTCAAATCTAGCGCCTGAAAAGACAGGTAATTAGGTAAAGCAACATAAATTGTTGAAACTAAAAATATTGTTGCAGAATCTTTTTCCATTGTTATTATTAAAGTAAAAATACTGTAATACATTATAAGCAAGAGAAAATAACAAATGTTATACTAAGCTAATTGAAGTTTATTTTTGGGAATGGACGACAATGAGGTACTATTCTGATTAAGAGAACCAAAATGAAGGGGAAAGTCCACACATACATTTCATTTTTTTTATATATAGAAATGGGCTTATGTCAACTGCTGCTTTCTTTAAAGGTGTATTGTTTATGCCAGAACCATATATGCAATCCACACCTTAGAGGTCGAGTAGGGTGTTACACCACCATTTAGTTGGTTGTTGTCTTCTTCTTATTCTTCCTTTTCTTTTTTCTTTTTTGTAATTAATATGTTTTCTGATTTTTTAATTATTTTTTGGAATTTTATATACACTTAATTTTTGCTAAAAAAATTTATGTATTTTTTGTTAATAATAATTTGTTTTTAAGTTTTTGCTTCACTTTCTTTCTCTTTATTTATTCATCATGTATTTATTTTTCTTCTTAATTCTACTTTTGCGCTATCATATGGGTAGTTTGGGTTTAAAGGCGGTATTGAGTTGAGTTGAGTTCAGGACGGTGGATGCATTGTTTCGTAACTTGATGAGTAATGGGAGGGCGAGGGTTTGGAAATTAACTGATACTACAGGGTTGGGGTTTGCTTGATCTCTTTGATCTAGATTGGGAAAAAATAGGTCAGAGTATTTACCATCTCAAGCAGACATTATAAATATTTTAATATGTAAAAATGTGTTTCGGAACCCCTTAAAATGCATGTGGCACATCAAAAGAAAGGAATCAACTAAAGTAGGACAGAGGGAGTGATGGGTACTTATTTAAAAAAGGCCACCCTGGGATGAAGGGGAACTGGGCATTGAACTGGTGTTTCATTAATTCTTCGTTTCCCAACACCTATTTGATTATTTTATTATCTTCCATTTGCGTTTATTACATCACACGTGCAAGCTTCAACTATAGTTGTTATGGCGACGCCTTGGCGTTCCGGCGATGAAAAAGAGTCCAAGGCGTACGGGGATTGATTTTTACCCATGGCCTAACCCATGATCCATCAAATAAAAAAGAAGAGAAAACTCTTATCTGCAAAAAAAAGGAGAAGTCGATCGCGAACCCTTATTTGCAGACCCATCGCGAATCTCCGAGGCTCCGACTAGCTCCATCCATCGCAAACCCTTATTTGCAGACCCATCGCGAACCTCCGAGACTCCGACCAGCTCCATCCATCGCGAACTCTTCGATCCATCGCGAACTTTGCTTCGACTTCGCAGCCCCATCGCAGCGAGACTTTGCAGCCCCATCTTTGCTCCGACCGACCAGCTCCTAGCCTCCGATGAGGCGACGACTATCACAGGTTCTTCTTTCTCTACTTCTCTTCTCCTCTGTTTCTCGACTTCTGTTTCTTTTTTTACGACTGATTCTCTTCTCTTCTCCTCTGTTTCTCTTTTTTTTCCTAGTTCTTCTATGTATGGCTGTCATATGTATGGTTGTATGCAATTTTCAACTGATGACTAATATAATGTAATGATGACTAATAAAATTACAACGGATGACTAATGGTTGTATGCAATTTTCAACTTATGACTGATATTGGAGAAAACTAATATGTTATCATATATACACATGCAATTTTCCAAGTGTCATGCATCATATACATATGCCAAGTGTCAATTTTCCACTGTAATATCATTAAGTCTCTGATGTATGTATTTTAGACAAGCTGATTTTAGGAATATATTGTGATTATACTTTAAAGTTTAAAATGTACAAAATTATATGAGTGGTGTTTATTGTTTACTCTTTTTTTTTTGTTCACAAGTAAAAATAAAAATATGTCAATGACTCAATTGTCTTTAATATATTGTTTGTTTGATTATATTTTGTAGAAACTAGAAAATAAAATGACAGAAAGTTCGAGAACCGATAGTTATGATATAACCAAGGACTCGAAAAGAAAAGACAAATCAAATGACCCAGGTTGGAAATATGGGTATTGGTCGGACATGAGTAATAAGGGTATAGTGCAATCTATCCTTTGTGGGAAGCAATGTCATTCGGAAATCAAAAGGTTGAAGCAACATTTAGAAGGAAATTTTGGATGATGATGATGATGATGTAATAGAAGTGCAAGAAGCACAATCATCTGCTCGTCCAACCATGGCTTCCAATACTTCTTCTAACACTATCCCAAGTTCTGGTACGACTTCTAAAAGGAAGAATGCTGTATTTCAATTTCAAAAGCCACAAACAACAGCTAAGACGATTGAAGCACTTCTAAGGAAGACTCCCGAAGAAGTTGTAGAGGAGAGAGGCATAGAAAGCGTTTGAGCCAAACGAGTATTGAAAGTCGTTTGAGGACACCGGAGGAAAATGAGAGAATCCAAATGCACATTGCCGACTTTTTCTACGAATGTGGCATACCATTCAATGCTGCAAATTCAAGGAGATTTGAAGTAATGGTCGAGTCCATAGGGCAGTATGGGTCGGGTTTCAAGCCTCCAACGTATCACGAGTTGAGTGTTCCTTTACTTGAGAAGTCAAAAAAGAAAACCGATGACTTAAAGAACATGAAGTTGTTTGGAAGGAATACGGCTGCTCACTCATGTCGGATGGTTGGACAGATAAGAGGGGAAAACACTTGTTGAATTTCCTTGTTAATAGCCCAAAGGAGACTTATTTCATGGGTTCTGTTGATGCCTCCAGTCAGTCTCAAGATGCCACAATGTTGGCAAATCTACTTGATAGCAAGATCGAGGAAATTGGCCCCGAGTATGTTGTTCAGGTGGTCACAGAAAATGCCTCTAATTACAAGTCAGCGGGGCATATACTAATGGGAGAGGAGACTACATACATTTTGGACACCTTGTGTCGCAGATCGCCTTGACCTTATGTTAGAGGACATAAACAAGTTGAAGCAATTCCAGCCCACAATCACAAATGCAAGGAGAATTACAACATTCATTTATAGACATGGTTGTCTTTTTAGTGCGATGAGGGAGAAAACGAATGAGAGGAATCTTGTGATACTCGCAGTTACTAGATTTGCTACAACTTTCCTCACCATGCAGAGTTTGTAAAAGAATAAAGATGCATTGAGGCATTTATTCATCAGCGAGGATTGGTTAAAATCAAAGTTGTCGGCTACTGAAGCGGGGAAGAAAGTATGTGATACTGTTATTTTGACAACACTTTGGCATACTGTTGAAGATTGCATTAGGGCGCCACAACCACTTCTTATAGTCTTGAGGATTGTTGATAGTGATGAGAAGCTTGCTATGCCGGAAGTTATTGCTGCGGTGGAATGCGCGAATAAAAAAATCAAAGTTGCATTTGATAACAAACAAAGACTGTATAAGAAGGTGATTGAAATTGTTGAGCGAAAATGGGAAAATCAAATGGAGCAAAAATTATATGGGGCTGCATTGTTTCTCAATCTGGGCAAGTACTTTGATATCAAAGAGGAACGTCGGTTGTTTGCTAATGTTTTACGAGATGACTTCAATGACGTTCTTACAAAGGTGGTGCCCGAGTTAGATTTACTAGACAAGATAAGCAATCTAGCCGACAACTATGATGCTTCTCAAGATACTTTTGCAAGAGAAATGGTGATTAGGCAACGGAAAATAAAGAATCCTCGTACGTATATTAAAATATATATAAAGATATAAAAGCTAAATTATGATTATAATTTATATACATTCTTTCTTTCCTCCCTTTAAAAATATTTATATTCTTTTAAATGTTTGCTAGTTGATTGGTGGAATACTTTTGGAGCGCGGGCTATTGAGCTATCCTCATTTGCAAAAAGAATTCTAGGCATGTGTTGTTCTTCTTCCGGTTACGAGCGCAATTGGAGTACATTTGAGTTTGTAAGTACTTTCTATTGTTAGTTCAAATTTCAAAAGTAATAAATCATTCACTATTATTAAAATTTTATCATTAATATTATTATTTTTTGTTCTATTTATTTTAGATTCATACGAAAAAGAGGAATAGATTGGAACAAAAACGATTGAGTGACTTGGTGTATGTCCAATACAATCGAAAGATCGACTCAAGGTTCCAAAAGAGGCGTGAACTTGGCAATAATTTTGATCCATTAGTCATTGATGACTTTGAATGGGGTAATGAATAGATCGATAATGATGCCGATGTTGTTCATCCCGGAGGGATCTTATATGAAATGATGTATATCGAGCAACCGGTGCATCCAACATGCTTGAGGGTCGCAATCTTTCAAGGAGGGCTCGTGCTAATACTAGTAATAATCTCATGACGTACTCTCGACGTGGTGGTGGTTCAACTTCAAGGGAATCAAGGTTGATGGATTCCGACTCTGATAATGAAGTTGATGAAGAAGAGAGAATTCCAAATGATGATGAAGATGTGGAGGATGATTTTGGAGAAAGAGCACCACCTACACCTTTGAATGAGAGTAGTTCTCGTGGAAGAGATGCAGATGACCTTTTCTATGATGATTTTGATTGAACGATGTTTCTAGACTAGTGTAGAGAGTCTAGACATTATTTTGGCTTGCTATGATGGTTTTTTATTAGTTATTAGATTACATATTTGTGATGGTTGATTGCAACTTTATTTTCTATGTGGTGTTTGTTGAATTCTTCATTTCTTTTACTAATTTTTAATATGAAGTGTTTTGTTTTTGGATTGTTATTGCTAAGTATTTACATAATTATGCCTTTAATGTTATTCCATAGTGTTATGTTTTGAATTTTAATGTATATGAAATTTTATTGCCAATATACTTGTTAAGTAAAATAAATAATATATAAATTGCACATTATAAACGATTTATCGCCTTACGGACGCCATGGTGGTCGCCTTATCGCCTAAGCGTCCAGGCAGCCGGCTACCGCCATGACTCGCCTTGGCGCCGTAACAACTATGGCTTCAACACCTTCTTTTGACACTTTCCAGGCACCTTTTCTTAATTAACATATAAACAAATAAATAGTTAAATACACAAAGCTACCTGTTGATATGCTAATATTGCATCAGCACTCTGAACACTATTTGCTTGTGTTGCACCAAGTTTGTTCCAGAGAGAGTAGTCTCGCGGCTTGAGATTCAAAGCTGTCTTAAAGGATTCAATTGCTTTGTCGTATTCTCTAGATAAGTTGTACAAGACACCAAGAACTATGTGTACGTCAGCATCTTCAGGAGACAATTTTGCAGCGTCATTAAAAGATCTAGCAACCTGTATTGTACAAACAGAAAAAAGTGAAGATATAAAAAATCAAATGTGTAACTTAAATTAAAAAGGAAAACAAATATATGCTTCAAAGTTTACTCGGTTTGGGGAGGACATTTGGGTGGAAGATAATCAATTCTCTCTACATTAATCGTTTGTATCGCAATTTTCCAGCCTCATAAAGAGTGATGAGAACTTTATTTCTTGGGATTTTCATTACTTTAGGAACTCACGGATAGAGTCGGATGATATGATATCTTTGCTCTATTTTTTCTGTTATGCTCCTTATCTGACAAGCCCAGTTGGACTTCAAATCCAAGTGACATCTTTTTTTGTAAGAGTTATTCCTCTCTTTAACTCACTCTATTGCGCCTATTCAGTTTATGTTGGCTTCATACATTTGGGAAGCCACGTTACCTTCCAAAATCAAGGCCTTTATGGTATTTGGTTTTACAAAGGTTGAATACTATTAGCATGATATACATTGTTTAGATGAGTTGGTTATTTAACATGGTATCAGAGCTCTAAATGTGTAAGGTCTTGGGTTCAAATCTTCTCGGCCATACAATTGTCTTTATGTTAATTTAATAGTGCAAATGCACTTTAATTTCTCCCTTCTCTATAAAAAGTTGTATTTGAGGGGGAGTCTTAGCATAATGTACATTGTTTGGGCGCTCCATCTAATAGCTTAAGCATTTAGATGAGTTGGTAACTTAACAAATACTAATTAGGCTAGCAGCGCTAGACCCTACGAGGTTTTATCTCCATCTGTTTTATGTGAAGATAAAGTAACAAGACTTGAACTCATTTATTTCTGCATTGTCCTGTCCAGTTGCTTTGGGCTTATGGATCTCTATCTTTGGAATGTTGGAGGGGTGAGTGTGCCCTACTTTAGAGAAAGAAATGTTGTTAACTAGCTTTAGAGGGTAATTTTTCTTACATCCCTTTGGAATGTTTCTATGGGGCATGTATGTGTAGAGATTGGAGGAATGCACATTTAAGGTACTCTTTTTGTCTTGTTATCATGTATTCTCCTTTCTATTAATAAAATTTCCCTTTTATCTAAAAAAGATATACACCTCAAAGCATCCACTATTATGTAAATATTACATAAATAGCTGAAATAATCTATTGGCTTTATCTTTATCATTATCAGGTTCTAGACATTGCCAACCAATAGCTATGGCAAGCAACATTACAAAATGACATTGATATAGAAACTATGACACACATAAGCCTACAAATAGAAAGAGAGAATGAGTTATCAGGATACTTACATCAGCATAATAGAGAGATTCAGACAATTCTGGAGGAGCAATTGTCCCATACTTAGGATGATGACTTAGCCAACCATATAAATACTTTAATGCAGCTGCTTGTTCCAATTCTGAGATTTTCAATAATATCTAGTTATTATTGTCCACCACAAAAGTTATCATTAAACCAAGTAATATCTATGGACTAAACTGTGAACTTTGCACAATAATCATTCCATGAAACTTCAAGAACATAGCACAACTTTAAAGTCCCATTACGAAGTAACATATATGACAAATTCTATGAGTCTAGGAACTTTTGCTGCATTTTATTATTTGGTCTACCTACCAGAACTGATAACATTCAAGATTATGTAGGATTATACATGAAAGATCCTTTTTTGGCTCTCTTTAGCTCTCTGTCTCGTATCCCCAGGAGGCATTAACATAAATTCAGTTTAGTATGGAAAACTATAACTTACCATTTGTATGGCTCACACCAAGAGCTAGAAGAACTTCCAGGTTAGTTGGATCAACCTCTTGTGCACGCATCATAGACGCAATAGCCTGTGATAAGACCAGATTTTCAACCAAAAAGAGGAAATCATGCACTAATAAGATGGTTCCAGTATACAAGACCAATATTAGCATTGCAAAATGGCTCCCCATTAATATACTAGAAAACTTATTATACCAAAAGTAAATACATAAATTGAACCGAAGCATATTTCAGCCCTCAACATGAAAAAATATATATAAAGAAACAAAATACAGAAATTTTAACTCCATATAATGTTTCATAGAAATCAAGTTTGGAATCTACATAAACTTGCATAAGGCTACAATCTAACCATTGAAGAACTTATCCTAACCAACTAGATTTAGAAAAGCATTTAACAAATGCTTTCAGTGCCCCCATTCTTATCCTTTCTTTGAAGAATGACAATTTCATATTGTCACCAGAAATTCTGGAAAACAAATACAGGTGGAAAAATGATTTTGAGGTCAATCATTTATGCATCATAAGCTGCCTCTAACAAAATTCGAAAGACGTTTAAAAGTTATAGCTACACGGTATTGACCAAAAGGGTTTACGGCTTTTCCAAGCACCCTATGTAAAATGGCTTCTTCTGGAAAGAAACAGAATTACAGAAAATGTGTGGGATGGGGAAACATATAAAATGCATACTAACCTGCTGATCATCATCATTCTCGGCATGGGCTATGCCTAGTAACCTCCAACCTTCAGCATTGTCAGGATTCTTCAGCACTTCAGCCTCCAAAGCAAGCACTGCCTCACTTAATAACCCCTTGCGGAACAGTTCCTGACCTTCTTTCAAAGGATTGGGATGACCAACATATGGATTTAAATCAGAAAAGACATAGACCCCTCTTGAAGTTTCTGATCGCTGCTTGACAGTCACTTGCTCATTTACGTACCTACCCATCAATTTCAGAAACATGCAAGTAATTATAAAAGGGACCCTTAAATAGCATTTCTATATTTCATTTACAAAAATGAAATTAATGAGAAAAAATCGTCTCCCAGCATGTGCCCACATGTGACAAATTTGCCAACATTCTACACTTTATGAAAAGTGAAAAGATTCATCATAAAGCAATAAAAGTTGACTCATCACCAGAAAGAACGGAAGGAAAAAAAACTACTGAAACTACATTGTTACTTTAAGCAATCCAAAATCTTTATAAAAACATATTTATAATAATAAAAAGTAAAAAGATAAAAAGAAGATGACGAAAAAAGAAGTGTAAGAGCATAATAACAACCTAGTCAAAAAAGAATGAACCAGTTGAGGTTGATATACATTTTCTCCAAAAGACTACCATAATTTCCAATAAAAGAAGACCAATTGGTTCAAATCAAATTTAAGAACAATGGAAACAGGGGGACTGATTACAAAAAAAAGATTCTAAACAAGTCCAATGAAGGCCTGTAGATGCTCTAGTGAGGAGTCTTGCACCAGGAGGAAGATGTAAAGGGGTGTGATACACCAAAAATTACTTGGGGGAAATTCGTACATAGAGAATTGAATGAACAGTTGATAATTGAGGACATAGCCTGTTATTAAGGAATGTAATGCAGATATTGGAGGCCAAATAGGTGTTATAGCTCTTTTTTTTGGTTGTATGGGTCTCTTTTCACTTCCTTTCATTCTATTGTTATCATTTTAGCCTTATATACAGTTACTTGGAGAACAAAATTGTGGTGAGAGAAATTAGGAGTGATGGATAATAGGAGTAAAAAAGAAAAAATAGGGATAAAAATCAGTGTTCTAAAAATTCCAGCCTAGGTCCGCCTAGGCCCCCCCTTGGCGTCCCGCCTAGGCGCTAGGCCGTCTGACGCCTCACCTAGACCCAAGGCGGAAAAAAAATCCCTTCAGGAAATTAGGCGGAGCCTAGACGAAGAGTTTTTTTTTTTTTTAATAACTATCCAAACCAGATCTTGATATATTTATTTTTCTAATGATTTATCATATTCATAATACAAGTTGTAGTATATCAAATCACAACAAGAAGTGAACAATATCAAGTCAAAATGGATAATTTTATTATAGTTGTAATTTTTTGAATTTGTGCCAACTTCAAATTATACAAATGATGATACATTTGTAATATTTAGTTTAATTTAATATAATTCTTAAATTTATGTTTCTTTTCTTAAGTTTTAATATTGAATTAAATTCTTGAAATTTTAAATTTTATTATTTAATAACAATCATGTTTGTTAACGCCAAGTTTCGCCGGCGCGTCCAATCACAGAATCCACGCGCTAGAACCTTCACAATAACAGACCACACAGAAGCTTGACGGCTTGTGCCGCCAGGGGACAGCTCCGGTGTGAGAATAAGTACAGGCCGATCACAAGATTTAACAATGGAGGCTGAATGTTTAGTGCTCAAAAGTAGGTATTACCTCTTGATTGAAACTCAAGCCTTGTATTTATAGTGTTCTCGTACCTTAGAATCCCTTTCTGAGTCGGTTTAGGACTCCTAAATATGGCAGCTACCAATATTTGGGTCCAACACAATCTCCTTAAAAAGTACAAGTGGAATCCAATCCAATCACTACCTCTGGAGTTGCCTTATTCAATTATGATTAGGATCCCAGACTCTGCACGCAGGAGAGCCCACTGTACAGGTCCAAATGATCCCACCATCCAGATCGAGCCTCGGCCCAAAGGACTCGAAGTCCCGACCCCGAACACCACACGACAGGGTGAGGTTCCGGCCCAAAGGACTCGGATGCCGACCCTAACACCTCCAACCTCTCCATGGGCTTCAGCCCAGTGGTCTCCTAAAGCCCCTTTAATGTCAGGCCTTCGGCCCACATGAAGATCGGCAAAACGCTCCCGAACATTGCCCCTCAGTCTCTAATTGTAAGGTACTTATAATTGGAGACTTGAAAGGTCAGGTATCCGAAAGGTCATGACAGCTAATGATGAGTTGTCTGGGGAAGCCAAACGGTCTGTCCTCGATTCCTGAAACGTTTCACGTTTCCCTATGACTGGTCCCACCTGGGGCATTTAATAGCCGTCGTTGGGTCTCGTGCCACACAGCCTATAAAAACCGCTATCCATCAATCGCTGTCATTTTTCCAGACTCCTTCATTACAAAAATCTCTACTAAAATTTTCCGGCAAGGCGATTTCCGGCGAACTCACTTTTTCCCCAAACTTTACCGACTTTGTCCACTTCGCGTGTTTTTGAACTTTGTTTTCGTCCGTTTTCTTCCCAAAACCTCACACTTGTCTCATTCCCTTCAATTTCATACCAAATGGCTGATTCTAGCACTCCTCCCCTTCCTGAACAGAATCCACCTTCTGTTACCTCCGACGATTTGGTTCCGGTTGATCTGCCGGTGGCTCCAACCGACGCAACGACCTCCTCAGCCTTTCCTACTCCGATAAGTGCTGAGGCCAGGGTCCGAAACGCCTATCATTCCCAAGAGGATTTTTCTCATCTCCACACCCCCTCCACCATCACACCCTCTCAAATCTCCGACATCCGAGCCCTTTTCAAAATCCCTAAAGAGTACAAGCTTCGGGTGCCAAAGCCCGACGAGAAAATGTTCTGGAGGCCCGAGGGCGAGTGGGTGGCCGTTCCCTTGTACAGTCTGAAGTACGGGGTTCGGTTCCCTCTTCACGAATTCATCTCCGCTTTCCTCTGCTTTGTTGGAATCGGGTTCGGACAACTTGTGCCGAACTCTTTCATTCATTTAATCTCCTTTATCGCGCTATGTCAAGAGATCGAGATCGCTCCTGGTCTCGACTTCTTTTTCGCCCTATTTACTGTCACCGGATCGAAAGAGCCCGGTCTTTGCCAGCTAAACAAACGAGCCAACCGACCCATCCTCATCAAAACCCCCTCGAGTAACAAGGGGTGGCATGACAAGTGGTTCTTCATCAAGGGAACCGATCTCCAACTTCTTCCACATTGGGCCCATCCTGAAGACCATATAGCCAAAGTGTATAAGTTCCCGAAGGATCGGGCCAATGCCTTCAAGACCTTTTACAAGAAGTGGAGCAAAACTGAATGGAGTCTGACAGTTCTCTCCAGCGAAACCTGGTTATACAAACAAGACTGTAAGTGTCTCACTCCTGACCGATCCATTGTTCCCTTAATTTCCTTTCCTCTTGATCTGATAGTTCATATCTTAACCCATCCTCCTCTATGCAGTGACAATTTTCAAGCCTGAAGGTGCCGATGACTCCCTGGCACCTCTTCCTACCGCCACCGGACCAATCAGACCTCCGGTGACCGATGACTCTCCTGACGAGGACACCATCCCAATCACCGAAGCTCGGGTTCCGCCGAAGCCGGGGACCGACCCACCGACCCAAGAACGCTCAAGATTAGTCGGGCCGAGAAAGCGGCTCAGTTGAAGAAGACCAAGAAATCCTCCAGGCCTTCTGTGAAAGCCTCCACCAAGGCCACTTCCGCAGTGCCGCCGAAGCTGACTCCTCCACCCCCTGCCCAGGTTGCCGTGATCGAGGATTTGGAGGAAACCGAAGAGGTTCCCCTCGAACCCCGATCCAAGAAACTGCGACTCACCGAAGGCCCTGACCATCAACTTCCCGAACAACAAGTGGTCGAGGCCGACCCCGTCATCACCTCCGCGCCTTCCTCCAAGCCAAGCTCATCTAGCGGATCGCCAACTACCTGTTGGCCGAGGAGTCCCTCCGAAGTGTTTCCTTTCCAGCTATTTGATCATTTCAAACTTCTTGGTGACGACGACCGCTTTAAAGGATTCACTTCTGAAGACTACCTAGTAGCCTATATCCGCGCTCAGTGTCAGGTAACTTTCAAATTGGTTAACTTTTTCGGTAGTGTCTATTCTTTATTGTGTATCGCTGACCCCCCTTTTCTTCTGCTATAGGCCAACGTCGTCCTCTCCCGAGCCATTCCTCCTCTAGCCCGAACAACCAAAAAAGAAATTCAGCTGAGGTCGGATGTGGCGCTGCTCGAGGCTGAGGTTCAGGGACTGAACGCGGATTTAAAAAAAGAGAGGGATCTGCATGCCGACACCCGGAACAAGGAGACCGCGGCTGAGAGTCAGGTCGGCGAACTAAAGTCACAATATTCCCTGCTGCAAGAAGAGTTCGTCGGCTTGGACGGTCACACCAAGAAACTCCTCGGGGAGGAGTATCTGGCCGGCGAGGTCAAGGACCGGGATAAGGCTATCGACGCCCTGCAGGAGAAGTTTTCCGAGATGATGGCGAAGATGATGCACGTGATGCGGGAAAACAACGCTTTGACGACTGAAGTCACTGCCCTGCAGGGAGAGCTCATCGAGGCCAAGCAAATAGCCATCACTGAATATGAAGAGTCTGATGCTTTGAACGAGAAAGTCATGGCCCAATTCGGAGAAGGGTATGAGGCTTATCAGGAAAAGGCTAAGGCAAAGCTGATAGCTGCTGGGCTCGATGCCTCCCTCCTCGACTCGTCGGACGAAGAATCCGAGGCCGGGGATGATCCTCCTCCCGAATAGCTTTTTTAAGACTTGTAAATTTTTTGTACCTCTTCCATTTTCCTTTTTATTTGTACTTCGCCTGAATCGTAAGCGGTCGGGTTTGTAAAAATTTCAAAGTATGAATGAAATAGTGTTTTTGTTTATAAATTTTTGTAATCAGTTATACTCGTGACTTATCCCGGTCAGTGGTGTCTTTTCAAACCTTCTGACCGGACCATGCCCAAAGTTTGTCTGAATAAAAAATTTACAGCTTTCTCGATCAGTTATACTCGTGACTTATCTCGATCAGTGGTGTCTTTCCGAACCTTCTGATTGGATAGTGCCCAAGCTTATTCGATTCTGAGAAGTGCGTCTCGATCAGTTATACACATGATCAGACCGATCGCCACGTCGTTTTCAACTTTCTGATCGGTTTAAGCTTCAAGAAGTTTAATCGACGGACGCTAAAAGCGTATGAATATAGATGAAGTTAAACATTTCAAAAGAAAACTTTCATTTATTTCATTTAAAACTGAAGTGGTTACATGGATAAAGAAAAGAATGACATAACTATTACTGGTAAAATTTTCTAAGTCTCCCAGCATGCCATGTATTCTTTATTTCCGAACCATCCATTGCTCGAAGCCGGTATGTACCGCGCTTCGACACCTCTACTACTTCATAAGGTCCCTCCCAGTTAGGCATCAGTTTGCCAGTGTTCTGGGGGGTTGATGCCTCCGACTCCCGGATTACCAAGTCACCCACTTCGAACCTCCTCAGCTTCACCTTCTGATTGTAGTGTCAGGCTGTTCGCTGCTGATAGATAGCCAACCTCATCACAGCTGAATCCCGAACCTCTTCCAGCAGATCCAAGTTTGTTTTCAAACCTTCATCATTATATAGTTCTTTGTACTGACTGACTCGAAGAGTAGGAGACCCGATCTCAACTGGTATGAGTGCATCGGTCCCGTAAGCCAGTCAGAAAGGGGAGTCCCCAGTTGTTGTCCTTGGAGTAGTCCGATATGCCCACAAAACACTGAGTAGCTCTTCGGGCCACCGACCCTTTAACTCATCCAGCCTTCTTTTAATCCCCGTTGAGCAGGGTTCGGTTGGTCACTTTTACTTGGCCATTCGATTGAGGATGGGCGACTAAGGTCTTGCGGTGCTGAATTCCCAACTCTTTCAGAAAGCCTTCAAACTTTGATCCCTGGTATCTCGCCATTATCGAGACCACCGCTTCTGAATATCAAACGATAAACGACTCCTTCTTTGAAAAATTTCAGGCATTCTTGTTCGGTGATCTTCTGCAGTGGTTTGGCTTCGACCCATTTCGTCATATAATCGATAGCCACGGTCACAAAACTAACTTGCCCCTTGGCCTTCAGCAGAGGCCCTAGGATGTCGATTCCCCATACAGCAAAGGGGATCGGGGATAAGACCGAATATAGCTCTTCAGGGGGTTGATGTGGGATAGTGTTGTTCAGCTGACACTTGGGACACCTTCTGACGAATTCCTTGGCCTCCGTGTAGATGGTCGGCCAATAATACCCCTGACTCAAAATCTTGTGTGCCAGTGACTTTGCTCCTATGTGATCCCCACAGATCCCTTCATGTACCTCCCGAAGAGTGTAATCTGCCTCTGATGGGGTTAAGCATTTGAGCAGTGGAGAGCTAAAGGCCCTTCGGTATAGGTCTCCGTCTATGAGGACAAAGTTCGAACTCCTGTGTTTAACTTTTCTTGCAAGGATTCGGTCTGAAGGTAGAACCCCATCTGCCAGATACGTGATGTAAGGTGTGAGCCAGCAGTCGAGTCGGTCCAAAGCAAGCACCTCTGTCTTCGGAACACTTGGTCGTTCTAACACCTATACCGACCCGTTGAAGGAACTTGTTTCGGTGGTTGCCTACCTGGCTAGGGCGTCTGCTACTGTATTATCTGACCGGTCCACCTCCTGACAATTGTGTGATGTGAAGTACGCAAGCTTATCTTTTACCTTGGCCAGATATTTTGTCATTCTTGCCCCCCGAGCCTCATACTCTCCCGACAACTGCTTGACCACCAGCTGCGAACCACTGTAGATGATCAACTTCTACACTTCCAGACTACGGGCCAACCGTATCCCTGCTAGGATGGCCTCATACTCTGTTTCGTTGTTCGTGGCCTTGAACTGAAATCGAATCGTCTGCTGGACTTTAAACCCTTCGGGACTTGTCAGGATGACCCCTGCCCCACTGACGTCCGATGTTGATGATCCATCCACGTATAAAGTCCACGCGGTCGACCCTTGTTGGGTTTCGGTCACTGTATTCACGTCTGGTTCCGTGAAAGAGCATTCCACGATAAAGTCTGCCAACGCCTGACCCTTGATTGTCGTTCGAGGATGATACTCTATAGCAAATTGTGTTTAGCTCCATCGCCCATGCTGCAAGCCGACCCGACACATCCGACTTATGCAATATTTTCTTTAACGGCTGATCCGTATATACCACCACCATCCGACCTTGGAAATAATGCCGAAGCTTCCTGCTTGCAATGATTAGGGCATACGCGAATTTCTCCAGGTTCGGGTATCTTGTTTCTGCATCTCGAAGAACATGGCTGACGTAGTATACCGGGAACTGTTTTCCTCCTTTGTCTCTCACCAATGCCGCTCCCACTACCATCGGGCTCGCAGCCAAGTATAAGTATAAAGGTTCCGAAGGGATCAGTTTCATCAACAACGGTGCCGAATTCAGGTATTTCTTGATCCCTTGGAACGCATCTTCGCACTCTGAGGTCCACTGGAAACTCTTGTCGTTCTTCGGTCCCTTAAGAGTATCAAAGAAGGGTAAACATCTTTCGGCTGATTTCGACACGAATCTTCGAAGGGCAGCTATCCGGCCCGTCAACCTCCGTACATCTTTGTATGTCTTCGGAGATTTCATGTCTAAGATCGCCGCAATTTTTTCCAGGTTCGCCTCGATTCCTCTCTTGCCTACTAAATACCCCAGAAACTTTCCCGAACCCAAACCAAGGTACATTTGGTCGGAGTTCGGTCTCGCCATGTTTCCTTACTATTTCAAGCGATCTTCTAGGTCCTCCAGATGATCACGGATCGACATGCTTTTTACAATCATGTCGCCCACGCACACTTCCATACTTCGCCCCCCACCGCTTCAATACAAAATTCATCATCCGTTGATAAGTCGCCCCCGCGTTCAGCAATCCGAAGGTCATCTTCCGATACGCATATATGGCCCGATGAGTGATGAAGCTTGTCTTCGGGATGTCATCCTTGTTCATCGAAATTTGGTGGTATCCCAGAAAGCGCCCATGAAACTTAACATGCCATACTTAAATGGCATCAATCGGTTGGTCTATGTTGGGTAGAGGATAGAAATCTTTTGGGCATGTTTTATTAAGATCTGTGTAGTCGATGCATAACCTCCACTTCCCATTTTGCTTCTGAACCAATACCACATTCGCTAGCCATTTTGGGTAGTCGATCTCGAAGATGAATCCTGCCTCCATCAGTTTAGCGATCTCTTCATCTATGATCCTCTGCCTTTCCGGAGCGAAAATCCTTCTTTTCTGTATCACGGGTTTTTCTCTTGAATCAGATATCTGACATTTGGCCAGCGATTCTGGATTCACTTACCCCTGGCATGTCGCTAGTCTCCCAAGCAAAGATATCGGCATACACCCGAAGCAAGTCCACCAGGCCAGTCCGTAGTGGTTCTGTTAATCCTGCCCCAATCTTGATCAGTTTTTCTGTGTTCCCCAGTATCAACTCAACATCTTCTGTCTCTTCTGCCGGCAGTGCCATCGGTTCGGTGCTACTTTCGGTGAACGGCCCCATCTCGATAGCCATCGTCTGTTTCTGTTTGACCCCAACCCCTGAGGAGATCAGAGTGTTCCGATAACACCTTCGGGCAATATCAAGATCGCCTTTTACCTCCCCAATCCCGTTCGGTGTTGGAAATTTGATCTTGAAGTGTGGGATGGATGTCACTGCTTGTAGGGTCGCCTGTGGCCGGCCTTCCTGAATAGCATTATAGCCGAATCCAATTGCATACGAAAAATCTAACCATGATTTACGCGCCTACAGGGTCTTCAGACCAGAACTCGACGGGAAGCTCTATCGTTCCTGACACATGCACTGGGTCCCCGCTGAACCCATATAATGGACCCTCTCCTCCCAACTCCATCTTCTTACCTTCCAAGTCCATCCTTTGATAGGCGTGCGTGTACAGTATGTCGACCGAGGATCCATTGTCGATCATCATCCTTTTCATATCCATCGGTCCGACCTGAGCCGTTATCACCAACTCCCCGTCATGTGGTTCAATGTGATCGGTAGAGTAATCTTCATCCGAGAAAGAGATGGAGACTTCCGAGTAGACCCTGTCCTTTCGGGGTGATGAATTTCTTTATTGATAATACCGCCGCCGAGGTGCCCACCCTCTTCCTTAGGTTACCACGCCCAGGCAAATTCCGTCCGAAATTACATCAATCACCCCTCGGGCTTGTGGGTGCGGTTGGGGGCATGTGTTTCCGAGTTAGCTCCTCGTTCTCCTCCCGGATGCCTCTCGAACCTTCCCCGACCGACCACATATCGCACAGCTTGCCCATTCTCGGACATTCTTCTCTATCAAATCTTTCAAGTCGTTACACATCTAAAATCATATGCCCCAAGACATTGATGGTATGCACAATATTTGTCCCGACCTCTCTTTCCAGGCTTCGGGATCGTCGGGCATGGCTCGAAGAAAGGTTTATTCCTCATCTCTTCCAATATCTTCACCCGATCAGTGTTGAGTGTGGTATACTTTGTTGACATTATTATTCGGGAAAGGCGACCGTCCGTTGCCCGAACCTCCCCCATTGTAGCTTTTCTTGCCATAATTATCAGACTTCCCCTGATTATCGGACCTTTGGTAACTCTGCTTGTCCCGATCTTTAGATTTCTCGTAAGATTGGGAGTGGGGTTTAAAATTTCCTATCGCTTCCTCTATTGCTATGTGACCCTCGGCCCGGTGGAAGGCTTTTGTCAAATCTGCCGGAGGGTTGATCACTAGATCCTTCATCAACTTCTTCGATTTCTTGATGTCCAAGCCAGTCGTGAAGAAGCCCAAGGCTTGTGGGGAGTTTAATTCTGCTACCGATCCCACAGCCTCTCGAAACCTCTTGACGTATTGTCCCAGACTTTCATCTGATTTTTGCCGAACCTGCATGAGGGAAGCTGTGATCTTTCCTCGTCTTTTATTGCTTCCGAACCTGGCATGGAATTTTTCCCGAAGATCACTCCACGAATTGATCGATCCTGCTGCCAAAATTCCCATCCATTCTCGGGCGCTCTTCTTCAAAGTCGTTGCGAACATGTGACACTTGGCAGCATCAGAATGGTCGTAGTAAGTCATCAGCCTGTCATACCCATCTGAGTGGTCATACGGATCTCCCAGTCCATCATATGTCTCCATCGGGGGCATTTTCTTTTTTGGGTCGGCCGTTACATGATTGATTTCAGGGGAGAAATGTGACCCTATGCAGGCCGAAGGCGTCCCCATGGAATTCTTCGCCAACAGCAACTTCTCCAGTTCAGTCACCCTTCGAGCGAGGGGGTCGGTCTCCTCTTTACGAGGTGACGATCTATGTCTGTCCCTCCCGTGTTCGGGAGACGCGTCCCACCTCCTCGGTCCTGATCGACCTTGATGCTCAGACACTCGTTCTACTGAACGACTCCTTCTGCTTCGGCCGTCCCGCGAACGACTTCTGTGCCGGCTCCTTTCCCTTCCAGTCTCTCCCCGTCGAGGCGACTGGGATCGGCTCCGATGCCTGCGCCTTTTGGAGGAAGCTTCCTGGTCACCAGCCACCTTCGCCATCTGCTGCTCGAGTTCCTCTTATTGAAGACTGGCCATCATGGCATCTTTATTCTGTTGCATCTTCTTCTGCAAGATAAACTCCCTCTGATCTCGGCTGTCCTCTCCTCGGGTTTTCCACGTACCTCCAGTGCCCGAGAATTGTTTTCATCTGCATGACTGGCCTGATTGGGGGTATGATGGCTGTCATGGAAGAGCTTCCGTCGGAGGGAGAGTAGGTGGCCCTCGACCTCCCGGATTCGAGAGCCCAGTCTATCCTTCACCGACCCCCTCACCAGTGTGGTTTGGTGGGTCTTTGCCTTTTCCTGGTTAGAAGCACTGTTCTCCTTACTCGCCATAGCCTGCTACCGGAAAAGATGGTTGTTATGGTAAGAACACTAAAGCCCTCCTTCTAGCGCCAATGTTAACGCTTAAATTTCACGCACAAGGTCCAATCACGAAATTCACGCGCTAGAACTGCCGCGACAATAATGCACCACGAGAAGCTTGACGGCTTATGCCGCCGGAGGACAACTCCGGTGTGAGAATAAGTACAGGCCGTTCACAAGGTTTAACAATGGAGGCTGAATGTTTAGTGCTCAAAAGTAGGTATTACCTCTTGATTGAAACCAAGCTTTGTATTTATAGTGTTCTCGTACCTTAGAATCCGAGTCGGTTTAGGACTCCTAAATATGGCAGCTACCAATATTTGGGTCCAACACAATCTCCTTAAAAAGTGCAAGTGGAATCCAATCCAATCACTACCTCTGGAGTTGCCTTATTCAATTATGATTAGGATCCCAGACTCTGCACGTAGGAGAGCCCACTGTACAGGCCCAAATGATCCCACCATCCAGATCAAGCCTCTACCAAAGGACTCGAAGTCCAGACCCCGAACACACACACGGCGGGGTGAGGTTCCTACCAAAGGACTGGATGTCAATTCAACACCTCCAACCTCTCCATGGGCTTGACCCGTTGGTCTCCTAAAGCCCCTCTAATGTCAGCCTTTTACCACATGAAGATCGACAAAACACTCCCGAACAATGTTTATGAATAAAACTAATACGTTAAAAATATGCTTGAACTTTGAACAATTGCATGTTTATGTTTGACCTTTGGCATTAGCAATATGGATATGTGTTTGAACTTTAAGCAAAGGCCTTTATTATCTTTATTATATATTGTTTTGCTTTATATTATTGTTTTGTTTGGATAAATGTGAGATAAAATATTAAAATTGGCTTAAAATAAAAAAATCTCGCTTGAGCCCCCCTTTAAGCCCCTAAGTAGGCGCTAGGCCCCCCTCGTACGCCCACCTCCCTTTTAATACTTTTAGAACATTAATAAAAATTTAAAAAAAGTTAGAAACCAAGACTCCAAAAAATAACTACCTTTTTGCTCTCCCTTGATATTATATATATATATATATATATGTATTTCTGTATTTTTTTTATATGTGGGTTTTTTATTCCTATATTATTATTATTGTTGCATTTTATTGTTTTTAGATTTATTCTTTCTGATTTTTATCGTATTAATTTTTCTTATCTTTCTACTTTCACTCTCTCATATGGAATTAATTTTCAGCCTATCCCACACTATAAAATGCATTGAGTTGAATTTATTTTAAGAATCAATTGGACTTACTCATCATAAGCATCTGCCCAGTTATCAGCAGAATTCTCCCCTAGTATTCCTTCACCAACCTGGCGTCCAAATTCATCTGCCCAATCTTGATCTTGAACATGCAACTTGGAAAATTCACTGACCCACTGATCATCAACTGATCCATGCTGCTCACGTGCAGCTGTGAATTCATTTGCCCACCCATCAGGTCCATGAGAAAGCTGAAACATGAACATTAGATGGCAGAATTTAGTGGATAGGAAAGAGTTGACAGTGGATGATAACTTAGAAGGAAAAGTAACCTCCTTAACAACATCATTAGGTATATAAACAGTAACAATTTGAATATGGGACATTCAGACACATTAATGCCGATTAGTTACATGAGATTTAAATCAATAAATGACTATCAATGACAGACAATTAATGCCCTTGATTTTGTAAAGAATGGACAGAGAAGCATAACACTTATCATTTATTTAACTAGTAACCAAGTTAATTGTGTGTTAATGCTTTGGAGAGCTGCACCAAAACATGGGGTACAACACGACTATAGCACATCAAAGATATCACAACGTCAACATCACAGCACATCAAACGTCACAACATCAACATCACACCAAAAGAATTTCAATAAGTAAATGTTAACATCAAATTTACTACTATCATATACTAAATTATAAACTCTTTCCAATGAGCTTTAATTTTTTAAAACTTACTGAGCAGCATTGTTATAATTATACCTTTGAACTCATATTTTTCTAACATTCCATATATATATATATGGAATGTTTCAGCTAATTGTTATCTAGCCGTTCAAAATTAGATCGAATGGCTGAGATGAGGGCCCAGTCGCTAGAAGGAGTAGCGGTCAGCAATAATTTAATTTATTTCTATGCTTTGGCCGCTACTCCCTCTAGCGCCAACATAGAAAATTAATTAAATTAAGTGCTTTTTAGAGATTTGACCTGGCCGCTTACTCCCTCCAAGCGGCCAGATTCTAAATCTAAACCATTCTCGCTTGTGTTCATTTGCTACACAAAGAGAAGAGTTTGCTCTGCACAAAGAGAAGGGTTTTGTTGTTGCTTCTTCGAATTTTTTAATTTCAACTTCAACGGTTAATCGATTTTAAAGTAAAGTAAGTATATTTAATCTCAATATACTTTTTACAAATATCTCGAGGAAGAAAATAGACATTGAATGATAGTTTTTTTCTAAGTATCTTGAGAATGATTGGTATATTAGCATGTATATTGTTGGGTATTATATATATGCATAAATTGTGTTAAATGTTTAGTATTATTGCATGTGTGTATACAAATTGGGTGGTATGTATGTATCTATGTGTGTATTTTCCATATATAAAATTTTAATATGTATATTTTTGGGTATTATATATGCGTAAATTGTGTTAAATGTTTTATTGTTGGTGGTATTTTTCCCAAGAATTGTAATGTAGTTATAAAATATTAATAGACTTACATGTATGAATTATTATTAATGTTGTTTTGTATTATTTTTGGTCATTCATATATTTAGACATTGAATGATAGTTTTATTGTTGTTGATATTGTTAGGAAAATATGGACAATTGGATGCTTGGACCCATTGATTGCAATGTCCTTTATGCTCAAGAAAAGCATGTATCAGAGGATGTATGGAATGGGATTGAAAGGGGTACATTGATGTCTTGCCAAGCCACTTCAATTTTATATATGATAAATGGGAACTGACCACCTTAAAAAAAATTATTAGAGGCGTGGGGGTTTAAGGGTTTAGTTATCCGGCAGTAGTAACAAGAACAAATGCCAGTCTTATATCGGCCCTAATTGAGAGATGGCGGCCAGAGACAAATACATTTCATATGAAATGTGGTGAAATAACAGTAACATTGGAGGATGTCCATTTCATTTTTCGTTTGCCGATATTAGGTAAGCCTTTAACTTGTCCTCCATTTGATGCTCCATTAAGCTATTTTAGGGAAATTTTTGGGGATAAATGGACTGGAAAATGAAATAATGTCAAAAAAAGACGTAGTATTTCCCTAGTTTGGTTGTATCAAAAATTTTCTAAGTGCCCAGACAATGCAAGTAGAGATGTGGTTGGTATGTATACAAAGGCATACACCCTAGGTATATGTATTTTATTTATGATTCAAATAATGATTCAAAGACAACACATATGCATGGGGTGCCACATGTTTGTCATATATATATCGGGGTCTGTACACAGCATCTATGAGAGAGAGTAATTATATCAATGGTTGTGTGACTTTGTTACAAATTTGGGCATACGAGCGTTTTCTGGTTAGAAAGCTTAACCCTAGGGCAAATTCTTTATTTTTGGTTCCTAAAGCAACAACATGGGCGTATTCCACCAAATAACAATATGGTGATAGGCGAAATGATCCCCATCATCATCTATCTTTCTACCGGGGCAAATTTGATAGGCAACCTAAGTAGGAGGTAGTATAGAGGCCAGTGATGGGATGATGATTGGAGGTATTATAAGGCTGGATCCGGTCGGGTCCCATTGATTCATTTTGATATTGTCGAGTATCAAATGTCCGACTGGGTAATGAGGCAATATGGGTATAGACAAGACATTCTGTCCCCGACCAAGAGACATGATGCTTTGAGACAACCAATGGAACAATCATTTGAGCCACGGAATTACATACAAATGAGAAGAAATTACATTGACTAGTAGGAGATATATATGGAAAGTTTCGAGGGAGAAGTGCAGGTTGCAAAAACTATCCCTATGGATACATACTTTAAGTGGTACAAAAAAATTACCCGATGACACTTGCACCACCCTCAACGCGAAGGAGATCCCAACAATACCTATGAGCCTTGTTCTGTATATAATCAACATCATATGGTTAGCATGGTAAGCAAGCTAATGTTTTACAAATTATTCAATTGATATAATATATTGTTTGTTTATGTGATATAATATGTTGTATTCTTCAATACAAATGTGTTTCGTTTGTCTTCTTATTTTTATGTTAATTTTTGCATAGATTGAGGGCGCAAAATCTCTCCTCGATAAAATTTTCAAGTTCAAGCAAGACTTTCCTCCCGAATATCATCACATGAAAGAGGGTTGGGATCAACTGTATGAGTTGTATGATGCGGATGTTAGGGGTGGGGGGAGGAGTATATGGGGGGTGAGCAGACAGAGATAATTTTACTTCACAATTGGTGATCATGTTGACAATTTGGACATTCTTGAACTCTGGATAAATTAAATAATAAATCTCTAATATTTATCCTTGATCTCACTTGATTTATTCATTATATCATTGTCATCATCCTCGTGCTTATATTGTGGTGAAAGTCATCTTTGGTCGTGCAAAGATGGACTGTTGATTGATATGATTATGATCAGGATTTAAGTATTAGTATAATCATGACTTTTAATGTTACAGATAAAGGTTTGAAGTGAAAGTCCTTTTTGATCCGTAGTGTATAGATGGACAGGTATTTGGCATGATCATGACCACTGATGATACAAATGACACCACTGTGCCTGAGTTCGACATGTACATCCCTAGCACCGAGGCTACTGTTGATATGTCCCAACTTACTCAACTTACATACGAGGATGGTTCTTCATTTATTGGGGATGATGTTCCAGTAGAAGAATATGGACCTAAAGGGTCTATAACAAAAAGACTCCGTGGACAAAAGATTGGAATGATCAATGAGAACTTCTTCTCCCATTCAACTTCCCATCGAGGCCCCAACAAGGGTGGTACGCGTTGACTCACAAAGATATGAATTCTTTGCGACCCGAAATTTGGCTATACGAGCATGTGATGGACGCATATATGTGTCTTTTGCGGGATCGGGAAGCCAAATATCAACGCGAGGGAATACAAAGATAGGCAAAATTTGGCTTCATGCCCTCCTTTTTCGTGCATTTGGGGAAAGGTGTCTTGTCTGGGGGAAGCAAATTCGTGGAGATCTTTTTTGTCAATCATATGCTACACCTCAAGTGGGACCGCCGATACATGAGTGCGACTTTATCTTCACGCCTATACGTATCCCAGGTAATAATCATTTCATACTGTTAACCTTTTCGGTGTCAACATGGAAGGTTTCTATCCTCGACCCGCTATATAATGACAAACCGCTCATGAAGTTAACCGAAATGTACAAAGACTACACTCGATGTCGCCGTACGTTACATTTTGTTTTTTAATACAGTCAATTAGTTTTCCCGCAATATATGTACGTATTAATGACATTATTATTGTAGATACAAATGATACCGTTGATATTGCGAATGGGTAACCCGTTCGGTGAGTGGTCTCGTACACACCCAAAGGTGCAGACAACAAAGGCTCGACCTATGCAGGAAAATTATTACGATTGCAGCATCTTTGTTTGCAAGTATGTTGACTACCTCGTGCGGGGAAATATTGACCTTGGCAAAGAAAAATGGTCAACGGATGATATTTCGGTCTTTAGGTATAGAATAGCTTATGAATTGTTCAAATGTAAGGCTAGAGATATACCGAGAGACCAAATCATTTAGAGGTTGAATTTGAATATGTACTCTTAATTTGGATTGAATGGATGATATTTTAACTCAGTTGATATTGAATTGGGTGATTTTGGTATTGACTAAGTGTGTTACTTGGTTAATTTGTTATTGAAAATGTTTGCATGTTGGTGATTTTGTTGTTTAACAGGTATGGGTTGGTACCAAGCTAATGGGGTTGGTGCCAACTCCCTCTATGTTGGCCGCTAGAGAGGAGTAGCGGCTAGACTTTTTCACTAAAGTCTGGTTAGTCCTCCTCTAAAAGACCAAAGATACATGGATGAGAGGTGTATGTTGGCCGCTAGAGGAGTATGGTCGGGGACATTGTTAAAAAGTGATGGTCGCTACTCCTCTGCTGCAAGAAGTATCAAGGACTTGGCACTAATCCCATTAGCATGGTACCAACCCATACGGCCATTCATGTTCAACAATAACATGTAAACATTTACATGGAGAAACAAAACATGTCTAGTCCAGAAACACAAACATTCCAACATTAAATTTAAATTACAAACATTACAACGTTCTGATTAAATTACAAACATTTCAACATTCTGATTAAATTACATCTTCATTATCACTCCAAAAAAAAACACCAACATTCCAAATAAACACAGAGACATTTATTTTTTTTAGGTTTAGGAAGTCCTTACACTATATAATCTTGTCATGGTTAGTTTCAAATCCACATATTGCACATTTTTGATGACGCTTACTACCCACAATTTTTTCAAAGGCACTTTTTAATCTTGATTGTTTTTTCCCTCCCTTTGTTTGAGAAACAATTGGCGGTAAATACTCTTATTCTTACTCCTCAACCTCATCCTCTTTATCATCATCATCATCTTGCAATCCCATCTCCTGAGCTGCATATTCTTCTGCGCGATCATTATCGGTGTTTAGTATTCGGTCATATTGATCAACAAGGGCTTTTCGTCTTGCATTTTGTTGTAGTATTGCCTTGTAGCCTCGAACTGAGTAAGCAGCTTTACTAGCTAACTCTTGAAAATCACTCATCAAATGATTGTACCACATTTCTTGGTTTTTTTCAAAGTCAGCACTCATTGGAGAAACCATTTCCTCTTCACCATTACCCCCATTAGCATCTCTCGTCCATCGAGGAACGATCCTGTCAGCAGGTATTTGTGGAATACTCTTGAAGCTTAAGAATCTCAGTATGCGCCTGCAAATCTGACCAGAATGTGAGAACATTAGACAAGTACATGTTATCGACCCCCCTGACGATTATTGACAACTTGCTGATATCTCCGACTATTTTCGATTGCAGATCACGCCTGCATGCGGTGCATGAACCTTTGAATCAATAATGCACAACTCATTAACTTTTTTGATGTTATACTTTAAAGAATCCACGAGCTCTTTTTGAAAACGTCTAAACATCTCTTTTGTATAACATTCAGAAGAATGTACGTCCAACGATGTTCCAAAAACCAAACTACGTTTTCGATGTTTTGTTACGTAATCAGCCTTTCTCTCTCTGTTGAATTGTTTCTCAATAGCCTTCTGAGTCTTGACGACAAAATCTTTCATGTCTGTTGAAGCATTCACATATAAATCAAAAAAATGATTCATACCTTCGCTTCTTCCGGTGGTTGTCATTCCCGCAGCAAAATATCTATTTGTATATGCACTTATCCATTTCTCCTTCACATCATACAAAGTTATAAGCCATTCATTTTGAGACAAATCATATTCTCTCATAAGGATTTCCCAATGCTCTTCAAACTCGTCGATGGACAATGAATTATACACAGTTGTTAAAATTGTCTTTGAACGATGGGTGTTCCGCATAAACATGATGTAATTTTTCGGAAATTTATTGCTAATATGTCAAGAACACAATAAATGATGAGTGGATGGGAGTACCCTACCAATAGCATTACTCATGGCTTTATCTTCGTCAGTGATAATGGTTACAGGAGCCTTGTAGTCCATGGCTTCGAGCCACATCTATAAGACCCAACTGAAAGTGTTTTCTATCTCATCCCTTAACAGTGAAAATTCAAATAAAAGAGAGTAATAATGGTGGTTGACTCTGGTAAATGGAACAAATGGCATACTATACATATTTGTCCTATACGTAGTGTCAAATGTAACCACATCTCCGAAACGCTGATACATAAATCTTGATCGGACGTCTACCCACAAAATACAAGCTATGCGATTGTCTTCGCCTGATTTAACACGAAAGAAAAATTTAATCGCACTGCTAGAACCAAATTTTTTCAGATAACTAACTGCTGCCTGTGCATCATTTTCATCCTCCGAGTCACGACTTAAATCCCTAACTACATTACGAACATCCTTGTCACTAAAACCTACATTTTGCATCCCTCCACCCTCAACAAGTAGGTAAGCAGAAAGATTTCCCAAGGTAACAAAAGAAAAGAGTGAAAATAATGGCTAAGCTCGTTAAAACTCGCTCCTCGCTTTTGTTCAATTATAAATAAATAACCACTTTAATTGAGATTTGTAGCATTATTCGAGTAAATACAGATTGAGATCGTAGAAACATGAGCTTGTGATTTAGCTATACCTAATTTCGGACCGATTAATGCAAGAGCTCAAAACATTCATCATCCTACTTGGTCCAATACTCGCCTTATTTAATGTGTCAATTAATTTTCTTGCTACTAGCGTAATATTTCTCTGTGTCTCAATCAAATTTACTTTGGTAGGTGTCACTTAAATTGTGATCCAACTCAATAATCGAAATACGCCAGTTATCTTCTTTCATACCGTGGACAACAAACATTCTAACTTTGCATAGTGTTCGACCAATTGAGTCTCGTTATCTTGTTTTCTTATCGTTATCACATTCATCCTCTAATGAATTTTTTACAACAGTTGGTCTACATATCAGCTTTTTTACATACATATAACCTTGATGTCAAATCATTACTATGAGCATGCGTAGCAATCCTAATCTCAAATCCACTTTTTTGGACATAGGATCTATAAAAAATTTCAATTTCTTCCAATTTAGAAAATAATTGACCAAACATAAGGAACCATTACCTTTTTACTACTACTTTCATCATCATTAACATAATCCGATTCATTTCTACAATCTAAACTAGCAAGAGATTCAGAAGAGCTAGATAAAAATATATTTGTAGCAAGCATGAAAGCCATTGATGAAAACTTACCGAAAATTGATTGCAGAAACAAGTGATTTCTTCTACTCTCAGCACTATCAAATTCTCTCCTAAGCTAAATTTCTACAGCTATTTAGCATATGGATGGGAATGGAGTAAAATGTTAGATATATGTCCTAAGATCTAGTCAATCTAGTCGCTACTCCCTCTAGCGGCCACGTCAAATCCTAAAAAGCTCTTAAATTAATTAATTTTCTATGTTGACCGCTAGAGGGAGTAACGGCCAGTCAAAACGCTACTCTCTCTAGCGGTCAGCATAGAAAATTAATTAAATTATTGTGGACGTTACTCCCTCTAGCGGTTGGGCCCTCATCTCAGCCATTCGATGTAATTTTGGACGACCGGATAATGATTAATAAATAAGCGCCCCGAACTAACGTTTTCCATGGATCAACATATATATATATATATATATATATCATATATATATATATATATATATATTATATAAACCAACAAACAGAGCAAAATGGATGCAAAAAATATTTCAGCATATGAAGTCCAAGTACATGTAAAATCTTTACCCTAAGAACCCAGATATGTAGTGTGAGCTATAATGTTTCAGCTTTGACTCGTGTTACCTTTCTGGTGGTCGGTGCTAGAGAAGTGTGTCAGAAAATGATGGTTATTTGGCTAGTTTGTTTCCATTGAGGTTGGCTTTTCCCTAAATTTTAGTTCCAACTTGACTTGAGTAGACTACAATTGTATGTTTGTCAAAAAATTATGTTTTAGGATGTTTAAACCGATGAACACGACCAAAACCAAACCATTGTTAAATGGTTTGATTTGGTTTGGGTTGCAGAGTTTAATGGTTTGGTTTGGTTTCATATTTCAAACTGATGTCATTGGTTTGGGTTGCATAATCTCTTATAAAGTATAAACCGTCTAAAACGACTGATGAACACCCATAACTACAGGGATCACATCAGCCACATAAGACTCCACAATTATATGCAACAGCGTAGTTTCTCTGGTTCAAATAGAAAAGAGTTCAGTATGTATTGACGGTTTTAATATACACTGTTTAGATTAGTCAAGCGAATGAGATCCTGCTGACTGTCTACAAGAACAATAACACCTAGATTCGGGTTCCATGTGATAGATGGACAAAACCAGAAAAACGAAGTAGCAGAAAGTTCTGACTTTTGTAATATAGGAAATGAACCAGAATGTTAGCAGAAAATTCTGACATTTGTTAGAGAAGAACTTAGTCAGACATGCATTTCAAATGTAAATACACCTTGTCAAGGTTGATATTGTACTCAAATGAGCATTTTTCTTATTGATGCAGAACCTGATGATGTCTTTAACTGGGGTACACATGATTTTAAATTCTAAGCTTGTCTATGTGTCTCACTTTTTTGTTATTTGCAAAGAAAACAGTTTGGATTTAAAAGAGTCCTTACACAGAAAGATGTAGCCTATCGGAATATAAGAGTGAAGGCCGAAGGAAGGGATCGGCCCAGACAGATGTTGGAAGCAATGAATTGACAGAGATTTTTAGATACTTGAAATTTCAGAATGGACTATCATAATAATTTTCTTAAATTGGTATATATTCACTATTCAGCCAAGCTGTCAGTGAGACATTGATAAAAACTGAATTCTAAAGTTGCCCCAAGAGTCACTTGCTAGACAATGGAAAAGTTTCTTCATTCATTGTTATCTCCATTCCACAAGAAGCACGTAATCTACCAACTTAAGCAATGAAAGCTGCCCAACCTAAGGAGGAAAGATTGATGGCTTCCCCTGGTTACAAGCCTAATATGAGATCCAAATCCAGTAAATCAGCTCCATTGCTCAACCAAAACCATTTTAGAAGACAAAATTTACTCTTATAAAAACAATGAATTAAAAAAAAAGAGAGAGAAGAGAATATAAACATTTTAAACCAATATCAACTAAAATTTTGGTTTTTGGTTAAATCCATTGTCTATTACTATTACTGAAAATATAAATATAATTTTTTGAATTTAAGTAGAATTTATTATTACTTGGACAATATAGTTTCAAAAAGAAAAAAAATTCCTTTACGATGACCATCTTATCTAAATTTTAATAAATTGTTATTATTATTAAACTTTAAGCTTAATTTTTTAGTTTAAATAGGATTCTATTAGTTAAAAAGTCTGACTGAATTATTATATGATTTAATGTTAGAAGGATATAATTTTCTTGTAAAGATCTTCTTACCTAATATTAATAATTTAATAATAGTATTATTAATGTAGGACAAGAATAAGCTCCACACCTCACTATCCTAAGGATCTTTTACTTGAGTGCACCACTACCACAAGGTTTCTCAACCACAAAAAAAAAAAAAAGTATCTCTAGCAAAATATCAATAATCAATTGTAGTGTTATTAATTTGTGGAGATTACATCAGTTTAGACTTAAATCCCTAATAATATTATTTGGGTAACAATAAAATAACTAAACGACTAAATTACCCTTACTTAATGTTAAAATCCTCTCACTATTAAATGTCCTAAATCCCCTTTAACAAAGAAATTACATCAATTACTCTTACATTTAAACATAATAAAAACTACAAATAATAAACATAAAAAATCTTTGATTTACTCGACTTCTTGTTTATTAATATATAAATATAAATATAATGCAATCACCAATCAAGTTGTAAGTGTAAAAGTAAAGATTAATTATTTTGTCTAATAAAATTGTCAACAAAATTAACTCCCAAGGAATTATAATAAGAAGATAAATGAAATCAAAATTGTCCATAATAATGTCATTAAATATGAGAGAGAATTAATAAGAAAAATAGAATCGGGTATAATAGGAAAATATGTGTAAAATTATTAAATTAAATAGACATTTAATTGTAATCTATTATTACGGAGGGAGTAATAAAATGTAAATGTATATAATAAAATACAAAATAAAATACAATCACTGTCTATGATTAACTATCAATCTATTATTAATAAAAAATTAAGTATACTATACCATATTACCTAAAAGGATTCTATTATTAATTAAAAAAACATGTATGAAATTAAAAAATAATACAATTTAAAAAATGGAAGTAATTTCCTTACAAAGATCATATTATCTAGTACTAATATAATAATATTATTAATACATGAATACAAATAGAATACCACCACCAACCATATGCTTCAAATTTTAAGTTTATAAATAAATATTAATTCTTTTATCCAATAAATTATCTATAAAATTACAATAAAAATTAAAGTACAAATATACTATATCTAAGTAAAAACATAAACTTTATTCCGCTCAAAACTTGGTTCCTCACTTTCCTTATTAAAGTAGTTTCCTAACAAACTTGGTTCCGTTTAAAACCTGATTCCACTCAAAAAAATTCTATACTTTCCTTATTAAATTATTCCTAACTAAATTAAATTTCATTAACGTTTGAAATCTTACATATCACGCGGTAAATTTATATTATATTAATTTTAACTTCCTAAAAAAATTAGTGTCCTCACTAAATTAAAATTCACTAAAACTTGAAATCTTATCAAATTATATTGTTACTGTATTAATATTGGCCATGAATTTAGTTGAATGATAATAATGGATTCCATACTAAATTATTTTCATAACTAAATTAAAATTCATTAAAACTTGAATTCCAAAGGTTTTTCTAGATTGGTATTTAGAGCAAATAACAAATTATTTATTTATATTGTCAATACAATTAAATCTTACTCCCTCCGTCCAAAAATAAATGTCCTAATTGGTTTCGGCACACTAATTAATAAATTTTTCTTTTACCTATATTACCTTTTTGATTACTTATTAATTGAAGTATTTCTTCACTTTTCTATGATCCCAATAATTGCTCTTTCACTTTTCTATGACTCCAACAATTGTTCTTTCATAAGTCATTTAATTCTCTAGATACATTTTCTTGTAACTCTCACATTCCCAATAAGTACATTAAATAGAGTGTGAGGGTATAAGAGGAAGACGGGGTAAATATAGTTACTAATATAGAAATAGAATATTTATTTTGGAACATCCAAAAAAGAAAATTAGAACATTTAATATGGGACGGAGGGAGTAATATATAATTCCATTACTTGCCTAACTAAATTTTCACACATGCAGCTCGTGCTTCGCATGAGGTTGGTAGGCTTGTATTAGAAATATAGACAGAAATCAAGAAATACCAAAACCAGAAGAGAGATATTTATAGGAAGACATTTACATATAGGACAAGTACTTACACTAAAAGACAAGTAAATGACGAAAAATGACTAAACAAACACATCTTGGGAACCTAAATCCTTGAAGCCAACCCCAATTAGATGGAGAGACAGTTCAATTATCTTAATTCATATAATGGGACTAAATTAAATATTGTTACCCTGAACTCTACTATTAATTCCACTTCGGTACCTAACATTTCAATTTTTTCAACAAGGGATTCATCTTTTATTATTTTTCAATGCCAACCAATTAACGTGCCATGTCAAAAATGGTTGATATGGAATTCAAGTGGGACTCGCGCGCGTATGTGGAAAATAAAAGCACATTTAAAGTAATTTAGGACGTCACAACAATAATTCATTAATTATACCATAATAAAACTTTAGGAATTTCACATATATGTATTATCTAACTACCCCAATTTACCCACATCCAAAATTCTAAAACGCAAATTCCAAATCCCCTCCAATCAAAGTAGAAATCGAAAACTGAAGCATAACGAAACCCAATTTGCAGGTCACGAAACCTTTGAAGAAGAATAAGAAGATGATGATGAAGCATTTGAAGAATGAGAAATTATCGTTGTTGTCTACACCAATAATAGACGAAATCTGAAGATGATAAAACCCTAATTTACAAGCTGCGATCGAGAGAGATTTGGGTTTACTCATAATACGCATGCAATTAGTAAGGAAGAAGTGACAATCTAAATCCTAATTTATTTCAAAGATTAACTGAGGATGGTTTGTTAGATTTTAGGATTATGAATTGAAGAGGAAGTTTTGGATTTCAAAATTGAAAGATATAGTATCTCTCTAATTACCTCTTTACTGTTGGTTCTTCTTTTGAGGGTTGATTTTGGGAATTTCTTGTCTTAGATTTGGGAGTTACAAGGCGGTTGTGGGCATTATCTATCAACTACTGGACTGGGGTTTTGGCTGGGATGGTTCTCGACAATGGTGTCAGGTTTTGCCAGTATGGTGGTCTGATAGGGTTGCTTTTGGTGAAGAGGAAGAGTTGTAGAAGAACAATGGTGGTGTGGTGGACAGTGGTGGTGGTGGTGGTGGCTGAGAGTCTGAAAATGTAGGTTTTTAATGATTGTTTTTAAGTTTAATCACACACTAGTACATATATGTGGAATTCCTAAAGTTTTATTAAGATATAATTATTGAATTACTGTTTTGCCCTCTTGAATTACTTTAAATGTGTTTTTATTTTCCACATACACAGGCTGGTCCAACTTCTACGTGCCACATCTTCAATTTTTGATGAGGCACCACTAATTGGTTTACATTGAAAAAATTAAGAAATGAATCCCTTGTTGAAAAAATTGCAATGTCACGTGCCGAAGTCAAATGAGTAGTAGAGTTTAGGGTAGTAATATTTAATTAAGGCTTATGTTATTAGTTTTCGATATTCAGCACCTATCGGGCGTCTTGAATGATACACAACATGTATAATTTTTTATGCAAAGAACATCTGTTCAGGAGTTAAATATATCTTTACTTGCCTCTTCACGTGCAAACTGGACAACCCATGATTGACCTCCATTATACTGTTGTTGATATTCTGTTGCCCAGTCTCCAGGAGTAGAGAGGGCCGCTGTCTTGACTTGATTATCCTCGATAGTAATTTCTCCACTACTCATTTTCGACAAAAATTGGAGGAACTTTGAATTCTGCATTCACCAATGAATTCACAATTAAAAGGAAACAGTTTGACCAATGATGAAGTAAACGTAACCATAATGCATAGGGATGTTGACCCCACTCAAAACAACTATGTTGCACGGCACATATAACTGTACTTATCATTAAAAAGAAGCTAAAATCTTGAAAACGTCCATTCCATTTAATTGAGGTGTTTCAGTACTTAAGCAAGACATCATTTTTAATTGTTCTTTTCTTCCTCTTCTTTGTTTTTATGATTCACCGGTAACGATATTTCTTTAAACATTGCACCAAAGGAACGAATATAATTGCCAATGACAACAACCAACAAACTATTAGGTCCATATACGTAAATGAAGAGGATGGACTTATATCCTAGTTAAAATAAATGAGTGCAATAGGTGAATACAAAAGCTGAGATTTAATCAATTGGGGGGCCCGGGAAAAAATTTCAAGTTGACGTCGCATATTAATGAGGCTCAGGGGTAAGTAGAGATGTGTCAACATGTTTTCTCTTGAAAAATGAATCAATAGTGTGATTTTCCCATGATTCTAATACAAAAAACTGAGATAATGGGATTCAAGCACTGGAGGGGTTACTCAACCTGGGATTAAATTTGTGGTGTATATCTGAATATCCAAAAACTAAGCATAAAGACACATTGTGCATAGAGAAAATCATCAAATCATATAAAGAATTTCTAATATTCATAGACATATAATAGTATAATGTGTACACACACACAGAGGTTCAAAACTATCAGATTTTATTATGTTTTTTGCTAAATAAAAATGTAATTAAAAAAGGAGTCCAATTAAGCAAATATCATCCCTAGTTTTCGGCTCTAAATTTGGATTTGGATTTGTCTTTGTTCAAAAGTCCAATTTACAGTAACTAGTACACACTAAATCACAGTTAACAAACATAAGAAATAACAATGACCAAGTTCTGATGAATCCCAAATCAGAAAATCTAAAACAAAACCAAAATTTCCAATTAACATCCAAATCTCAAAATTACCAAAGTAAAATTATTCAACAATCATAAAGATGTTAGAAATTAACATTCTTTTACCAAATTACAACTACCCACATTAAAGTTTTGACAAATCTAGAAATCCCAACTCAGAAAATCTAAAACGAAACATATAGATAATAGATTGCTTATAAACAAAAAAGTGCTTACCAATTGCTTAGAAATTAACATTCTTTTACCAATGTTTCAATGTTTATAAACAAAAAAACTTATATTTGCTTACTTTCTTGTCGAAGGAATCAAATATTGAAGCGATTGGAAAAGGAAGAAAAAGTGCTCGCTTCGTCCCTGTCTCTCAGTCTACAAAGGATCTGGTGAAGAAATATAGTGATGGTCATGATGGAATTGCCGAATTGGGAACGTGAGTCGTGAGGTGAGGCCGTGAGGGAGCTCGAGGTCAGGAGGAGAAGGGGCGGATGTTAGGGACTTAGCCACTTAGGGAAAATTGCAAAACAGAATTTATTTACTACCACAAGTGGGACATGGTGCTTAAAAAAATTTCAAACCTTGGGGGGGCGTGGCCCCCTCCAGTCTCCACTTGGTTTCATCCCTGAACGAGTGAACAGGTAAACATTTCAAACCGGCAGGATGATGACAACATAGAATTTCTAACAGATATCCAAATGATCAGATTTAACTCTGCAGCACTTCACTGTCAGCTTTAATTAAGCTTTGGCAGAAAGAAGAATGGGAATTCCTGTGCAGATGGTGTTGTTTTACTATTCTTTGGTGGGTTTGGACAGAAAGGAATGGCCAGATATTCAGTGGTCACTCTCTTCACTTTCATCATCTCTGGGATAGCGTAACTTTGCTGAAATCTTTATTGGCTTCTGCAATGGATGTTATTGGGGGATCACAACTTCATTTTCACAGATGGATTGATAGGTTGACTGCCCTTCTTTAAGGGATTTCTTCTTTCCCACTTTTATGTCTTGGAGGATTTTTTGTGTCCTACTTTTCTTTTGTACGCTCTACTATTCTAATAAAGTTTCTTCTTTTATTTAACAAAATAAGAAGCTTCATACAACCAAATAATCTTAAAGCAGCCGCACACCAGAATTCTAATAGAACACAAATAATATAGCTTAAGAACCTGGAACTTGGGGTCTTCATTTTGAGCTAGTGTGTGTGCCAGCATACGAGTCTGCTCAATGGCAGCTAAGCTTGGAATACTTGCACCTCTCATTTGATCAAATGAAGTAATTTGAGATTGCTCCTGTAATGAAACAAGTAGCATTGCATTGCCATGTATTTGTTACTTAAAAATGAAAATAGCAATAACTGTCGGTATGTTTATTGTTCAATAACATGCTATGCTTAGTCAGCAACACTACATGTCAAGACAAATTTGACCAATAAGATAATGAAGGCCTTAATGGGTGGTCATATAATGGGTTGGGTTTCACTGGTAATGAAAAAAGTTACGGCTAAACGGATAAACTTGTGGGTTCAAACTTGGGTAAATCAGAGACTCAATTATCCGGCTCTTCTATTAATACCTTTCATCTCGATATCAAACACTGCTTCCGCTCACCGAAAGAGCAATGCCTTCCTGGCTTCCCAACACTCTTCCTCATTTATTCATTTTTATATTCACTCAAAGTTTGCATTTTATTTGACCATTTTCTCTCCCCTCTCTCCACTAGATTTTCACTCTTTCATATATACATGTATGCTTGTATGTGTGTGTGTATATATACACACACAATCCTTAATATCTAAAGGAACTAGAAGAGAGAGAGATTGACGATGGGACAGGCTTTGTGGATAAATTGGTATCAATACTAGTCAAAGACCAATTTGTATGTGTGCGTGTATCGGGATTTTTTAGGATACCATTAGTGTGAGTATCCTAACATTGTACAACTATTTGCATGACTGAAAATACCCCTATAATTTATCAAGTTTTTTACAAATATAGCGATATTAAAGTAACATTCTATAGAATTAAAAAAATTGCCAATTTCCAAAACTAAATCTTCCTCTCTCCTCGCAATCTCTCACCTCTTTCCTCTACACCTACGGCTCTCTCTCTAGTTCTTCGTCTATCTCTTCCAATGTTCTTTCTTCTCCCCTTTTTGATCTCCGTTTTTGGTCTTTTTCATTTTGGACTTTTCCATATACACGGGGGATATTGTATGTGTGTTCACAAGATATCCAAAATTATATACACGCACAAACAAATTAAATTAAATTAAACCCATAAAAGGATTGATATTAGCAAAAGTAAATAATATCAAGATATTTGTTACATGAGCATTACATATATAGGGGTTTGTTAGGATACCAGCAGTGTGAGTATCCTATCATTGTACCACTATTAGTAAAGACTGAAATTACCCTTATAAATATATTAACCTTATTAATAAATATAAGGATATAAAAGTAACAATCTTTAGAGAGGACAATGTGAAACTAATCGGGATAACTTTACAAAACCAACTCTTTCTCTCTCCTCTCTTCACACATTCCCTCTCCATTTCTTTACGTTTCACATCACAAAATCAGAAACTGTAACCATTTGTTTTTCCGAACAACTTACGTGGCATACACTACGTTATTAATCTTCAAACTGTAGTGGATTATTCCTTTAATCATGCTCATCTAATTCCAACTAAATTGAGATTTAAAAAATATTAATAAAATAAGCTTTAAGCCGTAGTGGATTATTACTTTAAACATGCTCTCATCTAACAATTAACTTGAGATTATTTAATGTTTTAGTTTTTGCTAGTATCAGTCTTTTGATGGGTTTAATAGTTTGTGCAAGTGTACGTGTGTTTGGATATCTTGATGTACCTACAAAATCCCCTATTAAAAAACAAAAAACGTAGACTAAACAGGGAAGGAGAGAGAGCTGGAAAGAGATAGAACGAAGAGGAGAAATAGAGCAGTAGACTAAGGTGAGAGGAGAGAGAAAGATTTAGTTTTGGAAAGTGACCCTATTTTCTTTGATTGTAAACAAAACTTTTATATCCTTGTATCTAGCAAAAAATTCAAAAATTGTAAGGATATTTTCAATACGAAGTTAGGATACTCACATTAGTGTTGTCCTAACAAAACATATACTCCCTCCGTCTTAGGATAAAAGTCTTGGTTGATTTTTTGCGCATATTAAGAAAGAGGAGAAAATGACAAAATTGCCCATATTTAAATTTCATTTAATTGCATAGTTTTCTACACATTACTAGTGATGCTACATAAATATGCATAGAGAATAAAAATATAACAATTAAAAATAAGGGTATTATAGGCAAATTATTGTAAAAAATAGATCATTTAAGTTAAGTAGATATTTAACTTGGGACTACCTGAAATAGTAATAAAAATTTTTATCTTAGGACGGAAGGAGTATTTAAATATATATATATATATATATATATATATATATATATATATATATATATATATGTATATAATTATATATATGCACATATATATGTGGAATGATCCATGGAAAACGTTAGTTCTGGGCATTGTTTCAACTAATCGTTATCTCAATTTAGTCAAAATTAGATCGAATGTCGAGATGAGGGGGCCGCTAGAAGTAGAAGGAAGGTAGCGGTTAGAGGAGTAGCGGTCGACAAGAAAATTAATTAAACTAAGGGCGGATATTTTTGGGTGATTTTGGCACTACACGGTGTTACTTATTACTCCTCTGGCATTTTGGGCCGCCATGCATGTTCAACAATAACATGCAAACATTTATATGGAGAAACAAAACATATAACTAGTCCGAAAAAACACAAACATTCCAACATTAAATTTAAATTACAAACATTAAAACATTCGATTAAATTACATCTCCATAATCACACCGTAAAAAACACCAACATTCCAAATAAATACATGTACATTAATTATCTTTAGGTTCGAAGTCCTAACACTCTATAATGATTGCGTACATCATTGTTAGTTTGAATCCACATATTGCATTTTCTTGGTGAGGCTTACTACCCACAATTTTTTCAAGGGCACTTTTAATCTCGATTGTTTTTTTCTACTTTGTTTGAGAAGCAAATGGTGGCAAATACTTCTTTCTTCTTCCTCAACCTCATCCTCTTCATCATCATCATCATCTTGCAATCCCATATCTTCGAAGCTATATATTCTTTATGCGATCATTATTATCATTGTCTAGTAGTGCCTGTAATATTCTCATCCGGATCATATTGATCAACAAGGGCTTTTCTTATTGCATTTTTTGTGTATTGCTTTGTAGTCTCGAATAGAGCAAACAACTTTACTAGCTAACTCTTGAAAATCACTCATCAAATGATTGTACTAGCATTTCTTGGTTTTTCAAAGTCAACCTCATTGAGAGAAACCATTTCTCTTCACCATTACTCCTATTAGCATCTTTTTGTCCATCGAGGAATGATCATGTCGGCGGTATTTGTGCTATACTCTTGAAACTTAAGAATCTTGGTACGTACACCAAATCGATTCAAAAATGTGAGAACATTTGACAAGTACATGTTATCGAATTCTCGACGATTATTGATAACTCACGATATATCCTGACTATTTTCGATTGATCTACCCAGATAATCGCATATACCTTTGTATCAATAATGCACAGCCTTCACTAACTTTTTTTTGATGTTATACTTTAAAGAATTCATGAGCTCTTTTTGAAAGCGTCTAAACATCTCTCTTTGTATAATTAATTTTACGTGTTAACCACTAGTGGAGTAGCGGCCGCGATCAAAATGACAACGTTTTGACTAGCCGCTTACTTCCTTTAGCCAACCACCGTTCTGTGACGACCAACATAGAAAATTAATTAAATTATTTGTCATTACTCCCTCTTGGTGGGCCCTCATCTCGACCATTCGATCTAATTTTGGACTATTTGGATAATGATTTAGTGAAAATGATGCCCAGAACTAACGTTTTCCATGGATCATTTCCCTATATAAATATATATTATTCTATTTATAATTGCTTTTGTATTTGTTTTTTTGTGTTTGGTGGCTGCAAGAGAGGGGAAGAGAAAGAAGAAATAATTGGTTGACCTAATTAGAGCCCGTTGTCATGGTCCGACCCGACTCACCTGACCCAAAAACATTTAAACTTTGTTGTAGTTTCTCAAAAATATAATAAATGTAAATTATAGGTTGATGGGTTTTACACAGTCAAAATTATCCACTTGTGACCCAACCCATTAATGACCTCAATCCATCAAACTACATCCATTACCGACTAAATCAACCCATTTGTCACCTCATAAAAAGTGTACACTTTATATTTTCTTTAGGTTATATGCGAGTGCTTGTTCAGAATGTGCATGGTTAAGGGGATAAGAAATTTGTCATTAAAAAAATTACAAGCCCTTCGCAAACAAAGTGTCAGATGGTTTTTCAGATTAAGTAAAAGCGTCAATGATCCAAAAAAACATACTTAGATATCAAAGGAAAAGCATGACAGTAGCTGACCAAATTTAACATCCCAAAAGTAGTACTTACATGCTCAAATTCAGAAGCCCAACCATTAGCACCATGTTGTTGTTCGAAATAATGCGCCCAAGCATTAGGGTCTCCACGTTGTACTCTGTGATGGTCAAATTCAGTAACCCATCCATCAGCAGCATGAGGGCCAGGTTGCACACCTTGAGAGTCATTCCAATACTCGTCCAGCTCTTGAAATCTTCCAGGTGGTCCCCCCCTAGCTTGGATGTCAGTATCAATATCTAAAGAAGACAATAGTGCGCTTACCTGAGAAGAATGTAACAAAGATCACATGATCAGTAATATAAATACTTTTAAGTAATGAAATAAACACTAATGATAACTTAGTTAATATGGCTTTAACAAAATTATAATCTTCCAATAATTTTTATTTTATTTTTTTGGATTTCAAGACGAAACTTTATCACATGGAAAGAGAGAATACAACTATAGGGGAACAAGTAGTTCACCCACCCCATAAAAAAGAGGAATTAATCAAGTAAGTTATTTCAGTCATAGATGATAATTCATGTACACAGGTACTATTGTTTTGGGTTTTAAGCGCTTAGCAAACAGCTACTTAGTAGCATAGTTATCAAGGCGCCAAGTCGAGGCAAAACAGTAGCCGAGAGATTAAGCGCTTAGTCGACAAAGTCCCCGACTAGTCGTCCGCAAGTCGTTAACGACGACTAGTCGTTAACAATGTAAATTTTATAGGTATAAAATTATATATATTTAACATTTATATGAATATTTATATATTTATATTTCTAATGAAAAACATAGATGGCATTGAAAAAAAGAAAACATTGCATTAATGATTAACCTATATTTGAATTAATGGCATTGCTTTATATTTGTATATGAATATCTGAAAAGTGTTGGCTGCACTCGGACATATCATTTCCCATTTTAAAGCAATCTTTGAAAACAAAAATAACTCCAATTATTAGGTAATTACCCTAAACAGCCAAAGTCAAAAATATTTACTTCTCATGTTATTAACTTCTCATGTTAACTCTCTAAGAGCATTCACAACAGTTTCCCTAATTAACTTTCTATCCCCAATTTTAAAGAATATATCAGTAAATCATTATCCAACAGTTTCCTTATCCTTATTTGACTATCTATTTTAATCCCTATATATGATTTTACTCCCCAGTGTGAGGGAGTCAAAAAATCGTTCTCTATATATGCAAAATGACATTTTACACCCTCATTTAATTGGACAACTCATCAATCATACAAATCTTGACATTTTTTTTTTTACTTCATTTTTAAATTATAAAATTAATATCGACTTATTTTTTAAAAATTAATTTCAAGCGTATTCAAATTTAAAATTGATATAAATTTATTTAATTTATGTCAATATAATTATAAATATTATAAAAGTATTATTAATTATAAAATTTATTATTTTTAAAATTTAAATGAATCATATTAATTTAAAATTTAAAATATTACAAATTAACTTTTTAAAAGTTAATATTGATCTTATGTACATTTGCAGCTACAATCCATTCAATACTCGCTCTATAAATTACTTAAAATTTAAAATAAAATAAAAATTATTTTACAGTAGAATACAATTGGTAAATTATACTCTCTCTTATAAATTATAAGATTATTATTAATTTGATGTTTTGACTGTTGGAACTTTTAAATTTTAACTTTTAAATTTTATTATTTAAGGAATCAATATAAGGAACCTGTTGGGTACATTGTGAAAAAATTGAATCTCTATTTCACAGAATGACTCAATAGCACTGCAGAGTAAGGATAGAGATAAGAAAATTGTTGTGAATGCTCTAAGTCTCTATTAAATTGGTATGAATATATATCAGAGCCCATTTATTACTTCAACAGAAAGAATATAGAATAAACAAGTCCAACTGAATAATTAATAAATTTTTTAAATTTAATATAAATGAGTAGAATTTTTATACATATACTAAACCAATAAACAAATAAACAACAATCACTATTATAATTTATGCATATACTAAACCAATAAACAATAGAGACTTAAGAAAATAGAAGTCGAGGCTTAAGAATAGCTAAAGCAGTCGGAGGCAGAGAATTGAGAAGAAGAGAATGAGAAAAGCAACAGCAACAGAGAAGAAGCAGTCCGAGGAAGAGAAGTCGAGAAGAAGAGAATGAGAACAGCAGCAGAGAAGAAGTCAAGAAGACGAGAAGAGAATGAGAAGAGAGAAGAATACCTGTGAGTCGCAGGATTAGGTTTAGTTCTTTTCTTTTTTACCCAGTATAAGAAGAGAATAAGAAGAGAGAAGAATACATGTGAGAAGAATATCTTTTCGTTCTCCCTCTCTCATTTCCCGTAGTTGTGATCGAACGATTAGGTTTAGACTTAAGTCGAGATTTAGTCTCTTTTTCTTTTCTTTTTTACCTAGTATAGCTTCGGGTCAAACCAAACCCGCTTCAGCAAGTCGACCACTTATCAATTTAGGTGTCCAAGTCGCCCGCTAGTCGTCCGAGTCGTCCAAGTTGGCTGCTAAGCGCGCGACTATCTGCTCTTCCACCAAGTCGTCCTACCACTTAGGAATTGTTTACCGACTTGACGCCTAGTCGTCGCCTAGACGACTACTAGTCAATGACTTGATAAGCTTGCTTAGTAGTTGTAGTGAAGATGGTAATGGTGATGGTGCAATACTGAATTGTGTTGATGGAGATATGAGTAATTTAGTGTAGATAAAAATAGATGTTAAGATGAGGTGTGAATTAAACTGAGGTGTCTGGGTGGTGGTGTGACAATAACAGAAAGAGAACAAAAGTTTTGGTGGCATCAATCCATCTAACTGAGTACAAGCATTAATTCCCTAGAAAGGGGGAGTCAAAAGGAGGAAGGTGTAAGGTAATTGTGAATCATTGGTAACAAACAGCAGTACAGCACTGATGCAGCAACTAGATCAAGAGTGTCTGACAAACTAGTTTGGCATCTTTAAATTAGAGATGGCAAGGTAGAAATAAGTTGAATTTCAGGAGCTACAGTTGAGTGACATTAGCAATACAGTTGTGCAAGAAAAATAGGTAAGATTGTCATTTCATAGTTAAAGTTAGATGGTGTCATGGTAGTGTAATCAAAGCAGATTTTCATCTTGCAAAGTTCAAGTTGGATGTGACTGCATTAATATGGCAAGAGAAGTTGAATATAAAGAAGCCATCATAGGCAAAGCGTTGTATGACGAGTTCCAAACAAAAGTCAATTTGCAAAACACAACTTTCTCAGATTTTCTTTTAATATGTAGGGAAATTCTAAAACGCTAGATTTTAATCCAAAAAATAGAGGATATGGAACCATTGAATTTTTATTATTTTTATTTTTTTACCGCCGAAAATATAAAATTTCAATGGTATCACATATACCATTGACGGTCCGGATCTTAAGCTTACCTTTATCTAACATACCTTGCATACCCCCCTTTAGCGACGGACCGGGCGACAAGTCGATCGCTATATGTTGTCCGCCGCTAAAAGTTAAGGCGATGTTCTATATATAAAGATAAATTGTCGCTAAAGAGGGGTATGCAAGGTAAATAGATAAGGTAACAAGATCAGAATACCATGAAATTTTATAACTAAAGAAGCTTTCTTTTTAAAGATAAAATTGTCATGGAGTAAATACACAAGAAGGGGAACAAAATTATGATTGCGGATCCCAAATAGCTTAGGGAACATATCAAAGAGCAGTACTAAGTGATGTAGGAAGGATGGAGGAAAGAATAAAGGAGATTAAAAAGGCTCAAAGACACAAAGCACAAGGCTTAATTCAATAATATCAATCATTCGATACGACGAGGAATTACAACTGTTTATATAACAATAGAAAAAACCCTAAAACTTGGTGGCTACGTAAAATATTAAGTAACCTAATTAAATAAGGAAATAAAATACTAGTAATTATCTACTACCTTAAATAATTAAATGCTCCAGAATATTCTACTAATATAATTAAATATATCCTGATATTATCTACTAAATAAACTAATTACATTAAAATCATCCATAAATAATAATATATAATAATAACTCAATAATATTAAATTTCTTTTGCTTCTATCAGCATCATTATCCTCTCCTTTGAAAAAAACTCATCCTTGAGTTTTGAAGTATAGAAGAATCCATATTTCACGAACCAGATTCCAAACATGCAAGAAAACTTGACCATCCTTGTAACCATATTAATTAGTAGAAAACAATAAGGAGTAAACTTCCTTGTATTGCATCTTGTTGGAGCTCTCTTGATAACAAAGTCGATGACTTGAGCGTTGATTTCTTCATATAGTTTATCAAATTGCGTTGGGAATGCATCATCGAATTTCTGCTCGCTCTTGCTCGTTGTATCCTCAACTTCAACTTTATCGTCATGTGACTTGTCATTGAGTTGCGGAATTTCTTCATTCTGTTCTTTCACTACATCTTGTTGAACTTCCTCCTTAGGCTTGAATGGAATTAATTTGATAGTATAATGCTCATGATTAAAAGAGTATATATTACCTTCTTCATAATCCACATCTAAACATTCAATCCAATCTTGACCCAATAAAATATGTACAACATTCATTGGTATAACATCGCACCATACTAAATCAGAATATATGTGCATCTGGATGAGAACTAAACACCTTTCTGTAACATGAAAAGAAGTATTCCCTAGCCAAGGCATAGTTGTTACGTGCATGCATGAGTGAATCATGATATCATCGCCGACGCTTTAAAGCGACAAGGCGTAAACATATAAGCGTTCGTTAGTATGACGATAAGTCGTTTATAATGTACAATTTATATATTATTTATTTTACTTAACAAGTATATTGGCAATAAAATTTCATATACATTAAAACCCAAAACATAACACTATGGAATAACATTAAAAGAACAATTATGTAAATACTTAGCAATAACAATCCAAAAATAAAACACTTAATATTAAAAATTAGTAAAATAAATGAAGAATTCAACAAACACCACATAGAAAATAATGATAATTTTATACCATAAAGTGACAATATTTTATCATGTTCAAAATTAGATATATATTTGTAAAACAATAATTTTTTAATAAATATATATATATATATATATTTTTTAAATTTATCACTTTCTCTACAATGGATTAGAAATATATATAAAAATAAGAAATAAGTGGTAGAATGATAAAATTGATAAAATATTAGGCACCTTATTCATTCTATAAAAAAATTCTTCTTAACAAATTATAAATATTAAAGATGAACTTCATGTTTTATATTTACTCTTATAAAAAATGAGTTGTTTATTTAGTAGTTGTAGTATGGCATTGAAATTATGATAACAAAATAAAAAATATTATATAATTTTATACTATCAATAAAAAGTGAATTATTTTATGGAACAATTTTGTTTTAAAAATATTATCTTTTTTATGGAACGAAGGGAAGGGAGTACTATTTACTACTTTAATAAAAGTTTTTTATTTTATTTTATTTTTTGTCAAACTACTCTAATAAAATTCCTCAAACCCAATAATGTCTTTTATTGGAACCTATCTCAACTAGTGAGTACATAAGAACTTGAAAAAAAATATGTAAAAGCTATACAAACTAGAACTTGAAAAAAAAAGTGAAGGAGAGAAACAAAGTAACAACAAAAAGCATAGCAAAGAGAAGAAAAAGAAAAAGAAAAAGAAAAAGTTGTGTGGTCGCCGATAGAGTCGCGATGCAGTCGCAAATCGCTCCTTGTTGCGATGAGTCTCCTTGTTGCGAATCGATGGGCCGCAATGAAGAAAAACACTCGAACTGCGATGGGTTGAAGCCTTGAAGGAGATGTTGCGAGTCGAAGTCTACAGATAAGGGTTTTCTCCCTTTCTCCTTTTTTAATTGATGGGTCATGGGTATTATGTCTATGGGTCAATGGATCAGAAGATGAGTATTGGGTAGATGAGTTAAACATTTAAGTTGGGCAGAGCTATTAAGCGTGCACCTTGGCAGCTCGGCGTCTCACCGCGTCGTTTAGCAGCTCTGCCCAAGTTAACCTCTCGTCGTGTCATTTCTCCATCGCCTGGATGCCTAGGCGCCGTGACAACTATGAGCCAAGGAATAGTGTAAGGTCTTGGATGCAGTTCAACAACAAGGTTTAAATTTTCCATCGCACGTGGAGACACCATATTGAGTGCACATTCTTCTTCGACGATAATTTTACACCGCTCTCCTCCACAACAAAGAAAAGTATGAAAAGTAATGTCACGCTTTGAAGAATCCTTTGTGCGAAGTTTCAGAATATTCAGTTTCATTCTAAACTGACAAAACTAAAATTTTGATGACTGATTTGAACTTTCAAAAACCTCAAGGACTTATTTGAACTTTTCTAAAACTTTGGGGGATGCACTGAAAAATTCAATAACTTTGGAGGTTGTATTGAAAAATTCAGAAACTTTAGGATCTGAGTTGAAAGTTCTAGAAGGGGTACCAAAATGTAATTATGTCACATAATTGTTTTTTTTGGGTGAAAATTTTGGGATAGATTTGAGACCAAGTTGTATCTATTTTTGGGATAAAAATTTTGGGATAGATTTGAGACTACATTGTCGTCTCACATATTGTTGTCGACTCTCAAGCGATCTTCAACAATTGATGGAGCACAAAAAATTAGGGTATGAAAAAATCACTTGAAATCAAAATATATCAAGAACTTTTAGCTCTTGATACCATTATAATGTAGGACATGGGTGGAGAAAAGAAGAAAGAAGATTAAAAGGGCTAAATGTCACAAAGCACAAGGCTTAATTCAATAATACTCCCTCAGTCCCATAGTTATAAGCTGATTTCTTTTGGCACATAGTTTAAGAAAATCAGTTTAAATGACAATTTTTAACATAATTTTCCACATATACCCCGTAATATGGAATTAATGAATAAGTTAATTACTCCTTACTTATCACACTGAAACTCTCAATTTTATTGATTAACGTGTACTGACTATTAAAGTCCATAACCATGGAACTTTAACCAAAGAGAATACAACATTAAATGTGGTGATAAAAATAATGACATTGAATGTTGTTTCTTCAAAAAAAGAGTAAAGTTGAATATTTATTATAAGGGCATAAAAGTAAAACAATAAACCAACTAAATTTTATAAATTGGCTATATATATTGGGACATCTCAAAAAAATTTATAACTATGGGACGGAGGAAGTATCAATCATTCAATACCAATAATAATGAGGGATCACAATTGTTTTATATATAAATAGAAAAACCCTAAAACTTGGAGGCCAAGTAAATTATTAAGTAAACTAATTAAATAAGGAAATAAAATCCTAGTAATTATCTATTACCTTAAATAATTAAATGCTCTAGAATATTCTACTAATAAAATTAAATATACCATAATATTATCTACTAAATAAATTAATTACATTAAAATCATCTATAAATAATAATATATGGGAAGTGATATTTTCACATGTATTTTTAATATTTCCACATAGTTCTCTCTCACGTGAGCATAAAGTGGGTTCCACCTTCATGTGATCAAAAACACGTGTGGAAATAGTGCTTCCTTAATATATAATAATAACTCGATAATATTAAATTTATTTTCTTCCATCCGCATCACTAAGGGTACCGTACTAGGGTCAAAATAAGTTCTTCAATACACAATAACTACATAGGATCACAAGTGATGTTGGTAACCAATGCAATAATGACGCATCAGTGGGACCCTAGATTTGCTATCAAATTTAGGATCCCTGGCATTATTCTTAAAAATAACCGTGATTAAGATTTCTGATCTTAGCATTTTACACAGGCCAACAATAAAAAGCATTTCCAACTATAAAGGGGTGTTAGTACATCAACCAGAACAATCAAAAGGCTCGTCTGATATTGTAATTTGGTAAGTTTTATCATGGTGGACCCGCAACCAGTAAATATTTTAATTTGGTAACTGTAAAATCCAAAGATAGAAAAGTTCCAGGAATTGATAGCATGCAGCTTTTTACACTCAGCATGAGCACCAAACCTGTGCATTAACAAAGCCTTCACTCTTATCAGCAAAGAAGTGCCGAGCCATGATACTGCTACGGTCACGGATGCATTGTTTATCACCTTCGGACAATCCCAAAACAGGAAGTGGGGTGGGACGGAAAGGAAGACCCCCATGGCCACTATTGACGAATGAGTGCAAAAAACTGGACAACACTCTTTGAGGTGGCCCTGTAATAAAGGAGATAATATGAGCTCTTATGGTTAATCAAGTAAAAGAACTGTCAAATATCCTATCTCAGTGCAGATACCAATTCTAACAGTTAAAAAAGGTTGACTTCCACATGTTTCTTCATACCAAAAGAAATGTAATATCAGTACAGGTAGAGTGCATTCATCCAAACCACAATAACTCATATTAGGTAATAAAACTTTCATGATCAAGGAAACACTAGCTTCAAAAGATATGCAAAAATGCTCTGTTATGGGACTTATCAAAAAAAAAAACTCTGTTATGGGTAGAATAACCATGAAAAAAATAAGTTTAAACAATTTACCATCCAAATCTGGTTGCAGTCGAGTATGCTCTAAGGGAATGTTGGTTAGACCATCTCTGCCCTGAAAAAGAGGCACTTGAGGATTTTGTATCTCATCCCAAGCATCTGTAAACCTATTCTGATCTGAAGATTGGTAACCCCGAAGAAATTCTGAGCCCTGACATAAATGAACATGACAACAGTTTCCAAACTAATCCACACAAACAAAATACTAATAATAATTACACTAAAGAAGAATACATATAAAACCTGGCTACTTGGATGTGGCGGAAGATCAAACTCAGACCCGGGGAGCGCATTAAAGGGCTCTTGACCTCCCGCAAAAAAATTTCCTTCAGAAATTGTATTGGTTGATGTAGGAATCTCCTGCAGCCTTCCCTGCTTAGATATACCAGATATCATATTATCATGTGACAAAATGTTCATACAAAAATGTGATCAAGTCTTATTGATAGTCATTAATTATGCAAATGTTAAAATTGAGGTTAGGCTTTAGAGTTTACAGCATACAATAGATAATTCGGCTGAGTTTATTTCCAGGTAGTTAATACAATCAACCACAACCATAATTTATCATTAAAAAAATGAAAGAGTTCTCCAATTATATATGATTTAGTTTGATCTTAAATTTTCAAAATAAAATATTTTTTTGTATATGTATACAGGCAAAAACACAATGATTGTATTTTATGACCAACTAAATGGCTTTATAGTTTATTAAGTCCGTTCTGCTAGTTTTCTAGAATATGTCAACGACTCAGCATAAGGATGTCTCAACCTTTTTCCCCTTTTAATTGTAAGTGGTCTCTGCCAAAAGGGAATGGAGTGCTTTTACTCCAAAAGTCGGTGTTTCACAATCAAACGCCCACCATAAACCCTTAAGAAAAGGATTTCTTTTGCACCTGTTCCATAAACCAACTAAATCATCTATATTGAAATTCTCTAATGGCCCTTAAGTTTATTTCTATAGCCTACCCTAGATGGCTAACTTCCAAAGAGCCAGTCTTGTAAATTAATGAAAGATTAAGGAACTTTCTAAAATTGCATAATGACACGTAGGCTAAGGAATATTGTGCATTTATAGAATGGAAATTGCATCAGCATGGTTATTAGTCAGAATTTCCAAATGTGGGAGACATTTTAGCACCTTTTATATAGCAGGATATCAGATCTACTTATTCTGCACCCAAACCCAAAGTGACTGAAATTCCACTCTTTCACTTCCAAATTACTCCCTCCGTTCCAAAACAAAAAAAATTACCATTTTTAGTGAGTAGTATAAAATAACACAATGTGTTCAACTTCGCTATTATAATTTCGTTTTCATACCACACCCCTAAACTATCAACTTATTAACAAAAATATACACTTGATTTTCACAAATTTTGCAAATGCAACTATTTTTGTCCAACGGATGGAGTATTCAACTTTATCAGAAACAGCTACAATTCCTGACATTGGAAACATAAAAGTCAATACTGGAAGGTTTTAAACCCAAATAAAACAACTTTATTAAAGCTCTAACTCAGTTTAGCCAATTGTAAACCGAATTCAAGAACACAGACAGTAGCACGTATCAGGTTCACTGAAAATCAAATTAATACTAAAACTAATGTAAAATAGTAAAACTTAAAATAGCATAGCTAACAGAAATTCTTAAAAATAAGAATATTATCATGAATTTTGCCCAATTAAAACAACTTCACCAAAATGTTAACTCAATTTAGACAATTCACAATTGTAAACAACAATACAGACAGTAGCTCCTATCAGGTTCACTGAAAATCAAATTCCAATCGAACTAATGTAAAATTGAAATTATTCCAATAGCATAGCTAACTAAATTCTTAAAAATAAGCATTTTCACAAAAATTGATACAAGGAAGAAGAAGAACACCTGAGTTTTGGAGGAAGAGCCAATAAGCGCGTTGGCAAGAGCTCCGAGAGGATTCGAAGATGAAGATGAAGTTGAACCAGGTACGGCGCAGGCCGCCCCACCCGAAATGAGCTCCCGCATCGCCATTTTCTCTCTCCTCTTTCCCTCTCCTCTTCCTCTCTCTAGAACACAATATTCTCCTCTTTTCCTGAAAGTCAATCTCTCTCTCTCTCTCTCTCTCTATCTCTCTCTCTTCTGGGTTGTCTTCTTTCTTTTCGTTTCAATTAGTAGTATTTTGCAGGTGCTGTGATCGAGGCAAATTTGTTAACCAGACAGCCAGTAGATAGTCTAACGTCTACGTTTGTGTGCTAGGTTATATCTGTCCGTCGCCAGTATTACAAAACCCAGACGCACTCCGAGTATCCGTTAAAGTTCTATTTTATTTTTTGCTTTTGCTTTTGCATTTGCTTTGTTTCTGATCTCTTCGAAGAAAAATATTATAATTAGGAAAATTTGTTTTAAATAAAATAATTATTAAAATTATAAACAAACGAAATAGTACTAATAATTACAAAATTTATTTTTATTAAATGTTAAATAATTTATATTAATTTTAAATTATAAAATATTTTAAATAAATTTAGAAAGTCAAAAACGATCTTATATTTTAAAAACAAAAAAGTAATCGTATAGTACACATAAACACAATATTTATATATAGACCACATAAGAGATAATTGTATTAATATGCATTTCGTTCACAATCTTGATAAAAATAACTTACTAGACAAATTGATGTTTTGTGTAATACACATTAAGACAATATTTATAGGAAATTATTAAATCCACAATAGAAAATGTTATTTTTACAACAAAAATGTCTGTTATAAATCCTATAGCGATGGTTTTGACCGTCGCTATACATTTACCGTGACACTTTTGTTGTGAAAATAACAAAAAGTGTCGTGGATTTAACAATTCCCTATTTATATATAAACACCTAAGAGAAAATTGTATTGATATATATATATACTTAGTAATTGTCGTGCAAAAGAAAGCGCGCCAGAATGTAAATTCTCTCTCTCCATTTCAACAATTCCACTTTCATTTCCACTCTCTCTTCCCTCCTCTCCAACCACTCTTTCCCGCTCAAATCAATTAGAATGAATCTAAACCATACTTATGCTTTTTCGTCCAAATTTAAAATAGGTTATATCTTATTAATATAGATTATAGCCCTATATATATAACGAATTGCACATCTTTTTGGAATAGTAAAATTGGTAGAAATCCTACAAATTATGCTAATAAATTTTATGGTTTGTCCCATAATTATGCTCATAAATTCGATCTGTTAAGAGAATAAAAAATCCCATAAATTTGTTCATAATTCCTTTTGGAAAAATTGATCAAATATAACGGTTGGAGCATGATTTTGTGGAATCGATTGGTTCGGCAGGACCTATTATCGACGCCGGAACTATTTTGATCCCCCTATTCCTAATGTTGTCTCTAACCCTTTTATGTATTCTATGTGAGTTGGTTTAATCTGAAGGGTGAGATTTTCAAGAAAAAGACCGACATAAAATGTCTACGATTTGAAAAGATTTGATTTTATTGGTCTAAATTAGACAGAGCTGTCAGTTGGTATGAGTTAAATGGTTATACCAACTCAACCAAGTTTTGAAATATTTTGCAATATGACCCAATTATTGGACTCTGTTTAATTGGTCTTGAAAACCGAGATTTCATAGAGTTCGGGAGCTTAAGCGGAGGGAAGGTGTTAGGCACCCCCCAACTTCCGTGAAACACGGTTACCACACTTTTTTGATTCTCTAATGTGTGTGTGTGTGTACATGGCAGTTAATTGGGCATAAGTGCTTTATTTAGAAGTAGTGTTATGCCTCTTTTGCACCTATATACAAAGGGTTTGACTTATTGAAAAGTTCAATTTTAATACAAGGCATAAAATGATGTTTTGAAAATAGGTTTTCAAACCCTCATGCTCACATAGTAATTAAGGCCTTTGATACTTCCATTTTATTCCGTATTCAACTTATTTTGATTTTATTCTCGAGATACGAAGCATCTTCGACAAGATTATATATATATATATATATATATATATATAATTGTCAGACTCCTTATGGGCATGAAAGCCATCAAAATATGCCCGAGCACCACACGTAGAATTTTCACTATTACAGGGACCTTAAATCCGAATAACCGTTTTAAAGTCCTATATTTAAAAGTAAAAAATTTGCAAGCTAGTTGTACAACTAAAACAAGCCCATTTTCGGAACCGAGTCTAGATCCATTGATTGAATCATCAACCCTTTCTAGTTCCTAGGCTCACATAATATTATTTAAAAGCTAGAAAGAAAACTAGATTTAAATAAATCTTAGCCATTTTAGTTCAACGGTTCTAGTTTCACAACTTTTGAACCGGTTAAAAACTAGATATGGCTAGATTTAGATTAATCTAGTCAACAAACTTTAAATATTACATATTTACATCAAATGAACGATAAAAATTGATATTTAATCACAATGATTAACTAATTATAAGGCTTATATATATATAAACAATTATATAAAAACTAAATAATATATATATTACTTATATATATATGGGGAGCGATCCATATCATCTATATGCTATGGGATAAAAAGTGGCATATAGGCCCTAATAAAATAGTTTTATTGATGAAAGGTTGCGATTTGAAGTTCCAACTACCGTCCGCTAGTATTACTAGCGGATGTAATTAATAAAAATTACGGACCCCTTATGGCCCTCGTGAGTGAAATTTTTTCAAATTAAAGAACATGGTCCGCTAGTATTACTAGCTAATGGATAGAAATCGAAGAGTCATATAGTCCGCTAGTAATACTAGCGGATATCTTTGCGGATATAAAGTAATACTAAGCGGATATACTAGCGGATAGAAGGCAGTCTTACTTGATACCAGATCCCGCAAACTTGCCAAAACATTCTACAAAGTTATCCACGAAAGCGACCACAAAATCCCTCTCAAACAATGGATTTTGCTTGCTCATTCATCCAAGAAAAACTCAAAAATGGTGACCCAAAAATGGATTTTGCAAAGAAGATAAAGATAAGGCCAAATCCGAAGCAGAGCATCCATGGAAGCCTTCATAATGCCAAGCTTTTTGCTACCATTTCTACAATTAAAGCTTCTTATCTTTGAATTACAAATGGCCCAATTTCCTAGTTATAATAGTAAGGCCATACAATCTGCAGACCAAAGCGGTTGTAGATGAGTTAAGAGCACTTTCTAAGCTAAAGCAGAGCTTCATGAAAAAACAAATCGATTCTTCACTGCCCTTATGTGACTCTTTTGCTCTTTGAAATTCAAGAAGCAACAGAGTCTGCTGACACTAATGGCTTCGGTATGGACAAGGCTCCATGAATCGTTTGAAGTACTCAGCCCATCCATGAACTTGTTTGTTTTTTTCACTTCTAGTTCGCCATCAAGAAATCTATAAGTTACTTAAACTGTCAGTACTTTGTCAACTTCATCTTAGAAATAGGTGATAAACATATGCGAAAAAAAGAAGAAGATAAGATTGATGTCAAAAATGTAATTTGTTTGCTTTTTGCCTTATATTATATACATATGACCTCTACCATTTTATCCATCCGCTAGTATTACTAGCGGACCATGTTGTTTCTGTCATAGTTGGCTATATTCGCAGTGACTAATTTCACCCACGAGGGTCTTAATTGTCCGAAATTTTTACTAATTATGTCCACTAGTATTACTAGCGGACGGGGAGTTCCACCTTCTAAATCGCAGCCTTTAATCAATAAAACAAACGGATTAGAGCCTATATGCCACTTTTTATCTCATAGCATATAGATGCATGGATCGCTCCCTATATATATATATATATATATATATATATATATATATATATATATATATATATATATATATATATATTAAAGCAGTAAAATGCCACAGATTTGCAATCCAAGCACTATTAAATAGTATAATTATATATATATATATACACACACTTGTATATATGTTAAAGTAAGAAGAAGAAGCAGATCTGAATAGATCTTACCGTTAAGCACGAGAATGGCTATCGAACCGCTTTAAGCGTCCTTAGACTCGATTTTCATCGGTTAAAATTTAATATGTTTGTAGTATATATGTATATGAGTGTTTACAAATAAGTTATACAGAAATCAGAGCAAGATTCGAGCCCCTTCTGACTGATTCTCTCCCTTTTGGCCTCTCTATCTTTCTTTCTCTCTATTATTTTTTTAGAAGCTAAGGATGGAGGCCATATATATAGGCCCGAGCTTCCGCAGGTATACCTACGGAAGAAACCAGTGGGTCCCACCTAGTGGACCCCATTGTCTCGAAGTATGTGCACTCCGATCAACTCATAGTCTACTTGAACCTTCATAACTTGCAATTCGGAAATTCTGATGGAGGCGTGTCATACCTTTCCGAAAATCTCTTTTCGAGAGCTACGTCATGACATGAAATTTGACCTTTTCTGAATCTGGAAAGATGGGTCCATGTTCAAATATTCAAGTCTTCGCAATCAATTCGTTGAGCTGTCTGGCGCAGTTTTCATTTGGGAATGATGCAATGGCTCTTTGTTACCCTTTTTACAGCTATATTGGGTTTGTTGACGTTGATTTGTCAAAATAATCGTTTTTCCCTTCTAGGGATTATCTCCAGGGTTGACGGGCTTTTTGTTATTCTTCGGGACTATCTCCGAGGTTTGATCACAACGAATTCTATTTTTCTTCAAGGTTCTCGATCTCTGGGGATTGATTTGATGCTTCAAAGTTATCTCCGAAGGTTGATTTGAAATCTCGGGGTTGTTTTCTGGGGTTGATTTGATGATTTCCCAGTGCTATTGCTAGGGTTTTGATTTGATGATTTATCGGTGTTGTTGTCGGGGTTCTGGTTTGATGATTTCCCAATGTTGTCGCCGAGGGTCTGGTTTGATGATTCTGAATTTTAGGGTTATCTCTAGAAGATAAAAGACAATTCTGCCCTCCTGCACTGTTAATAACAGGAATGCGAAATTTCGAGTGTCTATAGATGCCCATCTTTATCATGTTTATGAAATGTAATGGAATGAACATGATAAAGATTACTAGATACTTGAAATATGATAAGATTAAATGATGTCATGCAATGCAGCATGATATGATGTTATGGATGTTGAATATTTTTGTTTGGTTTTACTTCCAACAGTATTCTATCTCTGACTGTTTCCGCCATTCCTACTGGGGATGGAGTTGTCAATGATGATCTCCGTTGAACTGTCTTGATGCCTACTCGAACAATAGTTTACAAAGCTTTCATCATTGAACCTTCTTGGTGCCTACTCGAACGGTAGTTTGCAGAGCTTTCATCATCGAACCTTGTCAATACCTACTCGAACGGTAGTTTACAGAGCTTTCATCATCGAACCTTTTGGATGCCTACTCGAATGGTAGTTTACAGAGCTTTCATCATCGAAACGGTAGTTTGCAGAGCTTTCATCATCGAACTTTTTCGATGCCTACTCAAACGGTAGTTTATAGATCTTTCATCATCGAACCTTCTCGATGCCTACTCGAACGGTAGTTTACAGAGCTTTCATCATCGAAACTTCTCAATGCCTACTCGAACGGTAGTTAATTTTCAGAGCTTTCATCATCGAACCTTATCGATGTCTACTCGAATGGTAGTTTGCGGAGCTTTCATCATCGAACCTTCTTGATGCCTACTCGAATGGTAGTTTACAGAGCTTTCATCATCAAAACGGTAGTTTAAAGAGTTTTCATCATCGAACCTTCTCGATGCTTACTCGAACGGTAGTTTACAGAGCTTTCATCATCGAACCTTCTTGATGCATACGTTGGGTTGAAGCCAACAGTTTAAAGTATCCATCAGTGCTATCGAGACTGATTAGACGAAATGTTATAGAGATGTTTTCAACATCCTTGTTGGGGAGATTTTTCCATGGTTGATACCACTAGACCTTTTTGAATCCAACGTCGGGGTTGTCACCAACATTCTTTATCTTCAGATACACTTTCTGACTTCACCTTCGCTAGGGATATTGGCCTCATTGGAGATTCCCGATGTTTATCCTGATGATAGTTTACACCGGTTTATATCATTGAATCCTTCCCGACACTATGCTGGGGTTGTCACCAACGATTTGGATTTTTATCTGGTTGAATATCGTTGTTGTCACCGGGGATAGAGATCACAATGATAACATACTCTTAATGCCTACTCGAACGGTAGTTTACATGGTTGATCATCACAGAACTGATTTGATACCTACTCTAACGGTAGTTTTTAGGGTATTACCATCACCGAACTTCCTCGATGCCTACTCGAATGGTAGTTTACAACGGTCGATCATTACTGAACTGATTTGATTCAGCTGGAGATTTCATTTATAATATATTCCATCACTGGTCATTCCCGATGGAGAATGTTTTCAATAGTTGTCACCGACAGGCTTTCATGATGCTTTATTGAATGTAGTTTTCAACGGGCTCTAATGTTGACATTCCCGAGGCTTCATTGGGATTGACATCAATGCCTTACATAAATATTTTCAATTGTTAGAGATTGACTTTACGTTTCCACAGTTCAGGTCCCTTCCGCTCAATCGCGTAGAACCTTTTTCCCTGATTTGAATTTTCAGTTTCAAGGAGACCTGCCGAACCTCAAATCGGACTGAACTAGAGGGGTGGGACTGATGAGTGGGTTTCATACCTATGACTTGGGTTCCTATTTGGACTTAAATAGTGTGTAATCTGGTTATTTTTGTACAGTTTTATGTGTTTTGTGTGTGTTATGTTTGTAGGTTTCTGTATGTGTTAGGAAACGATATATGGTGACAATGTGGTAGGACTTGGCAGGAAAAAGCAAGGATTGAGTTGCTATAGTTTAGTACCCCATCGGGGCAGGCTTATTATAAAGAGAAGACCCCGCTAGTGCGGGGGTTCACGTGTCAAAGAAATTAGACCCCGTTGGGGAGGGCATTCCCAATGCTTAAATCCTTGCCGGGGCGGGGGTACGTGGATAAAGAGGAGGTGTTCTGATGCAATTTAATCATTGCAGTGGCGTGGACAGAACGTAATTGGCTTCGATTGGGATTGGATTTGAAATGTTTTTAACAGATATTACTGGGACTTAGTCAAGGAATCAATCACAACTTTTGGGAGCCCTAATTTTCTGAAGATCATTGGAGGAGTGGAGCAGAAGATCAATGTAAGACCCCAACTTTTTGAATGAAGATGAATTTTCTATAATTATCATTTTTGAATATTATAGAATAAATTTAATATAATGTTATAGTTGTGGGTAGTATTTATAAATTCTACAAAGTATGCAAGTTGTTATATTATATTCGATTGGTGGGGAATATTCGCGTTTTAGCGGGGAATATTAAATGCAACTGGCACGCGCAATCATTGGTGGGACCCACAATGTAATTATTATCGGATTGAAAGCGACAAAAATATTTTTTTGAAAATAATGGCGGAAGTTTTACTGAATTGATCTTGTTGAACTACTTTCGGTAGTAAAAGAAATGCGATGTCTGGCGTTGTTGCATAGTAGCACTACGGTATTGATTATTGATGCTTACGTGAGAAGTCATTCGATTTTGTTCAATTATTGCTATAGTAATTGTTGCATAATATCTCACGTTATTTGATTCAATTATTATCGATATTTTATATATTGTTAAAATCAATAATTGAGGCGATACGATTATTAATATTATTATTTGCAATATTAACGATGTCAGAAGTTACATCGAGGAGATGTATGGTCACCTAATTGCGGCATGATAGGAGAAATCCTTATTGAAAGCCCCTCTTTCTACAGGAACGACACAGTCGATTAATATTGTGAATTTATAATAAAGATGATAAATGTTGTTAAAATTATTAAGGTGATTTTTATAAAGTTTGCTTATTTTATGGATTCCTATTTACCCATTTTTCAAAATATTCGATAGAAAATTTTTATAAAGGTGGGGCCCACATGTGGGGACCACATATGGGGCCCACATGTGATGTATGAAATCTAAAAATTGGGTGGGGGGGGATTTGATATTCACGTGGAGGGAGTATAAACATTATCATTATATATATATATATATATATATTTGATGAAGTGGATTTTGGGTGGAGAAAGTTTTTTATATATATATATATATATATATATATATATATATATATATATATATATATATTTGATAGTGGATTTTGGTGGAAGAAAGTTTTATTATTATATATATATATATTTGATAGTGGATTTTGGTGGAGGAAAGTTTTATTATTATATATATATATATATATATATATATATATATATATATATATATATATATATATGATAGTGGATTTGGATGGAATTGATTTTTGGGTGGAAGATGTCTTGTATAGCATGTGTTATATATATATAAATATTTTAAAATTTTGTTTTTAGTTGATAACTTGGCGTATGGTTTCAACCATGAGAGATTAATGGAGATTTCTTCTGTTTCGACTAGTGATTAAGTTCTAAAGCAGACCCTTCAATTCTCCTATAAATAGAAGCTCATTCCTTCATTATTTCTTACAATTAACTTTGAAACTCAGAGAGAAAAATTTAGAGAAACTATAGAAAAGTATTCTCGCTACTTCCTACTACTCTTATATTGTTTTTTTTACGGTAAAGGGTGTTATTCTTTCTTATTCATGAAGAGAGCTGTTGTTATTTCATTTCTTATTATCTGTTGGAATAACAGATATCTGTGATCTACCCTATACTTGGTGACATTCTTCTATTATTACGTCTTTATTATTACTCGTTGAAACATCACATGCATGTATTTTACAGGATTGGTTCCGCCTTTTATTATTATTACATTTGGAATATCACATGCGTGTGTTTTACAGGACTGGTTTAAATCTTTATTATTATTACATTGGAATATCCTGTTTGTGTGTTTTACAAGGACTGGTTAAAATCTTTACTTATTATTACATTGGAATAACGGTTTATGCAAATACCGCATGCGTGGTGATTTACATTATTATTCCATTACTTATTATTACATTGGAACATCACCGTCGATTGTGAATTTCACACGATCTGGTTCGTTATTATTATTCTGTTGGAATAACTTTGTCTATCTGAATACCGCATGCATGGTGATTTTTTTTGTTATTCCATTTGTTATTATACTCAGTTGGTTAAAATTTTAACTTCTATACTCCATGAAATTAATAAAATATCCTTGATATTTGCGCTTCAGCCAGTATCATGTTGACAATTTGGACGCTATTAGTTCCTGAATAACTTAATTCTTGAACTTGTTTTATTGAATTCTTATATCATTGTTATCATCCTCATGTTTATATTTTTTGAAAGTCATCTGTGGCCTGTAGTGCATAGATGGACTTGGTATGATTATGAATGAGGATTATTCGATTGTAATCATGACCGTAATGTTACAAATGATGTGATATAAAAGTCCTCATTGGCCCGTAGTGCATTGATGGATGAGGTTGTTGGCATGATCATGACCATTGATGAATACACAAATATCCTTGGTAGTAGTGCTTGGAATTTGTGGTCGTGACCCTAATGAATATCCTTGGTAGTAGTGCGGGGATGATGTGGATTATTTATTAAAATTTGAGTCCCGGTGATAAAAGTGATGAAAAACCTTTTAAAACATAAAAGATAGTAGATTTTATTCTCTACTTGACTCTTTTAATGGATTGCTTATTAAGATTCTTGATTAAACTGGATGGCTATTGTATATTATCGGTTTAACATTGTTGAAGACTAATGATAATTTATTTTGCATTATCTTAGTCATAATATTTCTTCTTGGGCTAGTTGAGCTCACCCTTTCTTTCCTTTGTTCTCTTGGGAAATGAGAATGTATTTGGGGACGAGTCGGGGAGCGGAGTGATGTTACGGATGATAGTGTTAGCTAGTAGTCCTCACTATTACATTAAATAGTGTGACAATAAATGTATTAAGGACTTATTACGAGTGGATATTATGCAGAAGGCAATATTTGTATTAAAACTCTGACATGTATTTTGTGTATTACTTTTTACGGCATTGTTGTATAATTAAGTTGTATTTGAATTTTGTACCATGTATTAGCGACTCAAGATGGGTGATGTATACCTATTTTGGGGTGTCATAATCAAGATCATGAGAATTACAGAATTTAGTGAGGATAAGGGTGGTTCTATACTATTCTATCTCTTTTATTCAGTTTTTGTAATTGGGATGATGAATTCTTTTATCTATTCAGTTTTTAATTCATTCATGATGAACTAAATTTCTTATTAAGCTTCAATGGATCTTTAATGTGGAACGATGATTATAATACTTTGAATTCAGTTTAATAAAGTTATCTTTACAGTTCATCTATTGTGATTTGTGCATAATTTATGAATTGCTTGATCACCAATTCTATGTGGATTTGTATAGACTCGAGAGATGAGATATGAATCTAGACTTAGTCCCAATAGCATGTGTTCATGATTTTTGCGTTTTGATGGAATTCTTGATGTATGTTTAGGATAGAGATATACCTAACATCACATGTAATCGTGTAAGAACTTGGAATCTAAACCTTATTTGATTTTAATTCACATAGAGATATATTGAATTAGTTAATTAGAGTGTTTGGCTAAATTCTATCAATTGTGGATTTAAGTTAATATGGTGTTAGTGCATTGAGAGATGACTAATTCTACTTTAGTGTTCTTGATTAATGAACTGAGATAGTTAATTGAATTGAAAAGAAGTGTGATAATCTGAGTGAAGCTTAAAGTGAAATTGTAGGCTTAATTCTCAATTATCTGATTAAAATTTGCTGTTATTAGTTGTGTTGATTTTTTTTATTTCTAGTTTATTAGTTTTTCACTATTTTAAATAATTAATTAGATTAGTTTAATAAAATTGAAATAATATAAAGCTGGTAATTGTTAGATTAAAATTAATACTTGTTTTTGAGGAACGATACTTGACTTATCATTATATTACTTGTTGATCATGTATACTTGCGTGCAGTGCGTAACTGAGATTTTACCCAACAAATTTTTGGCGCCATTGCCGGGGACAATTTTTGATTTAATTACTATCAATATCAGTTTAATTAGATCAGTTTTAGTTAAACAATTTTTTGTTTTTTGTTTTTGTTGCTTCTTGTTTCAGGTTCTCTGATTTAGTGCATATAAACTCTGTCAAAGAAACCAAATTTGCTTCCTTATGAGGACGACATCGAACAAAGGTTTCAGAGACTTAGTAAGTGGATTAAGGAAAATCGAGAGAATTTTGATAAACAAAAAAGTATTGCTGCAGAGGATCAGAAAGCGCTGATGGACTATGCTACTCCAGAGTTTCCGAAATTCAGTCAAGTATTACCAGTCATGCGATAGCTGCAAATCATTTTGAGATAAAGCCTGGGACGATTCAAATGTTACAGAATTCAGTACAGTTTGGGGGATTAGCTAATGATGATCTGAATGAGCACTTAGTGAGCTTTCTAGAGATTTGTGATACCTTCAAATATAATGGGGTATCCGATGATGCAGTTAGGCTTTGTCTGTTTCCATTCACATTGTGGAACAAAGCGAAGAATTGGTTACACTCACTACCGCCAGGGTCAATTACTACGTGGGATGACCTTGCTCAGAAATTTTTAGCTAAATGTTTCCCACCAACAAAGACTGCTAAGATGAGGAATGAGATTACGATGTTTGAGCAGCAACATGGGGAGTCTCTGTTAGAAGCTTGGGAAAGGTACAAGGAATTGTTAAAAAAGTGTCCACATCAAGAACTACCCAAGTGGCTGCAGATGAATACTTTTTACAATGGACTGAATGGTAATCTCTGCACGAGTATTGATGCAGTGTCTGGGGGAGCTTTTATGGCTAAAAGTTTTGTGGAAGCATATGATCTGATTGAGACGATGGTGACTAACAACTACCAGTGGCCCACAACAAGGATGACACAACCTAAGGTAACTGGGGTGTTAGAAGTAGATTGATACTTGATTTCTAGTAGTCTGATTTGACATTATCAATGAAGATAGATGCTCTCGCAGAGTGCTGCTGAGACTCGACAAGTGGCATATATTTATGAATTGTGTGATGGGGAACATCTGACAGAGCAGTGTGTTATTAATCCTGCAGTGGTTCAGTTTATAGGTAGTTATAATAGAATTCCTCAGAATCTGTATCAGAATGCCCATAACCTAGGGGCAAAGAACCATCCCAACTTTTCATGGAGTAAAAACCAAAACCAGCAGGCTCCATGACCGTCTTATCCCCCAGGTTTCCAAAATCAGCATCAACAGCCAGCTCCGCATCAAGAGAAAAAGTCAGATTTGGAAGAGTTGTTCTTGAAATACATATCGGGTAATGAGGCAACTATGAAAATGCAAGCAGCAGCGATAAAGAACTTGGAAAATCAAATGGGACAACTTGTATTGGCATTGAATAACAGGCCTCAAGGGACTTTACCAAGTGACACTGAGAAGAATCCGAGGGGAAATCATGAACAGTGTTAAGCAATTACATTAAGAAATGGAAAACATCTTGAGGGATAAAGTGCAGAAAATTTGCAAAGGAAAGATGTGAAAGAAGGTGAAGAAAAGTTGGTTAAGAAGAAACAGGGTGAAGACGAGCAAGTGGACAAGAATCAAGAAGATGTTGAGCCAGTTGTCTACCCTCCACCATCGTTTCAGCAGAGAGTGCAAAAGTAGAAATTACACAAGCAGTTCTTAAAGTTTTTAAAAATCTTCATTAAATTGCAGATTAACATTCTTTTCGCAGAAGCCCTAGAACAAATGCCGAGTTATACAAAGTTTATGAAGGGAATTCTGTCGAGGAAGATGAAGTTAAATGACAATGATACTGTGGCATTGACGGAGGAATGTAGCGCAATATTACAAAGAAAGTTACCTCCGAAGTTGAAGGATCCGAGGAGTTTTACTATTCCTTGCACAATTGGGAACATGGTCTTCAACAAATGTTTGTGTGATTTGGGTGCAAGTGTGAACCTCATGCCATTATCGGTGTATACTCAGTTGGGTTTTCCAGCTCTGAAACCTACAAACATCTCACTACAGTTGGCGAATAGATCGGTGACTTATCCAAGAGGGACTATTGAAGATATTTTAGTTAAGGTGGATAAGTTCATATTTCTAGCAAATTTTATTATTTTGGATTATGAAGAGGACAAGAATATCCCAATCATCTTAGGGAGGCCATTTTTGGCTACTGGGAGGACTCTCATTGATGTTCAGAAAGGAGAATTAACTATGAGAGTACAAGACCAAGAAGTAAAATTCAATGTGTTCAAAGCCATGAGGTTCCCTACAGATGATGAAGAGTGTTTAAGAATGGATGTGATCGAAAAGATGGTAAATGAAGACTTGATTAAAGGTTTGGACAGGGATCCGTTGGAAAACACTTTGATGGGGGATGATGACTTGGATGATCCAGAATTTGTGGATTACCTGCATATTTTGGATGCTTTGTTTAGAGTGAGCAGATTTAAGGTTCCATTCGAGCCATTACAAATAGAAGAAAAAGCATCGACACGGATGAAACCTTCACTTGAGGAACCACCCACTCTTGAGCTTAAGCCTCTTCCTAAACACCTCAGGTATGCGTTTTTGGGTAATTCTAATACTTTACCTGTTATTATTACATGTGCACTTAACGATTTGCAGGAAAATAAGTTGCTGAGGGTGCTTAGAGAGTACAAGTCTGCGATAGGATGGATAATTGCCGACATTAAGGGAATAAGCCCTTCATTCTGTATGCATAAGATACTCCTAGAAGAGGATGCAAAGCCGATAGTGGAATAGCAGAGAAGACTTAATCCAATCATAAAATAAGTGGTAAAGAAAGAAATTTTGAAATGGTTGGATGTTGGGATAATCTACCTGATATCAGACAGTTCATGGGTAAGCCCAGTTCAGTGTGTTCCAAAGAAAGGTGGAATGACGGTTGTAACTAACGAGGATAATGAATTGATATCGACGATGATAGTGACCGGCTGGAGGGTATACATGGATTATAGGAAGCTTAATAAGGCAATTCGGAAGGACAACTTTCCTCTACCGTTCATCGATCAAATGTTGGACCGTTTGGCTAGGCATGAGTATTATTTCCTATTAGACGGATATTCAGGATATAATCAGATCATCATCGCTATTAAGGATCAGGAAAAGACTACTTTCACGTGCCCATATGGCAACTTTGCATTCGGGAGGATGTCATTTGGGTTGTGTAATGCACCGGCAACCTTCCAAAGATTTATGATGGCCATATTTTCTGACATGGTGAAACGTAATGTTAAAGTTTTCATGGACGACTTTTCAGTTTATGAGAACACTTTTGATAGTTGCCTTGAGAATCTAGTTATGGTTTTGAAATGCTGTGTGGAAACCAACCTTGTACTGAATTGGGAAAAATGCCACTTTATGGTCGAAGAGGGAATTATTCTTGGGCACAAAGTCTCTGTGAAAGGATTGGAAGTTGACCGGGAAAAGTTGAAAACTATTGAGAATCTTCCACCTCCGACGTCGGTTAAAGGAATTCGCAGTTTCCTCGGGCATGCCGGATTTTACCGCAGGTTTATAAAGGATTTCTCTAAGATTGCTAAACCACTATGCAGTCTGTTAGAGAAAGATGCAATTTTCAGCTTTGATGAAGAGTGTAGGATAGCTTTTGAGCAGTTGAAGAAGAAATTGATGACAGCTCCCGTGATCATAACACCGGATTGGACAATGCCATTTGAGTTGATGTGTGATGCTAGAGATTACGCGGTAGGGGCTGTTTTGGGACAACGCCGAGAAAAGATCTTTCATGCCATATATTATGCAAGTAAAACCCTCACAGATGCTCAATTGAACTATACAACTACAGAAAAGGAGTTATTTGCGGTCGTGTATTCCTTTGATAAATTTTGAGCATATTTGATAGGAACAAAGGTTGTGGTGTACATGGACCACTCGGCGATTCAGTATCTTATTTCCAAGAAAGATGTTAAGCCTAGGCTTATTAGATGGATTCTACTCCTTCAAGAGTTTAATTTGGAAATCAAGGATAGGAAGGGGACAAAAAATCAAGTGCCTGATCATCTTTCTAGGTTGGAAAATCTGGATAAGGACAGGGGCAGATAAGTGTTTGATCAACAAGTCGTTTCTGGATGAGCAGCTATTTGCAGTAAATTTTGAATTTCCATGGTATGCGGATTTTGCTAATTACTTGGTGAGCAAGATCCTGCCCCCTGATTTGGCACGTCAGAAGAAAAAGAAGTTCCTACATGATGTCAAGTGGTACATGTGGGATGAGCCTTATCTCTTCAGACAATGTGCGGACAAGATGATTCGTATATGTGTGCCTTATAGTGAAGTTAATAACATCTTGCACGTATACCATGTATCTGCATATGGGGGACACTATGGAAGTGAGTGGACAACGGCTAAGGTTCTTCAAGAAGGATTTTACTAGCCAAATGTATTTAAAGATGCCCACCAGTTCATAAAAAGTTGTGACATGTGTCAAAAGGTGGGAAATATTTCAAAAAGGAATGAGATGCCGCTCAACACAATCTTGGAAGTTGAGATTTTTGATGTATGGGGGATGGACTTCATGGGACCTTTTCCACCTTTATACAACAATTTATACATTCTGCTAGCTGTGGATTATGTGTCGAAATGGGTTGAAGCTGTCGCACTCCCTACAAATGATGTCAAAGTGGTTTTGAAGTTTATATAGAAAAATATCTTCACAAGATTTGGGACGTCGAGAGCAATTATAAGTGACGCGGGAAGTCACTTATGTAATAAGTTCTTTACAGCTCTCTTGGCGAAATACGGTGTAAGACCCCAACTTTTATGAATAAAGATTATTTTTTCTTGAAATATATTTTTGAATATTATGGTGTGGATTTGATATAATGTTATAGTTGTGGGTAATAATTACAAATTTTGCAAAGTAAGCAAGTGGTTATAAAATATTCGATTGGTTAGGGAATATTCGTTTTAACAGGGAATATTCGTACGATGACACAATCATTGGTGGACCCCACAACGGAAGTTTTGTCGTAGTTAGAAAACGACAGAAATATCTTTGTATAAAAATAACGGCGAAAGTTTTACCGTTAAACTGTCGAACTACCCGGTGGTAAAAGTACATTAATATGCGTGGTTGCATAGTAGCACACGGTATTGATTATTGATGCTTACATGAGAAGTCACTCAGTTATACTTAATTATTGCTACAGTAATTGCTACATAATATCTCTCATATTATTGATTCAATTATTGTCACAATATCATCTGCATAATATTTTATATTATTAAATCAATAATTGTTACGACAAAGTTATTCATATTATTATTTGTAATATTGACGATGTCTAGAAAGTTCTGTCGAGGAGAGGTTTGGTCACCTAATTGCGCGCCAATAGGGAGAAATCCTTATTGGAAAGCCCCCTCTTTCCTGGGAATGATCTGGTTGTTAAATATTGTGAGTTATAATATTAATGATGAATAAGTTCGTGTTGGTTAAAGATGAAATTGATATTTCCATTGTGTTGGGATTATTAGTGTTAGTGGAAATCAACATTTATTTCGATAAGGTTATATTGACCAATCGGGTAATTAATCGGATAAATGAGCAATTGATTGCTATTAATTCACATGCTTATAACTATTTGTTCACATGTATGTACTATTGATTCACATGCATGTACTATTAGGGGAGGTGGTGCAAGATTGATAATACTTGCATAACTAAATTAAAAATAGAGGTATAGATGAAGGTATTGTACTGTAATATTTCGAGCCCCAAAATATGCAATTATCGAAACTATATTTTCCTATAAATAAAATCTCATTCTTCTTTCATTCTCACCAATTCATTAAGACTCATAAGAGCAATTATAGAGAGAGAAGCTATAGAGAGAAAGAAGAAGAGAAGTATGCTACTTCACTATTCCAGTATCCAGTCTTCTTCTGAGGTAAGTGATATTATTTTTGTTCAGTATTCATAAGAAATAATATTTTCTTCCATACTCTGTAGTATGTGAGTAATATTATTTCATCTCATATTCCTGATTACCCTCATTCTGTTAAAGTATTGCTTCTATACTCCGTGAAATTAGTAGAATATCCTTGATATTTGTGCTTCATCCAGTATCTTTTCATAGAAATATTATTCTGAGCTTTCTTGATAATTATTGATCTTTTCATACCGGAATACTATTTATGAGTTACTATTTACGGGTTAGTATTCACCCAGTTACTATTCACTCAAATATTATTCACTCAGGTATTTGGGGTACTTTTTATACCAGAGTACTATTCACTAGTTACTATTCACTCAAATATTATTCACTTGGGTATTTGGGGCACTTTTTATGCTGGGGTACTATTCACGAGGTACTATTCCCAAAGTACTATTCACAAGGTACTATTCATGGGGTACTATTCACCCGAAAAATATATTTCTTTTATGTCCAAATTATTTTTGATACATGAATATTATTCTTGAATTTTACTCCACAAAGCAGTATCATGTTGACAATTTAGATATTTTTAAACTCTAGATAAATTTAAAGTCTTTAATATTTATCCTTGATTTTGTTTGATTAATGCTTATATCATTGTCATCATCCTCATGCTTATATTGTGATGAAAGTCATCTTTGGCTTACGTGCATAGATGGACTGTTGATTGGTATGATTATGACCAGGGATCATTCGCTATAATTATGACCTTTAATGTTACAAATGATGTGGTAAAAGTCCTCATTGGCCCGTAGTGCATTAATGGACAGTTGTTGGTATGATTATGACCAGGGATTATTCGGTATAACCATGACCATTGATGATTACATGAATATCCTTGGCCTGTAGTGCAGGGATGATTCGATGATGTGGTTTATTTATTAAGCCGAGTCTCAGAGATAAAATTGATGATAAACTTTTTAAATCATAGAAGATAGTAAATATCATGCTCTAATTGACTCTTCTAATAGATTGCTTATTTCGCTGCAATTAAACTTGATGTTTATTGTATTTTATCAGTTTAACAATGTTGAAGGCTAATGATAATTTATTCTGCATTATCTTAGTCATAATATTTCTTACTGGGCTAGTTGAGCTCACCCTTTTGCTTTCATTGTTCTCCTCAGGAAATGAGAGCGTGGTAGGGACTAGTCGGGGAATGGAGTGATGATCAAGAGATGGTTATTTTAGTAGTCCTCACTACTTAGTGTGATAATAAGTGTAATGAGGATTGAATTTGAGTTTGGATATTGTTTATGAGACAATATTCATGTAAAAACTAAGCTATGTTTTGTCGTATTTTTACACGACAATTGTATTAAAGAAGTTTGTATTTGATTTCTGTACCATGTATTTGGCGACTCAAGATGGGTGATGTATACTTATTTTGGGGGCGTCACATACGTGGTTAATCATAGGGTTGCAACAGCTTATCATCCCCAAACGAGTGGCCAAGCTGAGGTTTAAAACATAGAAGTGAAATGAATTTTAGAGAAAGTGGTGAATCTGAACAAAAAGGACTAGTCTCTAAAGTTAGAGGACGCTTTATGGGCTTATTGGACAACATACAAGACACCAATTGGGATGTCTCCATATCAACTGGTTTACGGGAAAGCGTGTCACCTCCCAATGGAACTTTAACACAAAGCATAATGGGCCATTCAATAGCTGAATTTTGATCAAATAGCTGCAGGCGAAAAGAGACTTCTACAATAGAATGAGTTGGATGAGTTTCGTCTGCAAGCTTACGAAAACTCAAAACTATATAAAGAAAAGGTTAAGAAGTGGAATGATCAGAAGATTAAGCAAAAGAAGTTTAAACCGGGCTAATCAGTGTTATTGTATAATTCACGACTGAGGTTATTTCATGGAAAACTCAAATCACGATGGTCAGGGCCATTTACTATCAAGACAGTCTACCCACATGGCGTCGTTGAACTCTACAGTAGGAATCCACTTGAAACGTTTAAACTCAACGGGCAATGTCTGAAGCACTATTGGGGTGGCGACATCGACAATCAAGCCACCGCGATCACTCTTGCCGATGCGCCATGAAACAGGGAGTAGTCAGGCTGTAAGACTAAAAAACAAGCGCTCATTGGAAGGCAACCCAATTTTCATGTCATTTACAGTATTTTTGTTTCATTTTATTAAATTCAGAGTTTAGTTCATAATTTTAGTATTACATAGTTCGAGTATTGTTGGGTAAAATCTAATTACGCACAACACACAAGTATACGTGGTCAACAAGTAATAAAGTGTAAGTAGAGTATCGTTCCCACGAGAAATTATCAATACAAATGACCAAATACTAACTCTTAATCAAACTAATTTTATTTAAACAATTAATTTAAGATTATAAATTAAATTATTTAATTACACTAATTCTAATTACCGCTAATTAAAAATCAGATTATGGAGATTTAAGATCACAACTTCGGGTCACTTGGGGCATAAATAACATCGGCTCATCATCGTTGGTACCCACAGTTAGTTCTTCGCCGACCTTGTTTTCATTATCCCCACTTGTCTCATTTTTTTCAACATCTTGTGGCTCATCCAGTTGTAGATTTGGCTCGAGCACTTCATCAATCTCGGAATTCATGTCATAACACCAATTGTTTTGAGGATAGTTGTTCAAGGCTTTGAACATTTGATCTATTTGGTTCTGAAGATTTTGAATTGACATCTCTTGATTAATCCTCCTCTCCTCATTTGATGCTACGAACTTGGACAACAATTCCTCCAATCTTGAATTATCTGTTCCAGTTTCGGAATCCATGTATTGAGGACCATGGGTTGAAGTAATGATGAGTTATTCCATCTAGTTCTAAAAATTATGGCTCGATATTTCTTGACTCATCATCCTCTCCTCTTGGTTTGCTATGAGCTTCGACATGAATTCCTCCAAATTTGAATTTTCTTCTTGTGGCAATGGAGGTGGACATAAGAATTCTGGCGTGTATGTTGGATTTGGAGCGTAGTATTGGTTTTCATAATTGTAGCTCCATGAAGAATTCGGGTGATAACCCCAATATTGATGATAATTGGCATATGCATAACCGTTGAGGTAGTCACCACCATGTTGTCCAGGCCCACAACTGACGATACATTGATTACTCGGATGATTCCCAGCACAATAATTACAAACTACCACTATCTTTCGAATACGTTGGGCTGCAACAATGTCCAACCTCCTCGAAAGTATCTTTAGTTGTGCTAATAATGCAGAAATTCTATTGAGTCCATCAATCCCTGTGTCCCTTGGTTGAGTCATACTCGAATATAGCCTTTGATAATTGCATCCAACAATGGTACCTGAAAAGATAAAAAAAATAGGAAGATAATAAAATAAAATAAAATAAAAGTTTAAATTAAGACTAATTTGATTGAAGCTAATATTGGCAAAAAAAATATTAACCTAATTCCCCAAGAACGACACCAAAAACTTATTGGATAAAATCTAATTCACTTACGACAACACGCAAGTATATCGTGGTCAACAAGTAATAAAGTGTAATAAGAGTATCGTTCCATGAGGAATTATCAATACAAATGACCAAATACTAACTCTTAATCAAAATAATTTTATTTAAACAATTAATTTAAGATTATAAATTAAATTATTTAATTTCACTAATTCTAATTACCACTAATTAAAAATTTGATTATGGAGATTTAAGATCACAACTTCACTTATTGCTTCATTTAAATAAATACACTTCTTATTAATTAAGCTCACTATTCTAAATTGTTAATCAAGAACACATAAGTAAATATGACCATCTCTCAATGCATCATACTCAAATCAACTTAAATCCACAGATGATAGAATTAAGAAGAACACCTTAATTACCTAATTTAATATATCTCTATGTGAATTACAATTAAAGAGGATTTTAAGCACAAGTTCTTTATCTAATTACATGCGATGCATAGGTATATCTCTATCCTAGATATAAATTATGTATTCCAACGCCATACAGGAAACACAATCACATGCTATTATGATTAGATCTAAATCTATAATTCATCTCTCAATTTCATATAGATTATCACTGTAAGACCCCGAATTTTATGAAATGAAAGTACTCAATTTTCTTATAATTATTATTTTATTTCGTAAATGGTTAAATTGATAAAAGGTTAAAGTTAAGGGTGATATGTGAAATTTTTTGCAAAGTAAGCAAGTTGTTATAAAATATTCATTTGGTGAGGAATATTCTTTTTGTCGAGGAATATCAAATGCGACGTCACAATCATTAGTGGACCCCACAATGAAGTATTGTTGTAGTAAGAAAATGAGCGAGAATTATCATTTTATAAAAATAATGACAAAAGTGTTACTGAATTAAAAGCTGTTGAACTACCCGGTAGTAAAAATGCGATGTCTGGCGTGGTTGCGTAGTAGCACATGGTATTGATTATTGATGCTCATGACTAAATTAAAAATAGGTATAGATGGACTTACCCATGTTTAGAACTATTGAGTCATATGATTTACTATTGATTCACACATGTGGTGAAAGTTTGATAAACTTACAAGACTAAATTAAAAAATGAAAGCGAGGAAGATATTATACTTGTGGCAAAATAGGTATCGACACCATTACGAACACATATACATTGTGAGTTTAAATACAAATATTGTCTTCTGAGACAATATCAACACTCAAATAAGTCAAATCATTACAATTATTCATACACTATTTTACAAGAAATAGTGAGGGAATTTGCTAAAACATCTTTCTAGAACCATCACTCCATTACCCAGGCTCGATCTTATTCTCTCACCTCAAGAAGAAAAATGGAACAAAAAGGAAAAGGGTGAGCTAAACTAGCCCGATAAAGAATATTATGACTAAGATAATATACAACAAATTATCATTAGTCTCAACGAGGGAAAAATCGATAGAATATAATGAGACAACAAGTTTTAGATCAATAAATGCGTGAAACAACAATCCATTAGAAGAGTCACGTAGAGAATGAATTCTACTATATCTTCTAAGATTTAAAAGTCCATCATCAATATTTTATCCTGTAACATCAATCAATATACATCTTTAATCAAATATTCATCTTTTACTACTGAGGCCAAAGATATTCATCGATTAATCATTCATCTTTTGTATTTCTGAGGCCAAAGATATTCATTTATATCACCGAGTCGGCGAAGATATTCATCGATTAATCATTCATCTTTGCACTACTGGGCCAAAGATATTCAATAATATCATCATTTAAGGGTTGAGGATGATGAAAAATATTTAAAGAAAATGAATCGAGTGAGGCGAGAAGGACAAATATTAGAGATTAGTATTACGGTTTATCAAGATCAATAATACTTCATAATAACCAATTGTGAAGCGAATTCAAAAATAAAGATCAAAACATGGATCTGATCAAAGATAGTAACCATAATAGACATCTTGGACAAAAAGGAAAATTTTCATTTTTTGGTGAATAGTCTCGTATTAAGTGAATAGTGCCAGTATCGTGAATAGTCTAGTATCGTGAATAGTAACCCTGACACAAAAAGTTCCAAATTTGATTAAAAAGTTCAAACCAATATTTGGCATAATGATATTGAAGAAAATAATATCATTTAAGAAGAAAATAACATCCCTTACCTCAAAAAAGCGAGTACCGGAATGAAAGGTCGGAAGTGATCTTTGAATGAAACTTATCTTGAACAACAACTCTCAAAGTATCTAAAATACTCACAAAATAAACTCGATAATATAGAGAGAGAAGAGAAAGCTTATGTTTTACGGTGTGATTTTCAATTCTAACTTAGCCCTCTATTTATAGGAAAATGTTAGCACTTGCAAGAAAGCGAGACTTGACACTTTCTTTACGATGGCTTTACCTACTACTATTGCCACCCACCACATTTGAAATAAAATTCAGCACATTTTTTCACCAACCACAAGTGGGGCCCACTCAATTCTAGAATTTTCCACCAAAATCATTTATAAACCTAATTTCTGAATTAGTCACCTCTTAAAATTCATAACAAATCATTTCGTTCATTTTAGCGGTTCAAAATTTGTGGACATATACTCAACTTATATATGTATAACATATCCAAAAATCACAACGATCAGCGGTCGGATTAAAAATTATAACTCACATGATATATCGTAAAAATCTTGATTTGATTTTTAATACCTCCATTCAAACAAAAATCTTGATAAAACACCTCAACATTAATTCCTTCAATTATAACCACATAAAATAAATAAATCCATCATTTATATCGCATCAAATAAATATTTCCTTATCATATAAATCAATAATTAATTATTCACAAATAATATTACGAGAATCACAATTATGACAACGGTAGTTTCGGGAAGAGGGGCTTTTCGATAAAGATTTCTCCTTCTTTTGGCGGCATGATTAGGTGACCAAACCTCTCCTTTGAGAACTTTCTAGACATTGCCAATAATCTTTATCTAATAATATTATTCAAATAATATGAATTATTGATCGATAATGGGAAATCTTTTGTGCGGTGACAATTATTGAAACAACAATAATATAAAATATCAGCATATGACAATTATTGAATCAATAAAATAAAATATTGAGCGGTAACTACTTGTAACAATTATTTAGTAGTGCTTCTTACTTACGTGCACGAATCAATAATTCAACAATTTTATGCAATCTGGTGTCTTCTTGTGCAACCACAGCGTATATTCTTGTATTTTAACCACCGGTATTCAAGCGGTGTTACTTGGTAACAATTCTGTAGATTATTTATAAAACTCAAACTTTTCTTTTTTTCTTCATCAAAGCGGTTATTCCGTTATGGGGCCCCTGATTGATTATTTGCTAATGTCGTCGTAAATGCGGATATTCGAACAAAAAAGAATATTCCACGACCAAGCGAATATTCCCAGACAAAAGGAATATTTTATAACCACTTGCTTATTTTGTAAAATTTGCACATTTCACCCATAACCAAAGTATTATATCAAATTAACACCTTATTAATTTAGAATAATGAATAGAAAATTCAATTTTATTTATAATAAGTTGGGGTCTTACAACCTCCCCTCCTTATAAAATTTTGTCCTCGAAATTGGCGTACGTACACAGTGTTTGAAAGGTGTGAGGTACCTCGCTTTCATTTCGATTCAACTCCGGTCATTTCCTCGATAGCATGGTTCCTCCACAAAACCTTAACTTGTGGTATAACCTTGAGTGCGTAGGACATCTCTCTTTCTATCCAAGATCTTAACGGTACCTCCTCGTCGTTAAATCTTGACTATCTAAATCTGGTTCTAACTTCGATAATGTGGTTTGGGTCTTTCACATATTTCTGAAGCATAGATATATGAAAAACATTATGAACACGAGACATACTTGGAGGTAATCTTGAGTCTATAGGCCACATTTCCTATTCGGTCGAGAATCTCAAATGGACCAACAAACCTTGGATTGAGCTTTCCTCTCTTTCCAAATCTTGTAACTCCCTTCCATGGAGCAACACGTAACAATACATGATCCCCGATATTAAATTCCGTCCTTTCGATGAAGATCGGCATAACTCTTTTATCGATCTTGTGAGGTTTGAATCGTTGTCGAATCATTTGGATCTTTTTACGTAGTCATGCGTACTAATTACGGTCCCAACAACGTTGCTTCACCCACCTCGTCGACATCTTTGGAGAGCGACACTTTTCGTCCATCTAGCGCCTCGAATGGAGCCATGCCTATACTTGCTTGATAAGCTTTGTTGTTGTAGGAGAATTCCACGATGGTAAATACTTATCAACTCCTTTGAAGTCTAGGACACATAGTCTTAATAGATCTTCAAGAGTTTGAATAGTCCTCTTTGATTGTCCGTCTGGTTTGAGGATGGTATTTGAGGCCAGATAAATAAATCCGTGCCCATAGCTTTACTGCAAGCTAACCCAAAATCGTGAAGTGAATCTTGGGTCACGATCCAAAACTATGGATCTTGGCATGCCATGCAATCTCACAATCTCATTCACGTACATCTGAGCAAGGCGTTCGAGGAATAAGTTTCACGTATAGGCAAGAAATGAAGCGGACTTGGTTAATCTATCAATAATAACCCAAATCGCATCTATACCTTGAGAAACCTTGGGAAGACCGTAATGAAATCCATGTAGTAATGTGTTCCCACTTCCATTAGGAATCTCAAGTGGTTCTGATGGACCTTTTGGCACTTGATGCTCGCCTTTTTACGTTGACAAGTTAAACACCTCGAGATAAACTCGCGATCTCTCTCTTCATATTATTGTTCCACCAAAATGTATGTCGAATATCATGATACATTTGGTACTCCGAGGATGGATTACAAGCGGGGTGTTGTGTGCCTCCATCATGATTCTATGCTTCAAGTCGAGAATCGTTAGGAGCATACAAAGTCTAGAGTTGAATCGAAGTATTCCTTCTTCATCGATTCTTGCTTACGGAATAGCACCTTCTTGCACTTTCTTCTTCATCATATCGGCCCATGTTGGTCAAGTAGCTTGAAGCGACTTTAACTTTATCGATTAAAGTCGGTTCTACTCGTATATTCGCCATCATCACGTGGGTCCTAGAGTCTTTAATTCTATCTCCATCCTTTGCAAGTCATACAAAATGGGCCTTTGTGTTGACAATATTGCACTTTTCGTACTCGCATATGATCTTACTACTCGATAAATCGACTACTCGTTTTGCTTTTCGAGGATGGTATTGAATAGTGTGATCGTAATCTTTCAATAGCTCAAGCCAGCAGCGTCGTTTCTTGCATGTTGAGTTCTTTTTTGGGTGAAGAAATATTTGAGGCTTTTATGATCGTATATAGATCTCCACTTTCTCCCCATCTGGTAGTGTCTCCAAATTTTAATGCGAAGCATTGCTTTGACTCTAGATCATGAGTAGGATAATTCCTCTCATATTCTTTGAGTTGTCATGAGGCATAGGCTATGACTTTCCATGTTGCATGAGAACACATCCTAACCCTTTGCACGAAGCATCATTTGTAGATAACAAATCCATCAAGAACCGGATGGTATTGCGAGCAGTGCGAAATGAGTCTCCTCTTGAGCTCTTGGAAACTCTTCTCGCATTCCTCGCTCCATACAAATTTTGTATCTTTCGAGTCGGTGAGTTAGCGAGTAGCGATTCGAGAAAATCCTTCCACGAATCTCGATAATAACCGGCTAAGCCCGAAAAGCTGCGTACTTGATCATGAACTTGGTTGCTCCCAACTTTGTATTGCTTGATCTTATTTGGTCAGCAGATACTCCATGTTTTGACACCACGTGCCCAAGGAATGCTACTTCCTCAAGCGAACTCGCATTTCTTGACTTGGCATAAAGCTTGTTTTCACGAAGCCTTTCAAGTATCGACTTCAAATGGTGCTCATGATCTTCACGGCTTTTGGAATAGATGAGGATGTCATCAATAAAAAGACAACAATGGCCTGATCAAATATTCCTTGAATACACGGTTCATCATATCCATGAAAGCGGCGGAGCATTAGTCGATCAAAAGACATGACTAAGAATTCATAATGCCGTCTACAGGAGTTACGAAGGCGGTCTTTGGAATATCCTCGATTTTAATCTTGGTGATGATATCGAGCGAAGTCGATCTTTGAAAAGAATTGTGCTCCTTATGGCTGGTCGAACAGGTCATCAATGCGAGGTGGCGGATACCTATTCTTGATGGTGACATGGTTTAATTCTCGGTAGTCAATACAAAAGTCGCATATACTCCGTCTTTCTTCTTTCTGAATAAAGCAGGAGCACCCCGAGGAGATGTCTGGGGCCGAATGAAAGCGATGTCTAATAACTCTGTAGTTGGACTTTTAACTCACGAAGTTCAATAGGAGCCATTCGATATGGGGTTTTAGAAATGGGTTTTGTGCGGTTCAAGGTCGATAAAGAATTCAACATCACGTTACGGGGGTAGACGGGAAGTTCTTGAAATACATCGGAAATTCTCTAACAACGAAATATTATTCAAATCGACTTGTCTTTATTCAAATCCATAACATGGGCTAAGAAAGCTTGACATCCATTTTTTAATAAGCGAATAGCTTTGTGGCTTGATATAGCGGTGATTGATTTTAGTGGTTTAGTTTGCTTGAATTAGCATATGAGGTTGGTTAGGAATATGAAAACTAATAACCTTACGAAAACAATCAATTTTGGCATGATGAGTGGTTAACCAATCAATTCCTAAAATCACATCAAAAGCAAGTATCTTTAAAGAGATAAGATCAATAGGTAATGTGATAGTGCCAACTTGGATCAAGCAAGATTTATAAAGCTGTAGATGTGTGAAGGTTTCACCCAGCGGAGTTTCAACAGATAAGTTAAAGTCAAATTTCTCGAGTCAAGTTTAAGCGTTGAGCACAAGTAGGAGAGATAAAAGAATGGGTAGAGCCGGTATCTAGTAAGGTATAAACTTCGCAAGAATTCAAGATTAGCTTACGTGATCACCTCGTTTGGGTTCCTCACGTTTTGGCGATCGCGACAAAGCGCTCTTCCGAGGAGCGCTTGATTTGACTTATCAAGGGACGACCTTTGGAGTCACCATCCCCATTGAACTTGGTTTTTTTCTGAGACGATCTCGAGCTATATGACCTTCCTTTCCACGAGTTATAACATACCTTGGATTGTTGTGGGCGGTTTGAGGTGATATGTCCCTCTTTCCGCATTTATAACATCTAGCGGTGGTCGTTCTCCTCCCCCTAAATTTGTTGTTGGTCTTTGGTCTTCTTCTTTGATGTCTTCCGTCATTGTTGAATCTCCTCTTTTTGAAATTTCCACTTGACTCACCTCTCCTATTATCATGGCCACGATTACCACAGAGTGGTTCTAGCTTTTGTCAAGTATTTTTCCCTCCTCATTTGGTTATCATCGCTCGATGATTTCTTTCATCACCGGTATGACCTGGTTGTGGTCCCTCGGTTGAGTATACTCATTATCTCGCTCTAATAATTGAGCCACATTGACAACATCTGAATATAGAGAAAATTTATGAGAGATAAGGTATTGTGAATCTCGGGTTTTAGACCTCTCGAAACATCCGCGTCATCGTTCCTCATTCTCTACCAAATGAGGTCTGAACACTGGATAACTCATGAACTTCGCGCCTCGTCTTTGAGACACCGTCATGTTGTTACATTCGATCTAATAAACTCTACCTCCTTCATATGATGAATATACTTTCGGGAAAGTACTTGTCATTGAGCGATTTCTGAAATCTTTCCCAAGACATGTTGAGTGAAAATTTTTGGAGTGCGCTTCACAGATTCCCACCGATGTCTGCCTCTCCACGGAACATAAAGGTGGCGAATGGAACCTTTTGTTCCTCCGTGCATCCCAAGACATCGAATATCTTGGTAATTTGCTTGACCCACGTTTCGCCTTAATCGGATCGGGCTTTCCCAAAAATCTGGTGGTCCCGACTCCTTGAAGCGCTTGCATTTGTGATGAATGAATAGCGTTGCTATCACTTCCACCGTATTTTGTACACGAGTCTCCTAAATGCGATTTTGCATGAGCGCAAAAAGCTCCTAAACATTCCATCATTCATCGTTTTGCTCGGTAGTGTTGTTTACGGGAGGAATATTGCCTTCACATTGCACGTTCTCTGGTTTGTGACTAAAGGTTGTTCCACAGTCTCATACACTCCATTGTTAACGTTCTCGTGACCATTCTTAAATCTTGCCATAAAAAAAGGTTAATTAAACAAATTAACATATCACATAATATCCCTATATTATGATCGACCAACAAATAAGCTTAGATAGGACACTTTAGCGAAGGATTTACTCATCATCTCTCCCCTCTAGTTCTATTCCCGATCTCACTTGGAGACCATATCCTAAGCTTTGATACCAATTGTGGCGCCCCCAAAATAGGTATACAACACCCATTACGAGTCGCCAAATACATGGTACGGAAAGCAAACTACAACTTCAATAATATAATTTGTCGTGCAAAAATACGACAACACATCTTTGTGAGTTTAAATACAAATATTGTCTTCTAGACAATATCAACACTCAAATAAGTCCTCATTACAATTATTCATACACTATTTTACGAGAAATAGTGAGAATTTGCTAAAACATCTTTCTAGAACCATCACTCCTCATACCCAGGCTCGATCCTGCTTTATGTTTCTCACCTCACGAGAAGAAAAATGGAACAAAAAGGAAAAGGGTGAGCTCAACTAGCCCGATAAAGAATATTATGACTAAGATAATATACAACAAATTATCATTAGTCTTCTTGAGGGAAAAAATCGATAGAATATAATAGACAACAAGTTTTAGATCAACAAATGCGGTGGAAACAACAATCCATTAGAAGAGTCACGTAGAGAATGAATTCTACTATCTTCTAAGATTTAAAAGTCCATCATCAATATTTTATCCTGTAACATCAATCAATATACATCTTTAATCAAATATTCATCTTTGCCTTCTGGGCCAAAAGATATTCATTTATATCACCCGATTGGTCGTATTTCATCTCAACTTTTGTTCATCTTTTTCTTCTGGGCCAAAGATATTCATCGATTAATCATTCATCTTTTTGCACTTCTGGGCCAAAGATATTCAATAATATCATCATTTAAGGGTGAGGATGATGAAAAATATTTTAAAGAAAAGCGAATCGGTGAGGCGGAAGGACAAATATTAGGGATTAGTATTACGGTTTATCAAGATCAATAATACTTCATAATAACCAATTTTGAAGCGGAATTCAAAAATAAAGATCAAAACATGGATACAATCAAAGATAGTAACCATAATAGACATCTTGGACAAAAAGGAAAATTTTCATTTTTTTGAATAGTGTAGTGATAAGTGAATAGTCTATAGTATCGTGAATAGTAAGTATCGTGAATAGTAACCCCAAACACAAAAGTTCCAAATTTGATTAAAAAGTTCAAACCAATATTTTGGCATAATGATATTGAAGAAAATAATATCATTTAAGAAGAAAATAACATCCCTTACCTCAAAAAGCGAGTGCTTGGAATGAAAGGTCGGAAGTGATCTTTGAATGAAACTTATCTTGAACAACAACTCTCAAAGTATCTAAATACTCACAAAATCGCTCGATATATATAGAGAGAAAGAGAAAGCTTATGTTTACGGTGTGATTTTCAATTCTAACTTAGCCCTCTATTTATAGGAAAATGTTAGCATCTTGAAGCGAGACTTGACACTTACTGATGGCTTTACTGCTACTATTTCCACCCACCACATTTGAAATAAAATTGAGCACATTTCTTCACCAACCACAAGTGGGGCCCACTCAATTCTAGAATTTTCCACCAAAATCATTTATAAACCTAATTTACGAATCAGTCACCTCTTAAAATTCATAACAAATCATTCGTTCATTTTAGCGGTTCAAAATTTGTGGACATATACTCAACTTATATATGTATAACATATCCAAAAATCACAACGATCAGCGGTCGGATTAAAAATTATAACTCACATGATATATCATAAAAATCTTGATTTGATTTTTAATACCTCCATTCAGAAACAAAATCTTGATAAAACACCTCAACATTAATTCCTTCAATTATAACCACATAAAATAAATAAATCCATCATTTATATCGCATCAAATAAATATTTCCTTATCATATAAATCAATAATTAATTATTCACAAATAATATTCTGAGAATCACAATTATGACAACAGGTAGTTCGAGGAAAAGGGGCTTTCAGATAAGGATTTTTCTCCTTCTTGGCGCTTGATTAGGTGACCAAACCTCTCCTTGTGAGAACTTTCTAGACATTGCCAATAATGTTATCTAATAATATTATTCAAATAATATGAATTATTGATGCGATAATGGGAAATCTTGTGCGATGACAATTATTGAAACAACAATAATATAAAATATCAACTCATGACAATTATTGAATCAATAAAATAAAATATTGAGCGGTAACTCTTGTAACAATTATTGAGTAGTGCCTTCTTACGTACGAATCAATAATTCAACAATCTTATGCAATACCAGGTGTGTCTCTTTTATGCACCCAGCGTATTACGTATTTTAACCACCGGTATTCAACGAGTGTTAGCTTGGTAACAATTACGCCGTTATTTATAAAACTCAAACTTTGTCGTTTTTCTTCATCAAGCAGTTATTCCGTTATGGGGCCCTGATTGGCTTTGCAGCAGTAAATGCGGATATTCCCGACAAAAAGAATATTCCACGACCAAGCGAATATTCCGACAAAAGGAATATTTTATAACCACTTGCTTATTTTGTAAAATTTGCACATTTCACCCCCATAACACCTTATTAAAGAATATTATATCAAATTAACACCTTATTAATTTAGAATAATGAATAGAGAAAATTTAATTTTATTTATAATAAGTTGGGGTCTTACATATTCTTATTATAATTAATTTTCTGGTAAAAATATTTTTATTAATTATTTTCCATAAAATATGATTATTATATTATTTAAATAATATATGAAATGATTATAGAATTATTATAATAATTATTTTATTATATAAATTTAATTCAGAATAATTAAGTTAATTATTTAACTTAATTAGTAATGATATGTATATGCAAGAAAATCAGATATGGAATCCAAACCCTAATTCGGGTTTTGGAACAAGGAATGAGAATAATAATATTATATTATTATTTGTCAGTGTTATAGATGTGCACTGTATGTGTGTAATGTTAATGTGTGGAACAGTTTTAATGTATTATGACCAAACCCTAATAATATTTTTAGAAACCCTAGTATTATTGTTAAACCCTAGTTTCGAAGTCAAATGAGACTTTAAAAATCTGTCTAGTAATTATGTTATGTGATTAAATGACATTTATTATAATATTATTCTATTTCAGTGCTGTAAATATGTACTGTATATGTGTGGACTGATAATGTTGGTCAAATTATGGGTATAATGTCAAAACTCTATTATTAATTGGTTTAACCCTAAATTAAAACTCAAACCGGAGTTTATGGTTGGTAAGAAATTGTGTTATATGATTAATGATATTAATTTTAATTAGGGAAACCTTAATAATTAATATTTGGAAACCCTAATTGTTAGAAATTTTAATATCTAATTAAAAAACCTAATTGCTAACCCTAATTTGCTAATTATAAACCCTAATTGCTAATTTGGCATGTTTAATTATAATTAGTAAAACCTAAACCTAATTATCATATTTTATATAATTAGAAACCCTAATCTACTTATGAAACCTTAATTTGTAATTTTTAGAAACTAATTTTTTCTAATTTAAACCCTAACTAGAAATCCTATAATTTTTATGCTAAACCCTAAGGGATAAACCCTAAGGGTTTGTCATGTTATAACTTTGCCATTAAAATCATAAGTAGAATGACCATTTTGCCCTTTTTGCCTATTTTATTAAGTTGCTTGTGATTTTTGCCAACACTTTAGTTGGTAAGCTACCCTTGACTTACTTGTACTAAAATATCCAGCAAATCAGCTATTCTAGATCATCTAATGCATTGCACCACTTTGTTTATATTGAATTGGAGAGAGAAAAAAAATCTTGTTCAAGCTCATTTGTCCAACATACACTGCACTAAGCTATCTCTCCAAAAACCCACGAAATTGTATAGCATATTAGTCCCATAAAAAAGCCCCATGACTATCATTAACAGATCAGAAGCTTTGAATCAAGAAATTGTTCATTAAGGTATAAACCTAACCCTAGCAATATGATCATTGATCCTCTATTAAAAGTCATGTTTGAGTGTTAATATATATTGAATAAGGTGTTAATAGATGATCTGGGTTGATAGATGTTAGATCCATAACATCTATAGGCTCAGATCTAGTGATTTTCAAAATCTGGGAAAAGTTGAACAAGTGGTCTGACAATGAATGTCAGAACCTCATAGATCTTTGGTTGTTATGTGTTTTTGTTGTTTAAACGTTTGATCTTGTAGTATGATGTGTGGCCTATGAACTGGAACTGGAATTAGGGTCGTAGCATGTACATATTTCATTTTATTGATGGTCAATGGTCGTTGACCAACCATGACCCTCTTGAATCTGGGTAACCCAGTTGCCCGAAATGTCGACAACCATTTTGTAGTCCTTGGATCTTATATATGTTTGTTGTTTTGTTATGAATTAATGTTGTATCTAGGTTGTATTTTGATATATGGATTTGTAGACTCATGCTAATAGAACACCTAAACATTATATGGGATGGATTTAGTGGATGGTCAAATTGGTGAAATGATCACGAAAACCATTTTTGGAATTCGAGAAATGGGATGAAACGACCTCTCGGCAACTTTTAGTAGGCTCAAATCTTCCTCTGGTGATGTTGTTTTGTTGATCTAGTGAATGATAATTGTAGCCTGTTGTGACGCCCCCAAAATAGGTATACATCACCTATTCTGAGTTGCCAAATACATGGTACAAAATACAATAAAAACTTAATTATACAACTGTCGTGTAAAATACGACAAAACATATGTTGTGAGTTTTAATACAAATATTTTCATCTAGAAAATATCCACACTCAATGGAGTCCTCATTACATTTATTATCACACTATTTAACAGAATAGTGAGGACTACTAATGCTATTATACGGATAGTCACTCCGTTCCCCGACTAGTCCACCACTACGTTCTCATTTCAAAGAAGAGAACAATGAAAGTAAAAGGGTGAGCTCAACTAGCCCATTAAGAAATATTATGACTAAGATAATGCAGAATAAATTATCATTAGTCTTCAACAATGTTAAACTGATAAAATACAATAGACATCAAATTTAATTTACGTGGAATAAGCAATCCATTAAAAGAGTCAAGTAGAGAATAAAATATACTATCTTTTATGATTTAAAAGGTTTTCATCACTTTTATCATTTGGGACTCGACAATAAATAATCCACATCATCCCCTTTTCTGACGAGGATATTCATTAGTATCACAACCACAAATTATCCATGCACTACTACTGACGAGGATATTCGTGTATTCACCAATGGTCATGATCATGCCAACAAGCGTCCATCAATGCACTACGGGCCAATGAGGACTTTTATCACATCATTTGTAACATTACGGTCATGATTATTACAAGAATAATCCACGGTCATAATCATACCAAGTCCATCTATGCACTACTGGCCATACAGATGACTTTCAAAAAAAATATAAACATGAGGATGATGACAATGATATAAGACTTCAATAAAACAAGTTTAAGAATTAATTTATTAAAGGAACTAATAACGTCTAAATTGTCAACATGATACTTCTTTGTAGAGTAAAATTCAAGAATGCTCAAAAGAATATTTCCATGAAAGATTTGGATGAAGTGCAAATATCGAGGATATTCCACTAATTTCATGGAGTATAGAAGTCAAAACTTTAACCAATTGAGTATAATAAGAATGGAATAACAAAAGAAATCACCATGCATGCGGTACTTTGCATAGGCGAGGTTATTCAACAGAATAATAAATAACGGAACGGTCGGCGTAATACGCACCAAGCGAGGATATTCAAGCGAGAATAATAAAGAATGGAATAACAACGAAATCACCATGCATGCGGTACTTAGCATAGAGCGAGTTATTCCACGAGAATAATAAATAACGGAACCGGTCGGCGTAAAAGCATACAGACAGGATATTCAGCAGAATAATAAAGAATGGAATAACAACGAAATCACCATGCATGCGGTACCGTATAGACATGTTATTCCAGCGAGAATAATAAATAACGAGAACCAAGTCCGGCGTAAAAGCGCATGCAGACGAGGATATTCAATGAGAATAATAAAAGGCGGAACGAAGTCCCACAGTAAAAGCGCATGAACGAGGATATTCCAACGAGAATAATAAAGAATGGAATAATGAAGAATTTCACCAAGTATAGGGTAGATGGCGTATACGAGTTATTCCAATGAGAATAATGAAAAAATAGAATATGAAGTTCTCTTCATGAATACGAAAGAAATAATACCCCTTACCTCAAAAGAAGGCTGGATACTAGAATAGTGAGGTAGCAGACTTCTCTTCTTCTTTCTCTCTATAATTTCTCTCTATAATAATGGCTCTAAAACTTAGTGAATTGGTGAGAAATGAAGGAAGAATGAGCTTCTATTTATATAGAAAATATAGTTTCGATAATTATTGCGTTTTGGGGCTCGAAAAATTCTGAGACAATACCTCAAACTTTTCTTTTATTTTTAATTTAGTCCTGCAAGTATTATTAAACTTGCACCACCTCCCCTAATAGTAAATAATGTGAATCAACAGTTCTATCATGTGAATTAATAGTTATAATCATGTGAAAATACGAAATACAGTATAGTACCTCCATCTATACCTCCCTTTTTAACTTCCTCGACAGAACTTCTAGACATTGTAAATATTGTAATTTAATAATATGAATAACTTTGTCGTCTCAATTATTGATTTAATAATATATAAAATATTATGCAGATGATACTGTGACAATAATCGAATCAATAATATGAGAGATATGATGCAACAATTACTGTAGCAATAATTGAGTATAACTGAGTGACTTATCACGTAAGCATCAATAACCAATCTTGTGTGCTACTATGCAACCACAGCGTATTCTTGTACTTTTTTAACAAGGTGTTTCAACGATTAACGATAAAACTTCTGTTATTTTCAAAAATGTCGTTTTCTCAATCCAAATAATAATTCCGTTGTGGGGTCCACTAATGATTGTCTTGTCGTCGCATTGAATATTCCCTGTTAAAAGCGAATATTCCCGGACCAATCGAATATTATATAACAACTTACTTACTTTTGCAAAATTTATAAATATTACCCACAACTATAATATTATATCAAATCCACACCATAATATTAAAAAAATATTTCGAGAAATTTAAATCTTTATTCATAAACTTTGGGGTCTCTTTTGTAATCTCTACTTAAAACCCAACTCTTATATCACCTTTGAGTAGAATACGAGAATCAAAGTTACAGAGCATTAAAGGTGATACCACATATTTGTTCTTCATTTTGGGAAAACCCAAAAATGAAGAAACGACTTCTGACATATTTTTATGACTTAGATCTTGCATTTGATTGATGGTATGGCCTAGATAAAGGTTGGATCATGTAGTATTACATCAATACTACATGATCAATGTCTAAGATGGTCGAACTTGCTTTATCGAGGAATCAAAAAATCCACAAAGGAAGCAACTTGAACATCGATATGTCGATTGTTCTTGGTGCTCGAAGAACACATTCAATGACAGTTTATTCCTAAAGCACCTATAGCGACACTTTATTTACGAAAATAATATTTTTATTAAATAATTAGTATTAAATAGTTTTAATTATGAAAATACAAAACAAATTCCTAAAAATTATTTTAAAATGAAAATTAGTTTTAGTAATTTTAATATATTTCATAAATATTTAATATATTTGAAATATTAAAGGTATTTAATTAATTTAATTATTATATTAAATAAATTATTTAAAAATGATTTTAATACTTAAAAACTCATTTAAAATTTTATTATGTTATAAGAAAATATTTTAAGTTATTTTCTATAACTTTTTTAATATTTTGTGATGAAATTTCATTAATAAATTAATATTAATGATAATTAAGTTATTTAATAAATGCATTAAATAAATGATGAAAAATATAATTAATGATTTAAAAATCATATAAAAATGATTTAAAAGGTGATAAAAATATTTTAAGTTACAAAATATAACTTTTGATATTTTGTCATGAAAAATATTAATATTTTAATATTAATGATGTTATATTTATTTAATATTCATATTAAATAAATTAGTTTAAAAAGCGATTCTAATATTATTAAAATTATTTTAAATAAAAATAAAGTGTTTAAAAATATTTTAAGTTATAAAATATAACTTCTAATATTTAAAGGATAATTTCATTTATAATTCGATATTAATGATATTAATTTAATATTAATGATATTAAGCTTATTTAATAATTATATTAAATAAATAATTTAAAATGATTTTATTTATTTAAAAATCATTTAAAAAGGATATTAGTGAATTAAAAATATATTAAGTTATAATTAATGACTTTTAATATTTTGATAAATAGTACATTAATATTTAAATATTAATGGTAATTATTTAAAAATAATTTTAATTATTTTAAAAATCATTTAAGGGTAACAAAAATACTTTGAAAATATTTTAAGTTATTATAAATAACTTTAATATTTTGGCAATGGTTTTATTAATAATTTAATATTAATTAAATGTTAATGATAATAGAATTATTTGATATTTAAATCATTTTATAATGATTTCGGTGTTTGAAAAATTGGAATAAATTATAATGATTGTTTAAAAATTATTGTAAGTCATTTAAAAATGATATGATTGTTATTTAAATAGTCTAAATAGATATTGAACTTTGATATAGAGTCTTAGACTTGATAATTACCCGATAAATTCGTCGGTACGCCGACATATTTCATAAATTGATCTAGACTTAGATAGTTTGACTGTATTAATGTTTGTTTGTGATTCAATGACTGTTGATTATGTGTGACAAGGTGATTATGTTATGTGCTGACTGCAATAAGCAGTGTTATGTGTTATAGTATGTTATTCTAACCGATCAAATGATCTTATTAATGATAGGTTTCGGTATAAAAGATAAAACTAAGATGCGTAACTGTAAGCAGCAGATCAGACAAGTATCCTATCTTTACATTTCCTTTATGCAATGGATATGAGTAAGAAAGTTTCAGAATTATATTATTATTGTACCAGATTATTAAACCCATTGTTGTATATGTTATATCCGATCATTGTTTATCAACATGATATTATATTATATAACTCATATATATATTACATTAGATTAATTTGAAATATAGTTATACAAGTGTCCCCACTTGGATAATCATTGTATTTAATTACATGTTGATATATATATATATATATATATATATATATATATATATATATATATATTGATCCCTAGTATGAATACAGAAAAAGCCGTCTAAGCTATTTGACCAAATTTAGATCTGATTGGAAATATCGTTGAATATGATAAAACTATTTTGTATCCAATCAAATTGTTTTGGTTCGGATTCCTGACTAATTATGAACATCCGAACATGAGAAAATTTTTATGCGCAAGGCGGACAAAGTGAACGATAATATCGTTCTTGAATGTATTATTGATCAATCTGAGGTCCATGGGATGTACACCCTCTTGCCTGCAAGTTATGACGGTTTTATGAGATGAAGTTACATACAGCCTTTTCGAAAACAGAAAACAATGTTCATAGTCTGTCAACTACCCTATATATATGGTCAATACGTAGTTTCAAAACTTTGATATAGAAATAATATATTGTTATGATTGGTTCATTACTTCACAACTATTGATATGTTGTAGAAGTGATGTACAAAGAAAACATTTAATTCTTTCAGCTAATTATATTTATAATTGTTATTACTTGTTGGGCACTCAAATGCCCATCCTTGCTTTAAATTTAAATGTTTTCAGCTAGGCATGATCAACCCGAAGGTTCGGACAAGAACAAGTGAAAAGGAAAGAAAAAAGTATATGATTATTGGTATCTTTTGTAATATTTAGACTGTATTAAGATAATGATATGTATTATATATCATGTAAAGAATGTAGTAAATATTGCGTACTTGGGATTAGACTCTGATAAATGTAAATTAAGTTTGATATTCATATTATTGTTATTATTATTAGTATTATTCCGCTCATAGAAATGGTATCATAAAGCACCGAGTTTGGGTTTCAAGTACCTGAATTTGGGGGCATTACATCATGATATCAGAGCTTTAGGGTTAAGAACCTTAGGTGGGTTAGACCTTAGGCCATAACATTGGGACAAAGGGAAACGTTGAAAATATAAATAACTCATATAGAGTTTAAAAAGGAGATGAATTGAATAAATTCATCGTAAAATAAAATAAAAGATAACTCATATAAAACTATTATTTGCTGTGTGTATACTATGTGTTAATCAAGATAGTTTGTGTGTAGATGTCAAGTGGTAAAGAATTAGGATACCCTCAAATTGTAAAGAAAGAGCAGAACTCCATGACCGAGCCAATATCAAAGCCAATAGCTGAAATAGAGGCTCACATTGAAAGTTACCTCAATGAGGTGATTATCTTTGAAAAATGTAATCTGGGACCGTAAAGCGATAGAATAAGCGATAGGTAGAGTATAGTTAAAGAATATTTGGTCAATGTCGAGTTCTTAAACTCATATGTTTGTGGTGAGTTCTTAAACTCATGATGTGTTGTAAGTGTGACGAACTTGATATAGTTAATGTGTGAATGGATATTGAGGATAATAGGAATAGATAAGTTACTAAGCAATTGATCTTTAGTGAAGGCATAAGAAATAGGTAGTATTAGTATTACTTGAATATGTATGATTCTATGTGGTGTATACGATAGGTATGTCTATGTAATGTAATATTTTGTATAAGTTATGGTAATGAATGTAATAACCCGAGATTTCCTAAATAAAATAAATAAGAAAATTTGCGTATAATTTTTTTTTTTTCTTTAATGACGAGACTAAGTGTCTAGTAATGTGAACGATAAATGCGAATATATTTATTACTTGAAAAATTAGAAATAATTTTGGAATAATTAATTACTACAAATTATATTTTATGGTAATTAATTTACGTAAGCGAAATGTTTTATTAATTATTTTCCATGATAACATGATTGGAAATAATATATGAAGTGATAATTAGAATTATATAATAAATATTTTATTATATGAATTGTTGAGAATATTTAAATCAAGTATTTTAACTTGATATGTTGTGAAAAGAGAAGTCGGATATGAGATCAAATCACGAATTGGGATTGTGATCAAGAGATGAGAATAATAATATTATATTATTGTTATAATGATTTTGATACAATAATTATATCTTTGTGTATATATGGAAAGATAATATTGAAAGTGATGGCGGTCGATTAGGTCATATCATATACCGTCTTTGTGAAACCCTAATTATTAAACTTAGTTATGAGAAATGGTGAGTAGTGACTATGTATATGAAGTTTCTTGTGTATATATGAAGGTTTTGTGTATAAGATGTCGGTAATTAGAAGAAAACCCTAATTATTGTTGTTTGTCGATAATTAGGACAAACCCTAATTATTACAACCCTAATCGGTTGAAGTTAGAGATACGTAATGCGTGTTAGTAACACACATGAGATAATTAGAGAACCCTAATGGTCAATTAGAAACCCTAATTGATGGCGTTAAGAAACCTAATTAGAAAATCCTAATTTTCATATGAAAACCCTAATTTAAAATTATTGGGTTTAATTACGATGTTAATGTATAAATGTTTTAATTTACCAAAGGATGAAAAGTAATTGGTAAATGATAAAATTACCATCTAGTGATTAAATATTACATTTAATTGCTATGTACAAGAATGCCCATGAAATTATATGGGAAATTACCAAAATACCCTTTTTGTCCATTTTAGTGTATTATTAGTAGCATTGTTGCTAGAATCTTTGCAAAAGCTAGCCAACCACCACCTTCTAGAATTCCCTCATGCTACTATACCATTACACCTCAATTATACCAACCAAATCGAGCATCAAAGCATCTAGCATGATGGCTATAAATAGAGATCGAGGAGATTGAATGAAAACACACTCTAATATTTTCTAAACTCTCTAGCCACACTCTCTCAAGCTCTAGCCAACGAAATTCTCTTACCCATAAGCTCCTAATCAAAGCCCAGCCATCACAAATAACAAATCAGAAGCATCAAGAAGTCAGAAATCAAAAATCAAGTAAGAAAAGGTATGAAATCCCAAAATTAGAAATCCTTGATTCGATGTTAATTGATGCAATTGATTGTTTAAAGTAGTGTAATAGGAGTCTATTAATGTTACGGGTTGTAAAATCATGAACCCATAACATCAAAGTGCACGAATTTGAAGATTTAAACAAGTTGAAAAAGCAAGAATTACATTATTTTTCACCAAATGTCGAGGCTATACTCTCTTTGGTCGATCACGAGTTTTGTTGTTTAAAAGTTGTTATAGGTAGCACGATATGTGGTCTTTAAACTTCAAAAGGAATCAGGTCTATATCTATTGTAGATCGGGATTTATAAGCGGTCAAAGTGGGTTGGCCGGCATTGTTATTATTTTTCAAACCCGAAAATATTCTAAGTGTCGAAATATTTTTTTGGACAAATGTCGAAGCCTTATATCTCGGTCATATTTAATGTGTTTTGTGTTCTAAAGGTTGATATGTGTAGCTTGTTATATGGTATTTAACCTCCAAAAAGAATCAGGTCCATATATATTATGGATTAAGAGTTATTTAAGGTCAAAGTGGGTTGTAAGCATTGATGAAAAATTTGCAGGCGACCCGAAATTTTCTAAGTGTTAATTTTTCTAACAAGGTTTGACCATACTTTAAATGCTTGATTTATTGTTGTTATGATGATTTTAAGTGTTAGAGTTGTAGTCCTACATGTTGTCTACACACTGGAATTGATAGATCACATAAACGTTACACACGATCATCAAGTTATAGAGGTCCAAAGTAGGCACTCTCGAGCTGTTCTTCGTGAAAAACGACTTTGGTAACTACTTTGATGGCTGATTTATCCCAGATCGATGTTTGTTTAGAGGTTATGATTGTTGGATCTTGTAGAATTGTATTTCCTCTACTAGACCCAATTTATAGATTGTCCAAATTCGTTAAGATGAGAGAGTTATTCACGGTCAAAAGTAGGCCACTCGGTTACGCCCTTATGAAGATTTGGGTAGGCTCAAGAACACCTATAGCGACAGTTACTGTCACTATAGGGGCCTTTAGCTTGACAGTTTTAATTATTTTAATTTACGATTTTAAGTGAAATTAATTTAAAAATTAGAAAAATTAGTTTTAATTATTAAATATACCAAATAAATTATGAAAAATTATTTTAAAGTCTAAGAAAAATAGTTTTTAATTATTTTGAGTATATTTCATAAATATTTAATATTTTTGGAATATAAAAGGTATTTATTTATTTAATTATAATATTAAATAAATGATTTAAAAATAGTTTTAATTAATTCATGAAAAATTATATTATGGTATAAGAAAATATTTTAAGTTATTTTCTATGACTTTTAATATTTTGTGATGTATTTCATTAATTAATTAATATTAATGATATTAAAGTTATTTATTGATTATATTAAATAATTAGTTTTAAAATGATTTTAATATTTTAAAAATCATTTTAAATGAAAATAAAGTATTTAAAGATATTTTGAGTTATAAAATATAACTTTTAATATTTAGAAGATAATTTCATTAATAATTATATATTAATGATATTTAGTTAATGATTTGTGATATTAAGTTTATTTAATATTTATATTAAATAAATAGTTTAAAAATGGTTTTATTTATTTAAAAATCATTTAAAGAAGATATTAAGGATTTAAAAATATTTTAAGCTATAATTAATGACTTTTAATATTTGGATGAATAGTGCATTAATATTTATATATTAATGGTGATTATTTAAAAATGATTTTAATTGTTTTAAAAAAAAATCATTTAAGGGTAATATAAATATTTTAAAAATAGTTTGAGTTATTATAAATAACTTTTATATTTTAGCAATGGTTTCATTAATAGTTTAATATAAATTAATTATTAATGATAATGGAATTATTTAATGTTTAAATCATGTAATTATGATTAGATGTTTGAAAGTTATAATAAGGCCAAACTAGGTGACTTGAGAACCGATTATGAAGTTATGAAGTTTTGAAAACACCTATAGTAGCAGTTATGTCACTATAGGCGGTAGTAATGATTTGAATTATTTTAAATTTTTCAATTTACGGAAAATTGAAAATGATTAAAAGTAAAATGTCGATATTTCTGAGATGTTGAGATATAGAATAAGAGTCTTAGACTCGGTATTTACCCGATAAAGCTATCGGTACGCCGACAAATGTCAGACCCTATAATAGAAAGAAAAGACTTCTGTAAGAGCATGGATGAGATATTTGAAAAATGTATAAAAATATTTCAAGTGTAGAATATGAACTAAAAGTATGATCAACTGCGATTATGTGATGGCGTGATTAGACTATGTCTTTGTTGTAATAAAGCGGTACTATGTGTTATGATATATTGTTCTAAATCGAGCGAATGATCGATTATTGATAGGTTGTGATAAAGAGATAAAACCTAAGTTGAGAGTTGTAATCGGTGAATCAAAAAGTATCTTACCTTTGCATTTCCTTTATCTGATGGACATGAGTAAGAAGTTTGAGAATTATTCTATTCTCATACAGATTATATACGCTTTTATTATCAACATGTTAGCTCGGATATATATTTTGTTAAGTTGATTTCTAAATGGTTATACAAGTGTCCCCACTTGGATAATCATAGCATTTATTCACATGTTGATATACCTTTGTCAATTACCGTATATATATATATGTTGAATTACATATTATTGTTGAGCAAGATTAAAAACCTTGGGTTTGGAAACCGGGCATGTATGAACATCCCGATAATGGGGAAAATTTTTATGCGCGCTTGGTGGACAAAGGGTGAGCGATGAATTTCGTTCAAGTTATGTAGTATTGATCAATCTGAGGTACAATGAGGGTGATCACCCCCTCCGTGCCGTAAGTTATAATGGTTTCTTGGATGAATTTCGCTAAACCTTTTTGAAAATGAAAAACCATGTTCATAGTATGTTTCTTAAACCCTATTCATGGGTGGAGCCTAATTTCAAGAAATTGGAAGAGAATTGTTATGTGAATTTTTATCGATCTGATTACTTCACAACTTTTGATTCGTTGTAGAAGTGTTATGGAAAGAGAATACTTATATTCTTTAAAACTTATATATATAATTGCTATTACTTGTTGGGCACTCAAATGCTCATCCTCGCTTAAACTAAATGTTTTTTCGATTACATACGATCGACTTTGAAGGCTCGAGGCGCATGAACAAGGGAAAAGAAAAGCTATTGAATGAGATTTAGTATGAGTTAATGGTTATAGTTAGTAAAGACAATGGAATCTATTATCCGATATTGTAAGGAATGTATTTGAAGGTCACGTGCACAGGGAAGTAAACTTTGATGTATGTAAATTAAGTTCGAATGTATTATTATTTAGTATTATTCAACTTAAAGAAATGGTATCGTGGAGAAGCAGAGTTCGGGTTTCAAGTACACGGATTTGGGGTCGCCATATGTTGGTATCAAAGGCATGTAGGTTATAAGCGTTAGGAATGCGAAACCTAGGTTATAACCTTAGTAAAATGGAGGATGAAAGTTAAGATAAATATTCGGTGAACCGAGGAGACGAAGAAGTACTCGGTGAGAAGTTATAGGATATGATGAGTTGAAGAGATTCATCGAGTTTTAGTGGTACTAAATAAAATATTACTTCATTTTAATGATGAATATATTTTATTTCAATAATGATGTTGTCTCGTTTATTGTGGTCATAGGATGGATGGCGAAAGTCAAAATAGTAATTCTTGACCCAAGAGGCGATGGACTCTATCGAGGAGTACACGCAGACGGTGAGATGATAAGAGATTTGATAGTTAGGAGCGACGACTTAAAGGTTAGAAGTGAGCAAGCTGCGGAGGCATGCGTAATCGTACTCTCCGATTTTTGGAACAATGAGACAAGGACGCGTTGCTCACCAAACACAGATGGATTAAGCGAGAATTACGAGGAGGTTGGAGAGAGAGAGATCTGAGATGGGGACGGTTGAAGGTTGCGATAGAAGCCAAAGACACCAAGATATATACCTTGGAAGCGGGCTATAGACGCCGCCTTTATGCGATTCGATCTGAGTGGATGGGGCGCCTTTCGGCGAGAGAAAGATAGGCGTTGATGTGTTTATAGAGATGGATTGAATAAATTCATCGTCAAACAAAATAAGAGACAAAGTATATAGAACTCTTGATTGATGTGTATATATATACTACACGCTAATCAGGGTAACTTATGTATGTAGATTTTGGGTGGAAAAGATATGTGGAATAAGAAGGATCATATCCATACCCCGAGCTAATATCGAGGCAAGCAATTTGAAATAAAGCTTACCAAGAACCCAAATCGGACGAGGTGGATATAGTGGAAAGCGTAGTATCGGATCCGAGAAATGGTGGATTTGACGGATAGTGATTCGGACACTAAAGTTGAAGCCTTGCTCAAGCATCAGCGAAAGTGCGAGGATCACGGAGAACAAGGTTTCTTCACTAGAAAGGTTGTGGGAGATAGAAAAGTTGCTTAATATTCAAGCTAAAAGCATTAAAAGAAACAATGGAAGAGCAAGATAAGCTTAAGATCCAAATTGATCATATGGGAGCCTCAAGCAACACATGGTAATGCGACTCAGAGGTAAAGGAAAAAAGAAAGATAAAAGAACCACGATAAGAAGGAGGGGAAAGGCGTGAGGACATACCTCTCATTATTGTCTTTAAAAAGAACCCAAGAAAAGATTTAGGGTTATGTTGAGAAAAGATTTAGGTTATGTTGAGTGATGTAGCGTGTATGATAAGTGATGAACTATTTTCAACTTTTATGTTGGTCAAGATTTTAAATCGCGACTTTTCGTGAGTCACAAAGGGATAGGTGATGTTTAAAGCAATATATGTCTTTATGGTATGTTAAGTTCTATTAATGTGAGGTGCTATGGTTGGAAGTACCATGAGTGTCACAAGTTGGATTAATGATGTAAGTTGTTATAAAAGTAGCGAGATATTTATCGAATATTGGTTAATATAGTAAACCAAGTTTCAAAATTTAATATTTTGGAATACATGATTATTTGAGTAGAAATTTTTGTGTTATATGTCGAGCGTATCACGATGAGGCTTAGAATGTAAGGAAATGAAGAATAATTTATGATTATGTCACAGAGGCGAAAAGCGAAAAAAACCGGTAGCGGAAGATCAACCGGATAATCGAAGCGTTGAGCGCCAAAGACTTTAAGGCAATCTTACTGCTAGGGTATAGAGGATTAAGTGGCTCAGTAGAAGCGTTTATGATAGTTAGGATAACGGAAAGGGCAAAAGATAATTTTTATCACCTATACGATAAAAGGGAAATGAGATAAAGAGAAATTTTGTGGGCAGAAGAGACATATCTCTTCCAATTGTCCCAATTCAAGAATGTATAGCGAATGTTTTATTTGTGAATCAATGGAGTATAAGGTGAAAGATTATTCAAGAAGGAGAAGTGAGATAAGGAATGTGAATCTACGAGAAATGGCAATGAAGATATGGCGACAACGAAAACCAATTTCAACAAACAACCCAATCATTATGGTCTTCAAGAACATAGCGAGTTGAGGATACGGTGGGTATTGGAAGCGAGAACTCGGTGTTATTTGAATAACTTATGTGTCTTATATGATTTTTCTGTATATATACATATAGTAAATTACTTTATTAAAGAAATTTTGAGGAAGGAATTTGAGTTCTTTTAGAATCAAATTTACATTTTATCGAATAAACAAAGCGTTATGGAGAATAGTTAAAGATCGATTCGATCAAGTATGATCGAGATCTACGTACAATGATTATATGTTATGTACTTATACATGTATGAGTTTTTAAAGCGGTGATTAGGGGCGGAATCCTTATAAAGGAGGTGAATGTAATAACTTGAGATTTCCTAAATAAAATAAATAAGAAAATTTGCGTATAATTTTTTTTTTTTTTATTTAATAGCGAGAATAAGTGTAAGTAATGTGAGCGATAAATGCGAATATATTTATTACTTGAAAAATTAGAAATAATTTTGGAATAATTAATTACTACAAATTATATTTTTATGGTAATTAATTTACGTAGCGAAATGTTTTTATTAATTATTTTCCATGATAACATGATTGGAAATAATATATGAAGTGATAATTAGATTTATATAATAAATATTTTATTATATGAATTGTTGAGAATATTTAAATCAAGTATTTTAACTTGATGATATGTAAGAAAGAAGTCGGATATGAGATCGAACCACGAATTGGGATTGTGATCAAGAGATGAGAATAATAATATTATATTATTGTTATAATGATTTTCTGATACAATAATTATGTCTTGTGTATATGTGTGACAGATAATAATATTGGCTGAATGGCGATTGATTAGGTCATAGCATATTCCGTCTTTGTGAAACCCTAATTATTAAACTTAGTTATGAGAAATGGTGAGTAGTAGTGACTATGTATATGAAGTTTTGTGTATATGAAGGTTCTTGTGTATAAGATCGGTAATTAGAAGAAAACCCTAATTCTATTTGTTTGTCGATAATTAGGACAAACCCTAATTATTACAACCCTAATCGGTTGAAGTTAGAGAGATCGTAATGACGTGTTAGAACATACACGAGATAATTAGAGAACCACTAATGGTCAATTAGAAACCCTAATTGATGGCGTTAAGAAACCCTAATTAGAAAATCCTAATTTTCATAGAAAACCCTAATTTAAAATTATTGGGTTTAATTACGATGTTAATGTATAAATGTTTTAATTTACCAAAGGATGAAAAGTAATTGGTAAATGATAAAATTACCATCTAGTGATTAAATATTACATTTAATTGCTATGTACAAGAATGCCCATGAAATTATATAGGAAATTACCAAAATACCCTTTTGTCCATTTTAGTGTATTATTAGTAGCATTGTTGATAGAATCTTCAAAAGCTAGCCAACCACCACCTTCTAGAATTCCCTCATGCTACTATACCATTACACCTCAATTATACCAACCAAATGAGCATCAAAGCATTAGCATGGCCTATAAATAGAGATTGAGGAGAAATGAATGAAAACACACTCTAATATTTTCTAAACTCTCTAGCCACACTCTCTCAACCTCTAGCCAGCGAAATTCTCTTACCCATAAGCTCCTAATCAAAGCCCGACCATCACAAACAACAAATCGGAAGCATCAAAAGTCGAAAAAATCAAAAATCGAGAAGCTAGAAAAGGTATGAAATCCCAAATTTAGAAATCCTTGATTCGATGTTAATTGATGCAATTGATTGTTTAAAGTAGTGTAATAATAGGAGTCTATTAATGTTGCGGGTTGTAAAATCATGAACCCATAACATCAAAGTGTGCGAATTTGAAGATTTAAACAAGTTGGAAAAAGCAAGATTACATTATTTTTTCACCAAATGTCGGAGGCTATAACTCTTTATTAGATCACGAGTTTTGTTGTTTAAAAGTTGTTATAGGTAGCTGATATGTGGTCTTTAAACTTCAAAAGGAATCAAGTTCATATCTATTGTAGATCGGGATTTATAAGCGGTCAAAGTGGGTTGGCCCGGCATTGGCCATTTTATTTTCAAACCGAGAAAATATTCTAAGTGTCGAGAAAATATTTTTTTGGACAAATGTCAAGCCTTATATCTCGGTCATATTTAATGTGTTTTGTGTTCTAAAGGTTTTTATGTGTAGCTTGTTATATGGTATTTAACCTCCAAAAAGAATCAGGTCCATATATATTATGGATTAAGAGTTATTTAAGGTCAAAGTGGGTTGTGGCATTATTATTAGAAAAAATTGCAGGCGACCCAGAATTTTCTAAGTGTTAATTTTTCTAACAAGGTTTGACCATACTTTAGATGCTTGATTTATTGTTGTTATGATGATTTTAAGTGTTAGAGTTGTAGTCCTACATGTTGTCTACACCTTTGGAATTGATAGATCACATAAACGTTACACGATCATCAAGTTATAGAGGTCCAAAGTAGGCACCTCAGCTGTTCTTCGTGAAAAACGACTTTGGTGACTACTTTGATGGCTGATTTATCCAGATCGATGTTTTTTAGAGGTTATGATTGTTGGATCTTGTAGAATTGTATTTCCTCTACAAGACCCAATTTATAGATTGTCCAAATTCATTAAGATGAGAAAAGTTATTCACTGGTCAAAGTAGGCCACTCTTTTCTCGCCTTATGATGTTCTGGGAGCTCAAGAACACCTATAGCGACGGTTTTACATCACTATAGGGGCCTTTAGCGACGATTTTAATTATTTTATTTTACGTAATTTTAGAAAATTAATTTAAAAATTAGAAAAATTAGTTTTAATTATTAAATATACCAAATAAATTATGAAAAATTATTTTTTAAAGTCGAAAAATAGTTTTTAATTATTTTGAGTATATTTCATAAATATTTAATATTTTGGAATATAAAAGGTATTTATTTATTTAATTATAATATTAAATAAATGATTTAAAAATAGTTTTAATGAAAAATCATGAAAAATTATATTATGGTATAAGAAAATATTTTAAGTTATTTTCTATGACTTTTAATATTTTGTGATGTATTTCATTAATTAATTAATATTAATGATATTAAAGTTATTTATTGATTATATTAAATAATTAGTTTTAAAATGATTTTAATATTTTAAAAATCATTTAAAAATGAAAATAAAGTATTTAAAGATATTTTGAGTTATAAAATATAACTTTTAATATTTAGAAGATAATTTCATTAATAATTATATATTAATGATATTTAGTTAATGATTTGTGATATTAAGTTTATTTAATATTTATATTAAATAAATAGTTTAAAAATGGTTTTATTTATTTAAAAATCATTTAAAGAGGATATTAAGGATTTAAAAATATTTTAAGTTATAATTAATGACTTTTAATATTTGGATGAATAGTACATTAATATTTATATATTAATGGTGATTATTTAAAAATGATTTTAATTGTTTTAAAAAAAATCATTTAAGGGTAATATAAATATTTTAAAAATAGTTTGAGTTATTATAAATAACTTTTATATTTTAGCAATGGTTTCATTAATAGTTTAATATAAATTAATTATTAATGATAATGGAATTATTTAATGTTTAAATCATTTAATTATGATTAGATGTTTGAAAGTTATAATAGGCCAAACTAGTGACTTGAGGCAGATTATGAAGTTATGAAGTTTTGAAGAACACCTATAGTAGCAGGTTATATCACTTTATAGGCTAGTTAGTAATGATTTGAATTATTTTAAATTTTTCAATTTACGGAAAATTGAAAATGATTAAAAAGTAAAATGTTTGATATTCTGAGATGTTGAGGTATAGAATAAGAGTCTTAGACTCGTATTTGCAAAAAAAAGGCTGTCGATGCAGCAAACAAATATCGGAGACCCTATAATAGAAAGAAAAGACTTACGTAAGAGCATGGATGAGATATTTGAAAAATGTATAAAAATATTTCAAGTATAGAATATGAACTAAAAGTATGATCAACTGCGATTATGTGATGGCGTGATTAGACTATGTCTTTTGTTGTAATAAAGCGATACTATGTGTTATGATATATTGTTCTAATCGAGCGAATGATCGATTATTGATAGGTTGTGATAAAGAGATAAAACCTAAGTTGAGATTTGTAATCATTGAATCGGTGAGTATCTTACCTTTGCATTTCCTTTATCTGATGGACATGAGTAAGAAGTTTGAATAATTATTCTATTCTGTCTACAGATTATATGCGCTTTGATTATCAACATGTTAGCTCGGATATATATTACATTAAGTTGATTTCTAAATGGTTATACAAGTGTCCCCACTTGGATAATCATAGCATTTATTCACATGTTGATATACCTTTGTCGATTACCGTATATATATATATATATGTTGAATTACATATTATTGTTGAGCAAGATTAAAACCTTGGGTTTGGAACCGAGGCATGTATGAACATCCAGATAATGGGAAAATTTTTTTTGCGCTTGGCGGATAAAATAAAGCGATGAATTTCGTTCAAGTTATGTAGTATTGATCAATCTGAGGTACAATGAAAGTGATCACCCTCCGTGTGTAAGTAAGTTATAAGATTTTGCGGATGAATTTACGCTAAACCTTTTGAAAATGAAAAACCATGTTCATAGTATGTTTCTTAAACCCTATTCATGGGTGGAGCCTAATTTCAAGAAATTGAAAGAGAGTTGTTATGTGAATTTTTATCGATCTGATTACTTCACAACTTTTGATTCGTTGTAGAAGTGTTATGTAAAGAGAATACTTATATTCTTTCGACTTATATATATAATTGTTATTACTTCTTTGGGCACTCAAATGCTCATCCTTGCTTAAACTAAATGTTTTCAGTTACCTACGATCGATCTGAAGGCTCAGGCACGAACAAGGGAAAAGAAAAGCTATTTGAATGAGATTTAGTATGAGTTAATGGTTATAGTTAGTAAGACAATGGAATCTATTATCGGTATTGTAAGGAATGTATTTGAAGGTCACGTGCACAGGGAAGTAAACTTTGATGTATGTAAATTAAATTAAATTTGAATGTATTATTATTTAGTATTATTGACTTAAAGAAATGGTATCGTGGAGAAGCAGAGTTAGGGTTTCAAGTACCGGATTTAGGGGCATATAGGTTGGTATCAAGGTATGAGGTTATAAGCGTTAGGAATGCGAAACCTAGGTTATAACCTTAGTAGAATGGAGGACGAAAGTTAAGATAAATATTGGTGAACCGAGGAGGCGAAGTACTACGGTGAGAAGTTATAGGATATGATGAGTTGAAGAGATTCATCGAGTTTTAGTGGTACTAAATAAAATATTACTTCATTTTAATGATGAATATATTTTATTCTAGATAATGATGTTGTCTCGTTTATTGTGGTCATAGGATGGATGGCGAAAGTCAAAATAGTAATTCCTTGACCCGAGGCGATGGACTCTAGCGAGGAGTACAGACGGTGAGATGATAAGAGATTTGATAGTTAGGAGCAGCGACTTAAAGGTTAGAAATTTGAGCAAGCGGAGGCCGCAGAATCGTACTCTCAGATTTTGAGCAATGAGTACAAGGGCGTTGCTCACAAAACACGAGATGGAATTAGCGAGTTACGAGGGAGGTTGGAGAGAGAGATCTGAGATAGGGACGGTTGAAGGTTGAGATAGAAGCCAAAGACACCAAGATATATACCTTGGAGCGGGCTTTAGACATCGCCTTTATCGATTCGATTCGATCTGAGTGGATGGGCGCCTTTCGGCGAGAAAGATAGGCGTTGATGTGTTTATAGAGATGGATTGAATAAATTCATCGTCAAACAAAATAAGAGACAAAAGTATATAAAACTCTTGATTCTTTGTGTATATATATACTATATGCTAATCGAGGGTAACTTATGTATGTAGATATACGGTGGAAAAGATATGTGGAATAAGAAGGATCGGATCCATACCCCAGAGCTAATATCGAGGCCAGCAATTTGAAATAGAAGCTTACCAAGAACCCAAATCGGACGAGGTGGCTATAGTGGAAAAGCGTAGTATCGGATCCGAAATGGTGGATTTGTGGATAGTGATTCGGACACTAAAGTTGAAGCTGCTCAAGCATCAGCGAAAGTCACGAGATCTGGAGAACAAGGTTTTTCTTCACTAGAAAGGTTGTGGGAGATAGAAAAGTTGCTTAATATTCAAGCTGCGAAAAGCATTAAAAGAAACAATGGAAGAAGCAAGATAAGCTTAAGATCCAAATTGATCGGATGGGAGCCTCAAGCAACACATCGTAATGCGACTCAGAGAGGTAAAGGAAAAGAAAGATAAAAGACCACGAGGTAGGAAAACACGATAAGAAGAAAGGGAAGAAGATATGTTATGTTTGCGGACGTGGGGACATACCTCTCATTATTGTCCTTATTTAGAACCGGGTTCATGTTTTGTTTGTAGGAGGAAAGGCCATCAAGCGAAAAGATGTCCAAGAAAAAGATTTAGGTTATGTTGAGTAGATGTAATGTGTATGATAAGTGATGAACTATTTTCAACTTTTATGTTGGTCGAGATTTTAAATCCAGACTTTTCGTAGTCACAAAGGGATAGGCGATGTTTAAAGCAATATGTCTTTATGGTATGTTAAGTTCTATTAATGTGAGGTGCTATGGTTGGAAGTACCATGAGTGTCACAAGTTGGATTAATGAAGTAAGTTGTTATAAAAGTAGCGAGATATTTATCGAATATTGGTTAATATAGTAAACCAAGTTTCAAAATTTAATATTTTGGAATACATGATTATTTGAGTAGAAAATTTTTGTGTTATATATCGAGCGTATACGATGAGGCTTAGAATGTAAGGAAATGAAGAATAATTTATGATTATGTCATAGAGGCGAAAGCGAAAACCGGTAGCGGAAGATCAACCGGATAATCGAGCGTTGAGCGCCCAAAGACTTTTAAAGCGATCCTATTGCTAGGGTATAGAGGATTAAGTGACTCGAAGAGAAGCGTTTATGATAGTTAGGATAACGGAAAGGGCAAAAGATAATTTTATCACCTATCGATAAAAGGAAATGAGATAAAGAGAAATTTTGTGCTTTGTGTGAGGGGAAGAGACATATCTCTTCCAATTGTCCCAATTCGAGAATGTATAGCGAATGTTTTATTTATGAATCAATGGAGTATAAGATGAAAGTATAAGGTGAAAGAAGAAGAGAAGTGAGATAAGGAATGTGAATACGAGAAATAATGACAAGATATAAGCGACAATGAAATAAATTTCAAGTGTCTTCATTATCAATTAGATTCGAGATATGATAGCAGATTGAGGATACTGATGGCATTTGGAAAGCAGAACTCGGTGTTATTTGAATAACTTATGTGTCTTATATGATTTTCTGTATATATACATATAGTAAATTACTTTATTAAAGAAATTTTGAGGAAGGAATTTGAGTTCTTTTAGAGATCAAATTTACATTTATCGAATAAACAAGCGTTATGGAGAATAGTTAAAGATCGATTCGATCAAGTATGATCGAGATCTACGTCTGATGATTATATGTTATGTACCCTTACTGCGTATGAGTTTTTAAAGCGGTGATTAGGGGCGGAATCCTTATAAAGGAGGTGAATGTAATAACACGAGATTTCCTAAATAAAATAAATAAGAAAATTTGCGTATAATTTTTTTTTTTTATTTAATAGCGAGAATAAGTGTACAGTAATGTGAGCGATAAATGCGAATATATTTATTACTTGAAAAATTAGAAATAATTTTGGAATAATTAATTACTACAAATTATATTTTTATGGTAATTAATTTACGTAAGCGAAATGTTTTTATTAATTATTTTCCATGATAACATGATTGGAAATAATATATGAAGTGATAATTAGAATTATATAATAAATATTTTATTATATGAATTGTTGAGAATATTTAAATTAAGTATTTTAACTTGATGATGTTTGTGAAAAGAGAAGTCGGATATGAGATCGAACCTGAATTGGGATTGTGATCAAGAGATGAGAATAATAATATTATATTATTGTTATAATGATTTTCTGATACAATAATTATGTCTTGTGTATGTATATGAACGAGATAATATTGAGCGATGACGGTCGATTAGGTCATAGCATATTACCGTCTTGTGAAACCCTAATTATTAAACTTCGAGTTATGAGAAATGGTGAGTAGTGAGTAGTATATGAAGTTTATTGTGTATATGAAGGTTCTTGTGTATAAGATGTCGGTAATTAGAAGAAAACCCTAATTACTTGTTGTTATGTCGATAATTAGGACAAACCCTAATTATTACAACCCTAATCGGTTGAAGTTAGAAAGCGTAATAGCATGTTGTGTTAGAACATACACGAGATAATTAGAGAACCTAATGGTAATTAGAAACCCTAATTGATGGCGTTAAGAAACCCTAATTAGAAAATCCTAATTTTTACATGAAAACCCTAATTTAAAATTATTGGGTTTAATTACGATGTTAATGTATAAATGTTTTAATTTACCAAAGGATGAAAAGTAATTGGTAAATGATAAAATTACCATCTAGTGATTAAATATTACATTTAATTGCTATGTACAAGAATGCCCATGAAATTATATGGGAAATTACCAAAATACCCTTTTGTCCATTTTAGTGTATTATTAGTAGCATTGTTGATGGAATCTTGCAAAAGCTAGCCAAATCACCACCTTCTAGAATTCCCTCATGCTACTATACCATTACACCTCAATTATACCAACCAAATTGAGCATCAAAGCATTGACATGATGGCCTATAAATAGAGATCGAGGAGATTGAATGAAAACACACACACTAATTTTCTAAACTCTCTAGCCACACTCTCTCAACCTCTAGCCAGCGAAATTATCTTACCCATAAGCTCCTAATCAAAGCCCGACCATCACAAACAACAAATCGAAGCATCAAAAGCAAAAAAATCAAAAAAAAAGAAGCTAGAAAAGGGTGAAATCCCAAAATTAGAAATCCTTGATTCGATGTTAATTGATGCAATTGATTGTTTAAAGTAGTGTAATAGGAGTCTATTAATGTTCTGGGTTGTAAAATCATGAACCCATAACATCAAAGTGCACGCAATTTGAAGATTTAAACAAGTTGGAAAAAGCAGATTACATTATTTTTCACCCGAAATCGGAGGCTATAACTCTTTGGTAGATCACGAGTTTTGTTGTTTAAAAGTTGTTATAGGTAGCACGATATGTGGTCTTTAAACTCAAAAGGAATCAAGTTCTATATCTATTGTAGATCAGGATTTATAAGCGGTCAAAGTGGGTTGGCCAAGCATTGCCATTATTTTTCAAACCCGGAAAATATTCTAAGTGTCGAAAATATTTTTTTGGACAAATGTCGAAGCCTTATATCTCGGTTATATTTAATGTGTTTTGTGTTCTAAAGGTTGATATGTGTGTATCTTGTTATGTGGTATTTAACCTCCAAAAAGAATAAAGGTCCATATATATTATGGATTAAGAGTTATTTAAGGTCAAAGTGGGTTGTTGTGGCATTATTAGAAAAATTGCAGGCGACCGAATTTTCTAAGTGTTAATTTTTCTAACAAGGTTTGACCATACTTTAGATGCTTGATTTATTGTTGTTATGATGATTTTAAGTGTTAGAGTTGTAGTCCTACATGTTGTCTACACCTTTGGAATTGATAGATCACATAAACGTTACACGATCATCAAGTTATAGAGGTCCAAGTAGGCACCTCAGGCTGTTCTTCGTGAAGAACGACTTTGGTAACTACTTTGATGGTGATTTATCCCAGATCGATGTTTTTTAGAGGTTATGATTGTTGGTAATTGTAGAATTGTATTTCCTCTACAAGACCCAATTTATAGATTGTCCAAATTCATTAAGATGAGAGAGTTATTCACTTGGTCAAAGTAGTAGCCACCTTCGGTTACGCCTCTATGAAGATTTGGGTGAGGCTCAAGAACACCTATAGCGACGGTTTACATCACTATAGGGGCCTTTAATGACAGTTTTAATTATTTTAATTTACGATTTTCAAGGAAAATGATTTAAAAATTAGAAAAATTAGTTTTAATTATTAAAAATACCAAATAAATTATGAAAAATTATTTTAAAGTACGAAAAATAGTTTTTAATTATTTTGAGTATATTTCATAAATATTTAATATTTTGGAATATAAAAGGTATTTATTTATTTAATTATAATATTAAATAAATGATTTAAAAAAGTTTTAATTAATGAAAAATCATGAAAAATTATATTATGGTATAAGAAAATATTTTAAGTTATTTTCTATGACTTTTAATATTTTGTGATGAATTTCATTAATTAATTAATATTAATGATATTAAAGTTATTTATTGATTATATTAAATAATTAGTTTTAAAATGATTTTAATATTTTAAAAATCATTTTAAATGAAAATAAAGTATTTAAAGATATTTTGAGTTATAAAATATAACTTTTAATATTTAGAAGATAATTTCATTAATAATTATATATTAATGATATTTAGTTAATGATTTGTGATATTAAGTTTATTTAATATTTATATTAAATAAATAGTTTAAAAATGGTTTTATTTATTTAAAAATCATTTAAAGAGGATATTAAGGATTTAAAAATATTTTAAGTTATAATTAATGACTTTTAATATTTGGATGAATAGTACATTAATATTTATATATTAATGGTGATTATTTAAAAATGATTTTAATTGTTTTAAAAAAAAATCATTTAAGGGTAATATAAATATTTTAAAAATAGTTTGAGTTATTATAAATAACTTTTATATTTTGGCAATGGTTTCATTAATAGTTTAATATAAATTAATTATTAATGATAATGGAATTATTTAATGTTTAAATCATTTAATTATGATTAGATGTTTGAAAGTTATAAGTAGCCGAACTAGGTGACTTGAGAAGCCGATTATGAAGTTATGAAGTTTTGAAGAACACCTATAGTATGATTATATCACTATAGGCCGTTAGTAATGATTTGAATTATTTTAAATTTTTTCAATTTACGGAAAAATTGAAAATGATTAAAAATAAAATGTCGATATTTACAGATGTTGAGGTATAGAATAAGAGTCTTAGACTCGAAGTATTTGCAAATAAAATAAAGGCAGTCGATGCGGCAAACAAATGTCGAACTCTATAATAGAAAGAAAAGACTTACGTAAGAGCATGGATGAGATATTTGAAAAATGTATAAAAAATATTTCAAGTGTAGAATATGAACTAAAAGTATGATCACTTGCGATTATGTGATGGCGTGATTAGACTATGTCTTTGTTGTAATAAAGCGATGACTACTATGTGTTATGATATATTGTTCTAAATCGAGCGAATGATCGATTATTGATAGGTTGTGATAAAGAGATAAAACCTAAGTTGAGATTTGTAATCGTGAATCGGTGAGTATCTTACCTTTGCATTTCCTTTATCTGATGGACATGAGTAAGAAGTTTGAGAATTATTCTATTCTGTCATACAGATTATATGCGCTTTGATTATCAACATGTTAGCTCGGATATATATTTTACATTAAGTTGATTTCTAAATGGTTATACAAGTGTCCCCACTTGGATAATCATAGCATTTATTCACATGTTGATATACCTTTGTCGATTACGTATATATATATGTTGAATTACATATTATTGTTGAGCAAGATTAAAACCTTCGGGTTTGGAACCGAGGCATGTATGAACATCCCGATAATGGGAAAATTTTTATGCGCTTGACGGACAAAGGGTGAAAGCGATGAATTTCGTTCAAGTTATGTAGTATTGATCAATCTGAGGAATCTGCAATGGGTGATCACCCCTCGTGCGTAAGTTATAATGCAGTTTTGCGGATGAATTTACGCTAAACCTTTTGAAAATGAAAAACCATGTTCATAGTATGTTTCTTAAACCCTATTCATGGGTGGAGCCTAATTTCAAGAAATTGAAAGAGAGTTGTTATGTGAATTTTTATCGATCTGATTACTTCACAACTTTTGATTCGATTGTAGAAGTGTTATGTAAAGAGAATACTTATATTCTTTCGAAACTTATATATATAATTGTTATTACTTCTTTGGGCACTCAAATGCTCATCCTTGCTTAAACTAAATGTTTTCGATTCATACGATCGACACGAAGGCTCGAACGCGAACAAGGGAAAAGAAAAGCTATTGAATGAGATTTAGTATGAGTTAATGGTTATAGTTAGTAAGACAATGGAATCTATTATGGGATATTGTAAGGAATGTATTTGAAGGTCACGTGCACAGGGAAGTAAACTTTGATGTATGTAAATTAAGTTTGAATGTATTATTATTTAGTATTATTGACTTAAAGAAATGGTATCGTGGAGAAGCAGAGTTAGGGTTTCAAGTACCGGATTTGGGGTCGAACACTAGTTAATACAATAAATCAAATTTTCAAAATTTAATATTTTGAGTACATGATTATTTGAATAGAAAATTTTGTGTTATATGTTAAACGTATACGATAAGGCTTAGAATGTAAGAATAATTTATGATAATGTCCGCAAAAGAAAAAAAGCGAAATCAAAGGACGTAAGAACTCACAACAAAGTCGAGGACAACCGGACCCGTCTGATATTTTTTCGAATATGGGACGCTCAAGCTATATAGAATGGAATACGGTAGCGGAAATCGACAAATAATCGACGCAAGAACGTCAAAGATTTCAAGATAATCGGACCGTCGGGATTCAGAGGGTCAACTGACCCGGTACAAGCATTTGTGATAGCTAGGGTAACGAAGGGGCAAAAGACAACTTTTGCCACCTATACGATGAAAGGGGGAAAGCGAATTTTTGGTGGAAAGCAAATCAAGCAGAAATTTGGAAAAGGAGTAGAGGTAGTAGATGAAAAAAGAAGAAGAAAGAAGATAAAGGGAAAGTTTGTGTGTTATAAGTGTGGGAAGAAGGGACGTGTCTCTCCTAACTGCCCCCAATCCAAGAATGTATAGTAGGTGTTTTATTTGTGAATCAATGGAGCATAAGGTGAAAGACTGTCCAAGGAGGGGAAGGGAGGTAAGGAATGCGAATACGGGAAAAGGCAGCTGGACATTGGCGACAACGGGACCAACATCAACAAACAAACCAACGAAATCAACCGCAAGCGTCTTCAACATGACCGTTCAAGATACCGTGGCAGCTGGGGATGCAACTCTAGGTATTATTCTAATCAATTTTATTTTCTTATATATGATTTTCTTATATATATAGTATATTATTTTATAAATTATTTTGAAGGAGGAAATTGAGTTCTATTAGAAATCAATTTTCCGTATAAGCAGATAGATAAGCTTTATGCTGAATAGTTAAAGATCGGTTCGATCAATTATGATCGAGATCTAATTGCAATGATTGTGTATGCTATGTACCCTGGTATGTATAAGTTTTAAAGCGGTGATTCCGGGGACGAAATCTTCACTACAAAAAAAATGTGGCTTCAACAACTAATTTTCGTTGCTAAAGGTGTTAAATTTCGTTGCAAAAGGTTTTAGGGCGACGACTTTATCGTTGTCGTTCGTTCTTTTCGTTCTTGAATGAAGCGTTTGTTAATTGTTCATGATGATTTTTTTTTTTTTCGTTGCAAAAAAGTAATACATTTTGCAATGAAATTTGATTTTCGTCTGAGAGACATCGATCCTTTAGCAACAAAATGTATTGTTGCAGAATAACTAAAATTTCGTTACTAAAAATCCCATTTCGTTGCAAAAGCCTGCTAATTGGCAACGAAATGAACTCTTTTTTTTTGCAACGACCATGCATTTTCGTTGCAATTGACACCATTTTGCAACGACATTTTTTCGTTGCAGTAAATTATGAAAATTATTGCCTAAGCTTGCTTTCGTTGCGGAATGTAAACTTTTTAGCAACGATTTTCGTTGCTGATTATATTATTTGACAACGACATTATGCTGAATCAGCAACGAAAATATTTGTTGCTAGTTATTTTTCAATAGCAACGAAAGTCGTCGATTAGCAACAACATTATATATTGTTGTTTCTTTATATGTGCAACGAAAGTTAATATAATTTGCAACGTTAAAAAATATTGCCTTTTATGTTAGTATTAGCAACAATATCCTCTCCGTTGTTATTAGGTTGATTTTTCGTTGCCAAAAATTATATTTTTAATGTCATTAGCAACGAAAATTTGTTGCTAAATGTATAAAAAATTGTTGCTATATTAAAACTTGTTCAATGCTTTGATAACAAATTATATTGTTGCCAAATCAAAATTTGACATTCTTTTTGTGTACTTGACTGGCTCAATGTCCCCATAGCAAATAATGACAAAAATACAAAAAACTAAAATATTATTAACTTAATAAAATCATCCACTACATAATCATTCATTATCTTTACAATTAACCATCTAAAGCTACCACAGTTCTTCAATCAAAGTATATATCTACATATATATATAGAGAGAGTACACTTCATAATTTCATCCCTCGTCTTTCGTAAACGTAACACAAAAATTTGATACCCAATATTAAAGGCGGTCGTAGAAGCGGCCTCTTCTGCACATATTTAAAAATAATAGCAAAGTCAAAAAATGAAGCAAATAGGTCACCAGAGGCAAACTATTTAAATTTAGGTTGGGAAGTTCAAATACAGACACAAATTTAATTGAGTAACTGACAAGCTAACCTTTCTTCACTTCACCAAGTCCTCTAGCCATAGCAAGGAGTTCCTCTCTATTTCTTTCCCATTACATGAGACATGTCCTACAAGCATATAACATATTAGCAATTTATTCTAACAGATTCATATCTATTAAAAGAAAACTATTACATTATAACGTCATACCGGAAGAGGGAAGCACAACGAGTTCATATATATAGTGTTGTAATGTGGTCGACACACAGAGATCTACTTTTTAAAATGAGATTTTTAAGACATATTAAATGCAAGACAAAATCAATTATAATATATAAGAGTAATCCATGTACTCACTCTGATCTGACAGTATAACTCTTTTAAGTCTGTTCAGTCTCCATCCTGAAATGAACAGAAGAATAAATGATGATTATACATGAGAGAAAGATTGGTCTACTACGAAGAACCATCTTTATAGTCATGTGACAACAATAATGGCAGTAAAAATGGACATGGCTGATTATATATCAATTGGGTCTCAGCAGGTGGAATACTGCTACTACTAATTGATAATGAGAGTACATAGATGACAGTTATATATTTGATGTTGCTATTAGTGAGAAAGTTAGAAATTGAGGTGATTAGATTGTATGGAGTATATTAGGAGGTGGTGCACCTGTTTGTTTGGTTATGCCTATGATTCTAATAAAAAATTGAGATGGCATTAGTAATATCTGTGACGATCTATTTGTACTGGTCATGGTGATGTTAATGGTACTAATTTTATATTGTCTCGTAAATGATGGTGATAGATGGCAATGCAAAAACTCTGACAAGCAAAATAATGTAAATTTAAAGTTGCATCACCAATCTTAAATTAGATTCTCCCAAATGAATATATTGAGTATTGCTACAGATACATAAAATAACATACAAAATAATGTGTCAAAATATGATTAGTTGATGATTTACAATAAATAGATGGTTCCAATGATTATAACCTACCACAATCATACACATCATTTTGTATCCAATTTTAATATCCATTCTTTATTCATCAAAGCACTATTGTAATATATTAAATATTCACTTATCAATTTTTTTTATTAAAATATAAATACCAAAGTATGTTGGTGGTCTAACAGCAAGGTTGGAAATGATTAAGGTATGAAGTATTTCAGTTCTACTCAGGTAGCTAGTGAAAGAAAATCTAACTTGATGTGTCAATTTCCTTACCATTGTCTTCTTCATTTATATGTCGCCTTAACCTTCTTAGCCATATTTCACAATCCATAGGATAGGGGTCCCACAGAGACTGTCAACATAATCAGCAAATGCTTTCACTACAGCAGAGATGTCCCCAAGCTTTTCATGTCATACTACATGCAACAAGAAGTACAATTATTCGTCATTAATCAAGATAGTAATGTGGCAGGATGGTTTGAATTCAATATTGAAAATTATAAGCCTATATCCACAATCAGTACAAATCTAATCATCATTAACTTGCACTAAAATGTAAAAACCATCTGTCAGGCACAAATTAAGTATCAGTCTTATGCCTGTCTGCACATCCACCCTCGCTTGCAACCCATAGTCCCCTGTGATCTTTCCATAAGCTCTCAACAATATAATCCACCACAACCCTGTCAAAGTAGCCAATAGTTGTCTTTCAGTGAATGCTCAGTGCATAATTTCACAGTTATTGAAAAAAAATGCTTTACTGACAACAAAAGTAAAGTAAACATTAACATCAAACTAACACCCAGAAATTAAACACCCAAGGAACAATTATAATTAAGTACCAGCTCATTTAAAGGTGAAACAATCAACAGTATATACAATATACAGCGTGGCCTATCTTTCCAAATCAACTCAGGTTAGAAAACAAAACATTTTTGGAAACAGTAAATGAACACCCAAAAAAATTAGCTAAACAACAATTGGCAATAGATCCCTCAGTTCATTTATATGAAAATCAGCTGACAGTGCATAGAGTTTAAATGTGGCCTAGCTTACCAGAATCAACAGGAGCAACACGCCCTATGGATGATTCACCAAAATCTGGATCCAAAACATCCTCAAATTCTCCAATTTTTCCATCAAGGGCACATTTCTAACTTTAAAACTTGCAGGCATCAACCCTTGCCCAGGGCTGTGGCAGTGACGACGTTTTTCCCAACTCTGAATAACGAACAGCAAAAATAACAAAGTTAAATTTGCAGATGGAAAATTGACAGAGGCAACCGAGGTCACATTATGCTAAGCAAACTATTTTCCACAAATCATAACAAGGTATGATAAAAGAAATAATCCCTTGGTAGCTAAGATGCATGGACAAAGTTACTGCAGCATATTAGACACGTCCTATGGCATTTCAATATATTCCCCTTAGTTTCAAGGTAACATTTGAGGAGAACTACTTTTGAACATAATAACCACAATCACAAAGAAGTATGCCACTACTTCTCTTTAGACCACCTGGACATCACAATATTCTGTGCTCAGCTCCATTGTGATAAAAATAAGTTTCTAGGATAAACTAGAAAATTTAGCTGCAAAAATACACCACACTGTCTCTGTGTCACTGTTTGAACAACCTTGAGACTAAATCAATATCATCTATGTTTATCCTTATCACACCATACCAAAATGACCTTAAACTAAACTGCTATATAGAGCACAATTGAGTAACATATTGTGCATTTGATGACCAAAACATTGACTTATACATGCAAGAAGTTTAACACCGTAGCAAAAAAAATCCCAAAATAGATATTATTTATGGTAAAGATAATGAGATAAGTAAATTACATACTAATTAGGAAAACCATAGGGTTAAATAAGATAGAGCCAAAGTATTGATAAATACCTATAATTGAAGTGTATTAAGCAGAAAGTTCTTGACAATCTCTCCTTCTCAATTAAGCAAGAATGCAAGAGCTGATGGGACAAAATCACGAATGAAGACCTGGTCATAGTTTAAAGGTATCTTTTCAGCTGGATCACTAGCTGCAACAGTCCCAACTGGATTCCCACAATAATCCACAATCGCACCTCGAAGTAGCTTCCACGCCTCCTTTTCTGTCTCAGACACCTCGCTCTCATTGGTCAAAACCTTAGACCCGTTCAAATCGTGGACAAAGTTGTTTCTCATTAGTGCGTGGACAGAATTGACGAGATCGGGACGGATTGGGGCCTTGATGATGTCCGGTAAAGGGAGGGAGTTGGTGGCGTCTGGGCCGTCTGTGGCCATGTCGAATTCAAGGGTTTGAATCGAAACCAGGGGGCGAGCAGCGGCGGCAGCCATTTCTGATGGTTGTGGAGGTAGGGAGAGAAGAGAGAAGAGAGGAGAGAAGAGAGAAGAGAGAAGAGAGGCTAGGGTTTTGGGAGTATTCTGGCGTTTTATTTTAATTTCAAATTTAGTTCCGTGTTTTTTTTGCTCGTATTTTTTACATAAATAACGTTTTTTTTTAAAACGTTATCTATTTAAAATCAAAAATTACCCTTATAAATACATAACGTTTTTTTATATGTATTTACAATATTTTGTTAAAAAATGTTATAAAAAAATACCATAACGTTTTTTATAAAAATATCATCTTTTAAGTGTTGTCTTTTTATGGTTTTGTACTAGTGGTTCTTCTGCTAGAATAATAAATTCTTCACAAAATTTTCTTCACTATATCCCTAATTTCTTGTAGTGAATTATTTCATATAAAAATTAGAACAAAAATACATCCATCATGTGATTAATAAATAAAATTTTATAAATATAAATTATATAAATATAATGTATTTCTGAGATGGCCTAATATATTATATATATTATATAAATATAATGTATTTATGAGATGGCCTAATATATTATATTATGCCAAATAGAGATGAACTAAAGATATGAGATGAAGAAATTAATATTTTTTGAAAAAAAGAAAAAAAGGTAAAAAAAGGAGAACTAGGAATAGCTAGAGGTATACCATTACTATTCTTCTTTTTATGTTTTATTTTTGGACTTAAAAATATGTTCATGATTTAAGTTACTCTCTCCGTCTAAGAATAAAAGTTCTTATTATTTTATGTAATCTCAAATTAAATATTTACTTATATTAAATAATCTATTTTTTACAATAATTTGTGCGTAATATCCTTAGTATTAAATGTCATATTTTTATTATTTATAAATATTTATATAATATCACTAGTCATGTATAGAAAAATATGCAATTAGATGAGAATTTAAATATGACTAATTTTATCATTTGACATTTTTTTTAAATTCGCATAAAATCAATCATCACTTTCCTTCTTGGAGTGAGTGAGTACTTGTAAATATATCTTACTTCTATCTAAAAATAGGAAACATTGGGAAGAATAGATATAATAATGATGAGGTTGAGTTTATTTGGGTCGAGGCGGAACGTAACTAACATGCTTGTCAATCGATTGTCACGAGTACTATTTCAACAACCATAATCTATACTGTTGATCACAACATTGGATAACACAGATTGAAATGGATTTCCTCCTGCCGTTACAAGCTGTAGGAACATGAGAAATTACTCATTTGCCCCTCATTTGCTCATGTGCTACATTGTCTACCGCTAATAGTTATGTCGGTAGTTTAGTTAACTAATAAATTAGAATGACTCAGTGGTAGCTTAATGGCCCAATAACCCAAAGGTCTTAGGTTCAAAACCTAGTTGTGATATTTTTGCTTCTTATGTTATATTTTTGCTTCTCATTTGCCCCCATGTTCTCATTGGACTATTTCTTTAAATTGGCATGTGTTGTCCTTCCTAAATTGCCTACACCAATTACTGATAACCCGTGAACTTTTGTTCGATTCTTTTCTTTCTTTTTAAGCGTCAGTGAATTTTTTTTGTAAATAGTATCCTTCCATTCTCATATAAAGAAGCTCATTCCTTCATTATTTCTTCACTTAATTCAATCGAAACTTCAGAGAGAGAAACTATAGAGAGAAAGAAGAAAAGTACGCTACTTCTACTTCACTACTCCTATATCCAGTTTTTTATATGGTAAGGGTATTATTTCTTTTGTATTCATGAAGAGAACTTCATTATTCCATTCTTTATTATTACATTTGGAATATCACATGCATGCTTTTCATGGTGATTTCTTTTATTATTCCATTTGGAACATACGCTTGGTGTTTTAATTTACCGACCGGTTCCGTTATTTATTATTACGTTGGAATAACACTCCAATCGCATGCATGGTGATTTCTTTTGTTATTCCATTTTTTTATATACTCGATTAGTTAAATTTTGACTTCTATACTCCATGAAATTAGTGGAATATCCTTGATATTTGCGCTTCATCCAAAGATCTTTCGTGAAAATATTCTTACGAGCATTCTTGAATTTTACTCTACAAAGAAGTATCATGTTGACAATTTGGACGTTATTAGTTCCTGAATAGATTAATTCTTGAACTTGTTTTATTGAATTTTTATATAATTGTCATCATCCTCATATTTATATTTTGTTGAAAGTCATTTGTGGCCTATAAGTGCATAGATGGACTTGGTATGATTATGACCGAGGATTATTGATTGTAATCATGGTAGTAATATTACAAATAATTTGGTAAAAGTCCTCATTGGCCCGTAGTGCATTGATGGATGAGTTGTTGGCATGATCATGACCATTTGGTGAATACACGAATATCCTTGGTAGTAGTGCATGGATAATTTGTGGTTGTGATACTAATGAATATTCTTGGTCAGTAGTGCGGGGATGATGTGGATTATTTATTAAAATTTGAGTCCCAAATGATAAAAGTGATGAAAAACCTTTTAAATCATAAAAGATAGTATATTTTATTCTCTACTTGACTCTTTTAATGGATTGCTTATTCCGCTGCAATTAAACTTGATGTCTATTGTATTTTATCAATTTAACATTGTTGAAGACTAATGATAATTTATTCTGCATTATCTTAGTCATAATATTTCTTAATGGGCTAGTTGAGCTCACCCTTTTATTTTCATTGTTCTCTTCAGGAAATGAGAACGTAGCATGGACTAGTCGGGGAACGGAGTGACGGTCCAGATAATAGCATTAGTAGTCCTCACTATTCTGTTAAATAGTGTGATAATAAATGTAATGAGGACTCCCTTGAGAGTAGATATTGTCTAGAAGACAATATTTGTATTAAAACTCACAGCTCTCTTGTTGTATATTAAAGATTGTATTTGTATTTTGTACCATATATTTGGCGACTCAGAATAGGTGATGTATACCTATTTTGGGGAAATACATATATATATATATATATATATATATATATATATATATACATATTCATAGTTACGTTATATAAATTTATCTCTAAATATTCATATAAATATTTATAAACAAATATTCATATAAATTTATCTTTAAAATTTATAAATTTATAAATATTTCATCTAAAATTTACTTTAATGTTGAGATTTGTTTAGTTAACTAATAAATTAGAATGACTCAAATTGATAGCTTAATGGCCCAATAACCCATAGGTCATAGGTTCAAAACCTAGTCATTTGTGATATTTTTTTGCTTATTTATGTTATATTTTTTGTATATTAGATAAATTCTATTACCATCTATATATATACCCATCTTAAATCTCTAAATTAAACTAAATATATATAAAGTAACTATGAATATTTATATAACGTAACTATGAATATTTTAATATATATATATATATATATATATATTTATAAATTTATCTCTAAATATTCATATAAATATTTATAAACAAATATTTATTTATAAATTTATAAATATTTAGAGATAAAATTATAAATATTTATATGAATATTTGTTTACATATATATATATATATATATATTTATATATAAAAATATTCATAGTTACTTTATATATATTTAGTTTAATGTTGAGATTTGTTTAGTATTTTATTTAGTTTGATAAGAAATTTTGAAAAGAATATATATATATATATATATATATATATACACACACACACACGTACATATCATATGTGGACGGGCTGACGTGACGAATAATGAACTTTATCCCAAAAAATATGTTGATGCACAAATTCAAAACCAAGACCTCCAGTTTGGAATATTGATCCAATGACCACCCAAGCACCTGGGCCTAGTTGCTATTATTTTGCAAGGATTAGTATTTTTATTATTATTATTATTATTATTATTATTATTATTATTATTAGTAGTAGTAGTAGTAGTAGTAGTAGTAGTAGTAGTATTATTATTATTATTATTATTATTATTATTATTATTATTATTATTATTATTATTATTATTATTATTAATGTTATTATAACTATTATTATTACCACCACCACCACCACTACTACTACTACTACTAGTATTATTATTATTATTGTTGTTGTTGTTGTTGTTGTTATTATTATTATTATTATTATTTAAGGCAACATTTTAATAGTCGTTGCAAAAAGTTGTATAAAATATGCAACGAAAATAAAAATTGTTGCCAATGAATGTGGTCCATATTAGGCAACGAAATATAACAGCAAAATAACTTTCGTTGCTCACGATGAGGAGAAATCAAGCGGTTAAAAATTTTGCAACGAATTTCTAACGAATTTTGTTCCCAAATTTTGCTACTACTTATGAATTTCTTTGCAAAAAGTGGATGCCTGACACAATCTGTAACGAAGGACAAGTTTCGTTGCTAAACGTACACTTTTAGCAACGACTTATAAAGTCGTTGCCTGAAAAATCGTTGCTAAAGCCCCATTTTTAGCAACAAAAAAACTTTCGTTGCCCATGATGACGGGAAAGCAAGTGACCGAAAATTTGCAACGAATTTCTAACGATTTTTTTTCCCGCCAATGAATTAGCAAGAAATTTTGCAACGACTTATGAATTTCGTTGCAAAAAGTGAAAGCCTGACACAATCTGCAACGAAGGACAAATTTCATTGCTAAACATATACTTTTAGCAACGACTTATAAAGTTGTTGCCCGAAAAATCGTTGCTAATGGCCCATTTTTTGTAGTGCTTTATAAGGGAGGGTGAATGTAATAACCCTATTTTCTATATAAATAAATCAGAAATTTTACGTATACTTTTTTTTTATTTTTTTTTATTATTTATAATGGTGGAAAGATGTGCCAGGTAATGTGTGTGTATTTATGTGATAAATATAAAATTTATTTATTACATGAATAATTACAAATAAATTTAATTAATTTTACTTTAGAATTATTGATCATTATAAATTATATTCTTATAATAATTAATTTTACGGTAAAAATGTTTTTATTAATTATTTTCCATGAAAATATGATTATTATATTATTTAAATAATATATGAAATGATTATAGAATTATTATAATAATTATTTTATTATATAAATTTAATTGAATAATTAAGTTAATTATTTAACTTAATTAGTAATGATATGTATATGCAAGAAAATCAGATATGGAATCCAAACCCTAATTTGGGTTTTGGAACAAGGAATGAGAATAATAATATTATATTATTATTTGTCAGTGTTATAGATGTGTAATTTGTATGTGTAATGTTAATGTGTGGAATAGTTTTAATGTATTATGACCAAACCCTAATAATATTTTTATAAACCCTAGTATTACTGTTAAACCCTAGTTTCGAAGTCAAATGAGACTTTAAAAATTTGTCTAGTAATTATGTTATGTGATTAATGACATTTATAATAATATTATTCTATTTCAGTGCTATAAATATACTGTATATGTGTGGACTGATAATGTTGGTCAAATTATGGGTATAATGTCAAAACCCTATTATTAATTGGTTTAACCCTAAATTAAAACTCAAACCGGAGTTTATGGTTGGTAAGAAATTGTGTTATATGATTAATGATATTAATTTTAATTAGGGAACCCCTAATAATTAATATTTGAAAACCCTAATTGTTAGAAAACTTAATATCTAATTAGAAACCCTAATTGCTAACCTTAATTTACTAATTATAAACTCTAATTGCTAATTTGGCATGCTTAATTATAATTAGTAAAACCTAAACCTAATTATCATGTTTTATGTAATTAGAAACCCTAATCTAATTATGAAACCTTAATTTGTAATTTTTAGAAACTATTTTTTTCTAATTTAAACCCTAACTACACTACTAGAAAAACAAGAATACATGACAGAATTTTGTGACAGTTTTTAAAAACAATCATAAAAGATAGTAATTTGTGATGTACTTTTTAAGCAATCACAAAATAATAGTATATATGATGGCTCTTAGTGATGACTAATCTTGCCATCAATATATTATAATTGTGATGGTCATGTCAATCACACCAATTTTTTCATGCAAAATAAATTTTCTTTTTGTGACGCACTAAGTCATCACTTATAGATATACCCTTTTCGTGATTGCTTTTAAGCTATCACTAATATTTTAATATAAGAAATAATCAAAATAATATTTTATGACGGTCGTGACAATCATTAAAAGATAGATTTTTGTGACGACTTTTATTTACAATTACAAAAGAAGATATTTTGTGATAGAATTTTCAAGTCGTCACAAAACAATAAAATATATAATGGCTCTTAGTCTTTGACTAATTTTACCATCATTATAGAGTATTTGTGACTGTCATTGCAATCACCAAATCTTATGTGGAAGTAATTTTGTTTAGTAAGTCAACTCACATATGTTTCCTTTTATATTTTGTTTTAAAATTATAATAATGATCTGGACTTTGGTGTAGTGGTAATACTCGTTATTTAGTTTGCAAATGGGAGAGGGTTCGAATCCTACAAGTATCACTTGATACAATTAATATAGTGAAATAAATTATACGTAAATAGAGATTCACGTTCTTACATTTGATCCCTAAAGTCTTGTTTTTTGTGATGACTTTTATAATCACAATAGATATAGGTTAATGTGATTGTATTAATCATCACAAAAGCACTAAGTGTTTGCGTGATTGCCAAACCCATCACGTAAAACCTTTCATGATGGGCGTATATAAGACGACCATTGTGATGCTTAAAGCCATCACGTAAACCTTTCGTGATGGTTTTTCTACTTTTTGTGATGGATTTTGGCCATCACAAATGACCATTTTTTTAGTAGTGCTATAAATCCTACAATTTTTGTACTAAACCCTAAGGGTTAAACCTTAAGGGTCAAACCCTAAGGGTTTGTCATGTTACAACTTTGCCATTAAAATCATAAGTATAATGACCATTTTGCCCTTTTTGCCTATTTTATTAAGTTGCTTGTGATTTTTGCCAACACTTTAGTTGGTAAGCTACCCTTGACTTACTTGTACTAAAATATCCAGCAAATCAGCCATTCTAGATCATCTAATGCATTGCACCACTTTGTTTATATTGAATTGGAGAGAGAAAAAAAATCTTGTTCAAGCTCATTTGTCCAACATACACTGCACTAAGCTCTCTCTCCAAAAACTCACGAAATTGTATAGCATATCAGTCCCATAAAAAAGCCCCATGACTATCATTAACAGATCAGAAGCTTTGAATCAAGAAATTGTTCATTAAGGTATAAACATAACCCTAGCAATCTGATCATTGATCCTCTATTAAAAGTTATATTTGAGTGTTAATATATGTTGAATAAGGTGTTAATAGATGATCTGGGTTGATAGATGTTAGATCCATAACATCTATAGGCTCAGATCTAGTGATTTTCAAAATCTGTGAAAAGTTGAACAAGTGGTCTGACAATGAATGTTAGACCTCATAGATCTTTGGTTGTTATGTGTTTCTGTTGTTTAAACATTTGATCTTGTAGTATGATGTGTGACCTATGAACTGGAACTGGAATTAGGGTCATAGAATGTACAGATTTCATTTTATTGATGGTCAAAGGTCGTTGACCGACCATGACCCTACTGAATCTAGGTCACCTAGATTGCCCAGAAATGTCTGACAACCATTTTGTAGTCCTTGGATCTTATATATGTTTGTTGTTTTGTTATGAATGTTGTATCTAGGTTGTATTTTGATATATGGACTGTAGACTCATGCTAATAAAACACTTAAACATTATATGGGATGGATTTAGTGGATGGTCAAAGTGACTGAAATGATCACGAAAACCATTTTCTGGAATTTCCAGAAATGGGATGAACAACCTCTCTGACAACTTTTGACTGGCTCAAATCTTCCTCTGATGATGTTGTTTTGTTGATCTAGTAAATGATAATTGTAAATTGTAATCTCTACTTAAAAAACCGAACTCTTATATCAATCGAGTAGATCTGTAATCAAAGTTATATAGCATCAAAGGTATACCTACTTAATTTGTTTCTTCATTTTGGAAAACCTAGAAATGAAGAACAGCTCTGACATGTTTTTATGCAGCTTAGATTTTGCATTTGATTGATGGTATGGCCTAGATAAAGGTTGGATCATGTAGTATTACATCAATACTTCATGATCAATGTCTAAGATGGTCCAGAACTTACTTTATCAAAGAATCAAAATCGGTCAAAAGAAGCAACTTGAACACTGACTGTCAGTGTTCTTGGTGCTCAAGAACACATTCAGCAACAGTATTGTCGCCTAAAGCACCTATAGCGACACTTTATTTCTAAAAATAATATTAAATAATTAGTATTAAATAGTTTTTAATTATGAAAAATACAAAATAAATTCCTAAAAATTATTTTAAAATCTGAAAAATTAGTTTTAATTATTTTAATATATTTCATAAATATTTAATATTTTGAAATATTAAAGGTATTTAATTTATTTAATTATTATATTAAATAAATTATTTAAAAATGATTTTAATACTTGAAAAATCATTTAAAATGTTATTATGTTATAAAAAAATATTTTAAGTTATTTTCTATAACTTATAATATTTTGTGATAAAATTTTATTAATAAATTAATATTAATGATAATTAAGTTATTTAATAAATGCATTAAATAATTGATGAAAAATATAATTAATGATTTAAAAATCATATAAAAATGATTTAAAGGTGATAAAAATATTTGAAGTTATAAAATATAACTTTTGATATTTTGTCATGAAAAATATTAATATTTTAATATTAATGATATTTGATTTATTTAATATTCATATTAAATAAATTAGTTTAAAAATTATTTTAATAATATTAAAATCATTTTAAATGAAAATAAAGTGTTTAAAAATATTTTAAGTTATAAATTATAACTTCTAATATTTAAAGGATAATTTCATTAATAATTGATATTAATTATATTAATTTAATATTAATGATATTAAGCTTATTTAATAATTATAATAAATAAATAATTTAAAATTATATTAAATAAATAATTTAAAATGATTTTATTTATTTAAAATCATTTAAAAAGATATTAATGAATTAAAAAATATTTTAAGTTATAATTAATGACTTTTAATATTTTTATAAATAGTACATTAATATTTAAATATTAATGTTAATTATTTAAAATGATTTTAATTATTTTAAAAATCATTTAAAGGTACAGAATACTTTGAAAATATTTGAAGTTATTATAAATAACTTTAATATTTTGGCAATGGTTTTATTAATAGTTTAATATTAATTAAATGTTAATGATAATAGAATTATTTGATATTTAAATTATTTTATAATAATTTTGGTGTTTGAAAAATTGGAATAAATTATAATTATTATTTAAAAATTATTGTAAGTCATTTAAAAATGATATGATTGTTATTTAAATAGTTTAAATAGATATTGAACTTCGATATAGAGTCTTAGACTCGATAATTACTTAATAAAAAAGCTTTCATAATACGCAAATGATTTGAAAAATTGATCTGAACTTAGATAGTTTGACTGTATTAATGTTTGTTTGTAATTTAATGATTGTTAATTATGTGTGACAAGGTGATTAGGTTATGTGCTGACTGCAATAAGCAGTGCTATGTGTTATAGTATGTTATTCTAATCGATCAAATGATCTTATTAATGATAGGTTTTGGCATAAAAGATAAAACTAAGTCACATGAATCGTGAGACGTTAGCATGTGCAAGTATCGTATCTTTGCATTTCCTTTATGCAATGGATATGAGTAAGAAAGTTTCAGAATTATATTATTATTGTACCAGATTATTAAACCCATTGTTGTATATATTATATCCGATCATTGTTTATCAACATGATATTATATTACATAACTCATATATATATATTACATTCGTTAATTTGAAATATGGTTATACAAGTGTCCCCACTTGGATAATCATTGTATTTAATTACATATGTCGATATATATATATATATATATATATATATATATATATATATATATATATATATTGATCCCCAAATATGAATACAAGAAAAGCCGCCTAAATTTATTTGACCCAAATGAGACATGATTTAGAAATATCGTTGAATATGATAAAACTCTTTTGTATCCAATCAAATTGTTTTGGTTCGAATTTCTGACTAATTATGAACATCCCGAACATGGAAAATTTTTTATGCGCCAAGCGGATAAAGTGAACGATAATATCATTCTTGAATGTAGTATTGATCAATCACAGGTCCATGGGATGTACACCCCTCGTGCGTAAGTTATGACGGTTTGCAGATGAAGTTCTATCTAACCTTTTCAAAAATGAAAACAATGTTCATAGTCTATCAACTACCCTATATATATGGTCAATACGTAGTTTCAAAACTTTGATATAGAAATAATATATTGTTATGATTGGTTCAGTTTACTTCACAACTATTGATCTGTTGTAGAAGTGATGTACAAAGAAAATATTTAATTCTTTCAACTAATTATATTTATAATTGTTATTACTTGCTGGGCACTCAAATGCTCATCCTTACTTTAAATTTAAATGTTTTCAGCTAGGCATGATCAACCCGAAGGTTCGGACAAAAACAAGTGAAAAGGAAAGCAAACAGTATATGATTATTGGTATCTTTTGTAATATTTAGACTGTATTAAGATAATGATATGTATTATATATCATGTAAAGAATGTAGTAAAGGTTGCGTACTTGGGATTAGACTCTGATAAATGTAAATTGAGTTTGATATTCATATTATTGTTATTATTATTAGTATTATTCTGCTCATAGAAATGGTATCGTAAAGCACCGAGTTTGGGTTTCAAGTACCTGAATTTGGGGGTGTTACATATTCTATTATACTCCGTTGGTTAAAGTTTTGGCTTCTATTGTGACGCCTCCAAAATAGGTCTATTCCACCCAACCTATTATGAGTCGCCAAATACATGGTACAGAAAACAACTTCAACTTTATTAATACAATTGTCGTGCAAAATACAACAACCCATATGTTGTGAGTTTGATACAAATATATACCAACTCTGACTCATGTCCCAATTGTACCTTACATAAAGGTACAATCAATAACTATTTTAGAAATTAAAATCTTTGAAAAGTGCTCAAGGAAACCTTCTTACATGGGAGGCCATGCGTCTAGGTTATGATAGATATCATATGTCCACAGAATTATCCTTGGTTGATCCAATAAACCCCAAAGAAAAATGAGAAGATTACTATCATGTTCCTTCCAATGGTGAGTCTTCTCTTGACATATAACTATCTTTACTGTTTGCAATTGAAAATTATATTTCAACCAAACTCCAAGATCATATAGATATACTCAGCAAGTGGATGTGCACAACCCTGTCTTATGATAACACGAGGTTGTATGTCATTAGACATCTTGTATGATAGTGGCAAAACACCCTTCTAAAGTTGGGTTCACCTCACCATTTTGTTGTTCACCAAAATCAATTATTAAGTGACGATATAATATCACACACACATCTTAGGTCTTCAATATAATTATATATTGTATGTCATGCCGTTTTATAATGTGTTGAGAAGCTTTAACAGTCTCGGACCATCACACTATTCCCCTGTTATCCCCGCTCGACCCAGCTACACTCTTATTACCTGAAAGGAATTATGAAGCAAAAGGGTGAGCATAACTAGCTCAGTAAAGAATATCATGACTAAAGATAATTAAATTATCAATAGCCTTCATCAGTAATAAATCAGAGATTTAGAACATATGGTAGATGATAAAACTTTTCAACCATAGTTGCAGCGGAATGAGCAATCCATTAGAAGAGTCAAATAAACCATAAGTTCTATTATCTTCTCCATGTTAAAGTCCACCAACAATATTTTATCCCTATAACATCAATTAACAATTTCTGTCCACAATCACGTATATAATTCATAATCATAATTGTAGTTCTAAATTCCTCTTCTCATCCGGGATTAAGATAATTTTCATCATTGTCTTTACCTGAAACATCAAAGATCATGGTTATACCAAATCACAGTTCCGGTTCATAATCATACTAATAAATTCATATTTGCACTACGAGCCAAAGATATTCATCAACAGTTCATCTTTGCACTACAAGCCAAAGATATTCAACAACAGGACATCTTTGCACTATGGGCCAAAGATATTCATCAACAGTTCATTTTTGCTCTACAGGCCAAAGATATTCATAATAGGTCATCTTTGCACTACAGGCCAAAGATATTCAACAACAGGTCATCTTTGCACTACGGGCAAAAGATATTTAACAACAGATCATCTTTGCACTACGGGCCAAAGATATTAATATTTCAAAGAAATATATAATCATTTCAGAATTTATATAAACAATAATTATAACCATGTTGATCAATTCACATTTGCACTTAAGCTAAAGATATTCAATTATAAATTCAATGGTCATGATCATACCAGTCAACAATTCATCTTTGCACTACTGGCCAAAGAGAACCCATAGTCACGATTATACCAATAATTTACCCATCTTTACACTCAAGTCAAAGAGAAATTTCATCACCAGGATTATAAAAATATTATAAGAACAATATAATCAAAACATGGATTTAATTTCAAGAGTAAGATTCATAAATCAACGATTTTATAACACCTTAATCCAAATATTATAAATCACTTAATAATCTCATAATCTAATATTATTAATATTATCACAATATTTTAATCATTTCTTAAATTTATAAATAATTTATTTTAATTGTTTACACTTTAATAATTAATATATTTCATCATCCAAAAATGCTAAACTCATAAAATTTCATCACCGATAACCAAAACCCTCATCAAAAATCTGCATATACCTTATATAGGATTCCCAAGCCATAAAATCCTATTTTTCAATTTTGTTACTTCACATAACATATTTAATTCATTTACTCATAACTAGTCTATTTTCATGAAAAATACCAAAGCAGTACAAACAAATTTTCTTTTCTGGAATTTAGTAGAATATAGTCCCATATTGAACATATATTTTTCTCAGAATTTTTAAAATTCATTTATTATTTTTCATATGGCCAAAACTTCTGAATATTTAGACATTTATCATAAATTGTACTTTCGTCCAAAAATTCCAAAATTTACAGAGTATAATACTATTATATACATGTACCCCAAATAAAAATTTCACCAATTTTGGAGTTAACCACAAGGAATTATAAGGGTTTACTTTTAAAATAGTCTTTTCTCATAAAATTCATAACTCCTAATCTATACATCCAAAAATTGCCATTTTTGGACATAATCTAGAAAACTCATCAAATTATCATTTCAAATTTTTTCAAAATTTTTGAAGGTCAGAAAAATTACGAAACATGAAAAACATAATAACCCTTAAAATCCCTTACCTCAAAAGAGTAGTATTTCTGACTAGAATATCGGATGTAAAGCCGAAGGAAACTTGCACTGAATAGCAACTCTCAAAGTATCTAAATACTCACAAAAATACGTTCGACAATATAGAGAGAGAAAACTTATGTTTCTGGTGTGATTTTCAATTCTAACTTAAGCGCCTATTTATAGAAAAATGCTAGAATGCCAAAGGAGACTAAATTAATACAATAATATATTTATTTTTTTCTCGTCTATGCCCACACTTGTTGATCAAGCTGAGCAGCCACCATTGAAAAAAAAATTCAGCACATGCTTTTACAAAAAACAAAAGTGGGTTCCACCCATAATTTTAATAAAAATATTTAATTTCCGAAACTTCAATAATTCATAATAAATAGCCATTTTATCAGAAAAATACGAATTTTATGTCCATTCCACACGAAATCGAATTCTCTACAACTTTGTAGCTTTAAGTTTTTCCCAATTTCAAACAGAAAATACCCAAAATCCACATACGGATATTTTTCAACACCTCTTAAAATTCAAACAAATCATACGTTAATTTTTAACGGTTTAAAATTTGTGGACATATACTCAACTTACATATGTATAACATATCCAAAAATCACAACGATTCAACGGTCGGATTAAAATTATAACTCACGCAATAGAGCTTTAAGAACACCGATTTGATTTTCGGACTATAAGTCCCTCGTACCAGTTTCACTCAAACAGTCACCACGAAAAATCCACAAAGAATTTCTAGGTGATTCAAATTTCTATATTTATCTTACTTCCAGAGCTTTCTTTTGATATATGGCTCATCTCCTAACTCATTATACACAAAGAGTTATAGATTTTACAAAATCAAGTAATAAACTATTTTTCTGAAAATTTTCAAATTTCATTCTTCATTTCGACAAAATACTAATAAAACACCCCAACATTAATTCTTTCATTTATAATCACATAAAATAAATATTTCCTCATCCTTCATTTATATCCATATAAAAATATATATATTTCCTTATCATATAAATCAATAAATAATTATTCACAAATAATATTACGAGAATCCTGATAAAGACAACCACGGTAGTTCCTAGGAAGAGGGGCTTTTCGATAAGGATTTCTCCTTACTAATAGCATGAATTAGGTGACCAAACCTCTCATTGACAGAACTTTCTAGACATTACCAATAATGCTATCTAATAATATTATCCAAACAATATGAATTATTGATCCGATAATAGAAAATCTTTCATTAAAGTGACAATTATTGAAACAACAATAATATAAAATATCAATAACAATTATTGAATCAATAAAATAAAATATTAAGCAAGAATTACTATAACAATTATTGAGTGCCTTTTTACGTAAGAATCAATAATTCAAAAATCATCGTAATCTGAGTGTCTTCTTCATGTGCAACCACACGTATTATTGTATTTTTTTAACTAAGGGTATTCCAATAGTGTAAGACCCCGACTTTTTATTAATAAAATGAAATTTCCTCTATTTATTATTTTGAAATAGTAAGGGTTGATTTGATTAATGTGGATAGTTATGGGTAAAATACGCAAGTATTTCAAAATAAGCAAATGGTTATAAAATATTCATTATTGTAGGGAATATTCGTTTGGTCGTGGAATATTAAATCTTTGTCGGGGGAATATTAAATGCATGACGCACAAGAAACCATGTGTGGGCCCCATAACGGAAAGCGATTGGAGGAAGAAAGCGACAAAAATAAGTTGTTTAAAAATAACTAGCAGGCGTAGTTATTCTGGAATTTACATTGTTGGAATACCCGTTGGTTAAAACACGATGTCTGGCGTTGTTGACAAGAAGACACGGTATTGCACCAATTATTGATTCTTACGTAGAAGAAGGCACTACTCAATAATGGTTACAGTAATTCTTTATTCAAGTATTTTATTTTATTGATTCAATAATTGCTTGCGTTAATATTTTATATTCTTCATTGTTTCAATAATTGTCATTACACGATTTTTCATTATCGAAGCAATAATTCATATTATCTGAATAATATTATTAGATAACATTATTGGAAATGTCTAGAAAGTTTTGTCTAAGGAGAGGTTTGGTCACCTAATTGCGCGCCAGTGGGGAGAAATTCTTATTGGAAAGCCCCCTCTTTCCTGTACAAGGCTACTTGGTTGTCAATATTGTAATTCTGTAATATTATTTGTGAATAATTAATTATTGATTCATATGATGAGGAAAATATTGATTTTATATGGATATAGATGGAGAAAATTTTTAATGTGACAATTGTTGAAAATTAAAATTTTATCTTTTTCTGATAAAATAATTCATTTAAATATATTTTTAATAATATAATAATGGTGATATTTTTACAATGAATGTGTGATATACAAGTATACGAGGAGAAAGAGTATTTTTGTTGCAATAAATGTTTAAAACATGTTAAACATGTCTGTGGACCCATTTATTATTTGAAATTCGATTATAGCTTTGAAAAATCGCTTCGTTTATGGATTCGGTCATTTTGTGTTGGGAATTTGGAAAAACTTTCTTACGCAAAGTTGTAGAGAATTGAATTTTCTATAAAAACTCGCAAGATTCAATTTTTTTCGACAAAAGAGCTATTTATTATGAATTATTGAAGTTAGAAGAAGCAAAATAATTGATTTTTGGAAGTTTAAAATATTTAAAATAGGAAAAACGTTTTTGTGTTGATTAGCCTCATTAAACACATGCAAGTGGCTGAATTCAGATGATTCAAAGTTAATGAGGAAATTGTAATATATATAATATTATTATATTAAATTTTCTGCTTTGGTGTTCTAAGCATTTTTCTATAAATAGGGTGCTTAGGTTAGAATTGAAAATTATACCAGAAATTGAAGTTTTTTCTCTCTATATTATCGAGCGTATTCTTGTGAGTATTTTGAGTATACTTTGAGTATTGCTATATGGTGCAAGTTCAAGTTATAACCTATATCCAATATTCCAGTTAGAAGTACTGTCTTTCCGAGGTAAGGGATATTATTTTTTTGTAATGATATTATTTCTTCAATATCATTATCTTTGAAATATTGATCTGAAGTTTTAATCAAATTTGGAACTTTTAGTGTCGCCGGGTTACTATTCACGATATCGACCTTATTCACGATATCTGATCTTATTCACGAATAAGACTATTCATCGAAAAATGAAAATTTTTCTTTTCGTTCAAAATATCTATTATGGATACTAGCTTTGATTGTATCCATGTTTTGATCATTCTTGAATTTTACACCACTATGATTATTTTTGAGGTATTTTTTTGGGCGTGGATAAAACAAATACGAATCCTTAATCCTTAATCCTTAATCCTTGTCATTTTGTTTTCCTTTGGATTCGTTTCTTTAAAAATATTTTTCATCATCCTCGGTCTTAAATGATGATATTATGGAATATCTTTGGCACGTAGTGCAAAGATGAATGATTTCGATGAATATCTTTGGCTGTAGTGCAAAGATGAATGATTTCGATGAATATCTTTGGCCCGTAGTGCAAAGATGAGCAGTGTTTAGATGAACATGACTAATGGTGGATGTCCTTGCTTTTGTAGTGCAAGGATGAATCTATGATTCGAGATATATATTGATTGATGTTACTGGGGATAAAAATATGATGATGATGGATGTTAAATTCATAGATATTAGTAGATTTCATCCTCTACGTAACTCTTCTATGAATTAATATTTTCAATTGCGAATATTGATTTAAAACTTGTTGTCTATTGTATTCTATTATATTTTTCCTGTTGAAGATTAACGATAATTTTGTTGTATATTATCTTAGTCATAATATTCTTTCTTTGGGCTAGTCGAGCTCACCCTTTTCCTTTTGTTCCATTTTTTCTTCTCGGTGGCGAGAATGTAGCGAAGTGCGAGTCCTGGGTATGGAATGATGGTTATAGAGAAAGTTGTTTAGTAGTCCTCACCATTTTGTAAAATAATGTATCAATTAATGTGATGAGGATTTATTTGGGTATAGATATTGTCTAGAAGATAATATTTGTATTCAAACTCACACTTTTCTTTGTTGTAATAATAAAGTTGTAGTTGTTTCTGTACCATGTATTGACAACTCAGAATGGGTGATGTATACCTATTTTGGGGTGTCACAAATAGTGTTAATGGTAACAACTACTGCGTTATTTATAAAAACTCAAACTTGTCGTTTTCTTCATCAAGCAGTTATTACATTATGGGGCATAAATGGGTCATTTGCGGCCGTCGCATTTAATATTCTCGACAACAAGAATATTCCACGATAGAATGAATATTCCCAAACAACAAAAAAAGTATTTTATAGCTACTTGCTTATTTTGAAAAAAATTTCATATATCACCCTTAACTTTATTTTTAATCAATTTAACCATTTACTGAATAGTAATTATAAGAAAAATTGAATACTTTTATTCCATAAAATTTGGGGTCTTACATCTATATTCCATGAAATGAGTAGAATATCCTTGATATTTGCACTTCATCCAGTATCTTTTCATGGAAATATTCTTCTGAGCATTCTTGAATTTTACTCCACAAAGCAGTATCATGTTGATAATTTGGACGTTATTGATTTCTGGATAAATTAAATTATAAATATTTAAAATTTATCCATGAACTTGTTTTATTGAATTATTATGTCATTGTCATCATCCTCATGCTTATATTGTGATGAAAGTCATCTTTGGCTTACGTGCATAGATGGACTTGGTATGATTATGACCAGAGATTATTCGGTATAATCATAATAGTAATGTAACGAATGATGTGGTAAAAGTCCTCATTGGCACTGTAGTTCATTGATGGACGGTTGTTGGTATGATTATGACCGAGGATTATTCGGTATAATCATGACCATTGATGATTACATGAATATCCTTGGTAGGTAGTGCGGGGAGGATTCGATTTTATTTATTAAAATTTGTCTCAACAATAAAGTTGATGAAAAACTTTTTAAATCATAGAAGATAGTAGATTTTATTCTCTACTTGACTCTTCTAATGGATTGCTTATTCCAGCTAGATTGTTGATCTAAAACTTGTTGTCTATCATGTATTCTATCGGTTGTTATCTTTGTTGAAGGCTAAGGATAATTTATTACAGAATTATCTTAGTCATAATATTTCTTCTTGGGCTAGTTGAGCTCACCCTTTTCTTTTCCTTTGTTCTCTTGAAATGAGAATATATTTGGGACTAGTCGGAGAAGCGAGTGTGGTCCAAATGATAGCATTAGTAGTCCTCACTATTCTGTTAAATAGTGTGATAATAATTATAATGAGGACTCAATTGAGAGTGGATATTTTCTAGAAGGCAATATTCTTGTTTAAACTCTCAGCTATATTTTGTCGTATATTACCCGACAGTTGTATAATTAAGTTTGTATTTGATTTTTGTACCATGTATTTGGCGACTCAAGATGAGTGATGTATACCTATTTTGGGGGTGTCACAGTTGGTATCAAAGCTTAGGGATATGATCCCTGGTTGAGATGTGAGACAAGAACTAGGAGGGGAGAGATGGGGAATTCCTTCGCTAGTATGACCTACCTAAGTTTATTTGGTATTTAATTGGTCGATCAATCGAGTATAGGGATAATATGTGACATGTCAATTAACCCTTGTTTTATATGCGGTGTTTGAAAATGGCATCTGAAAATGTTGAGATAAACAATGAAACACATGAGACCGTTGAGTCACCAACGATCAATACCCTGGATAATGTGCAACAGGAAGACAATAATCCTCAGGTAAACAATAACACCAATGAAATGATGAACGATGGGATGTTTAGAGGCTTTATGCAATTCATGCAACATCAGACAAGAGAGACTCATGTTCATAATGCAGGTGGAAACAATGGCAACCCACGGCTGGTCACTACTACGCAGTTCAAGGAGCTGGGACCTCCGGAGTTTTTGGGAAAACCAAAACTACTTAAGGCGGAGACGTGGATAAAGCAGATCACCACGATATTTGATGTCTTGGGATGCTCAGAGGAGCAAAAGGTTCCCTTTGCCACCCTCATGTTGCGAGGAGAGGCAGATTACTGGTGGGAATCAGTAAAACGTACTCAGCCTGCCGCACTAAAGATGGCTTGGGAGAAGTTCCAATAACTGTTCAAAGACAAGTACTTTCCCGAAAGTATTCGTCACATGAAGGTGGTAGAGTTCATCAAGCTGGAGAAAAATAATATGACCGTGTCGCAGTACGAAGCTAAGTTTGTCGAGTTATCCCGGTTTGCGTCCTACTTGGTTGATAATGAGGAGAGAATGACGCGGATGTTTCTAAGAGGTTTGAAACCTGAGATACATCAATACCTCATTTCTCACAAATTGTGTTTGTATTCAGATGTAGTGAATAGGGCTCAGTTATTAGAGCGTAATAATGAGCCAGCCCAACCAAAGGATAACGAGCAACAACACGATAATAATCGTACCAGTGGCAATGGCCATCGGAGCAACGATAACCATCGTGAAGGAAATTATCAGGCAAGAAATGGTAACCACTTCGGTGGTAATCATGGCCAAGATAATAGAAGAAATGATTCAAATGGAAAATTTAAGAAGAGAAGATTTAACGATGATGGAAAGGCGTCAAAGCAATGACCAAAGACCAACAATAAATTCTAGGGGAGGAGAACGACCGCTTGATTAGATCTTTCTGAGATGCGAGAGAGAGGAGGACACATAAGTCTAAAGCTGTTCACTGACCTTCCAAGGTATGTTTTAGTTGTAGAAAAGATGGTCACATAGCTCGATTTTGTCTGTCTGCAGAAATCAAGTCCGGTGAGACAAATGGCACCAACAGCGGATACAAACAAAATAAAGTTGGTGGTTTCAGGAAGAGCGTTTTTTGTGACTTCTCAAAAAGTGAGTAACCCGAACGAAGTTATCACAAGTTAGTTAATTATACACTCTTGCGAAGTCTATACCTTGTTAGATACCGGTTCTACCCATTCGTTTATTTCTTCTACTTGCGCTCAATGTTTAAATTTAACTCCGGAAAAATTAGACTTTGACTTATCTATTGAAACTCCGTTAGGAGAAACCTTTATTACATGTGTTATTCAAGTCTTGGATGAGAGTCACAGTTTTTAAATGATATTTTTGTCGTTAATAAATTTTCTGACGTATTCTCTAAAGACTTCCTGGCCTACCCCAAAGTGCGTGAAATCGAATTTTGTATTGATTTCAAAGACAAAACCCATTTCTAAAACCCTCAAGTATTTCTTCACCCAAAAGCGAGCGTAAATACGCGCCAAAGATGTTGGCTCGAGTTGTTGAAGATTATGACTATACCATTTAATATCATTGTGGAAGAGAGAAGCATTGGTGGTATGACGCGTTGAGTAGAAGATCATATATCATTTCTGAGTGCGATGTTGTTAACACAAAAACCCATTTCGTATAACTTAAAAATGATGAAGATAGAGTTAAAGACTCTAGGGACCCACATGAAGATAACAAATATACGATTAGAATCGACTTTACTCGATAAAGTTAAAGCCGCTCAAGCTACATACTCAGAGCTGATGAATGTGAAGAAGAAGGTTCAAGAGGGTGTTATTCTAGAAGCAAGAATCGATGAAGAGAGGAAATCTCAACCCTCAATTTAATTGTTCCATTTGAAATCCTTGATTGAGTAGGAACTGTGGCCTATAGACTCGCTTTACCACCAAGTATGTCACGTGTTCATAACGTTTTTCACATATCGATGTTACGTAAATATGTGGACGACCCGAACCACATTATTGAATTAGAATTAGACGAGATAGTAGAAGATTTAACGTATGAGGAGATACGTGTTAAAATCTTGGATAAGAAGGATCATATTCGACACTCAAAGGTTATACCTCAAGAGTTGGAATATGAAATGAAGTCAAGGTATCCTCACCTCTTCGGTATACCAGATACGTACGTAAATTTCGAGGGCAAAATTTCATAAGGAGGGGAGATTGTAAGACCCCGAATTTTATGAAATAAAAGTACTCAATTTTCTTATAATTATTATTTTATTTCGTAAATGGTTAAATTGATAAAAGGTTAAAGTTAAGGGTGATATGTGAAAATTTTTGCAAAGTAAGAAAGTTGTTGTAAAATATTCGTTTTGTCGGGAAATATCCGTACGACAACACAATCATTGGTGGACCCCACAACAGAAGTATTGTCATAGTAAGAAAACGACAGAATTATCATTTTATAAAAATAACGGCGAAAGTGTTACCGTTAAAACTGTTGAACTACTCGGTAGTAAAAGTATAGTAATACACGTGGTTTCATAGTAGCACATGGTATTGATTATTGATGCTTACGTAAAAAGTCACTCAGTTATACTCAATTATTGCTACATTAATTGCTGCATCATATCTATCATATTATTGATTCAATTATTGTCACAGTATCATCTGCATAATATGTTATATTATTAAATAAATAACTGAGATGAAAAAGTTATTCATATTATTATTTATAATATTGACAATGTCTAAAAGTTCTGTCAAGGAAAGGTTAGATAATCTAATTCTTGTGATAGGTAGAAATCCTTATCGAAAAGCCCCTCTTTCTAGTGAAGCGACACAGTTTGTTAAATATTGTGAGTTATAATATTAATGATGAATAAGTTCGTGTTGATTAAAGATGAAATTGATAGTTCCATTGTGTGGGAATTATTAGTGTTAGTGGAAATTGACATTTATTTCGATAATAATTGATGTCTGGAGGTTATATTGACCAATCGGGTAATTAACCGGATAAATGAGCAATTAAATGCTATTAATTCATATGCTTATAACTATGTGTTCACATGTGTTTACTATTGATTCACATGATTTACTATTAGGGGAGTTGGTGCAAGGTTGTTAATACTTGCATGACTAAATTAAAAATGGAGGTACTATACTATAATTAATTTTTCACATGTTTAGAACTATTAAGCCACATGATTTACTATTGATTCACATGATTTACTATTAGGGGAGGTGGTGCAAGTTTGATAATACTTGTAGGACTAAATTAAAAATGAAGAAAAAGAGGAAGATATTATACTGTAATATTTCGAGCCCCAAAATGTGCAATTATTGAAAATATATTTTTCTATAAATAGAAGCTCATTCTTCCTTCATTTCTCACCAATTCACTAAGTTTCACAAGAGCAATTATTATAGAGAAAGAAGAAGAGAAGTCTACCTCACTTTACTATTCCAAGATTCAGTTTTCTTCTAAGGTAAGGGGTATTATTTCTTTCGTATTCATGAAGAGAATTATTTTCTTTTAATACTCGTAAGGGGTATTATTTCTTTCGTATTCATGAAGAGAGTTATTTTCTTTCAATACTAGTAAGGGTTGTTATTCCATTCTTTATTATTACATTGGAATAACTTTGCTCACGCTGGACTACCGCATGCATGGTGAATTCTTCTGTTATTCCATTCTTTACTATTCTATTGGAATAACCTGTCTACGCGGACTACCGCATGATTGGTGAATTCTTCTATTATTCCATTCTTTATTATTCTGTTGGAATAACCTGTCTACGTGGATTACCGCATGCATGGTGAATTCTTCTGTTCTTGATCTTCAATGGTCTCCAAGTTGCTTCAATCTCCAAAACTAATAAGAACTAGGGTTTTGGTCCTAATCTACTCTAATCTATTTTAATGGAATCCTCTCCTTTAATCCTGATGGTTCTCCTCCTTTTATATGTCTTTTTAATCCCCCTGGAAGAACTTGATCAATCAGCTCGAACCAATCCTTTTTGAACTCAAATTCTGAAAAACTCATTTTTTTCCCATACCTTTGCCGTGAGTTTTTTTCTTAATAAAGCATTGCCCGTGGGTTTTTCCTTGCATTTATGCATACCGCAGGGGTAGTTTTCCAAAAATTATGAAAATGCCACTAAGATCAAGTTTTCATGTTTTGCCCTTCCGAAGCCGTTTCCTACAACAAAAACACAAAAACAAGTAATAAAACACTAAAAATGCTTAAAGTTAACAAAGAATTAAGCCCTAAAAATGTCCAAAACATAGGCATAAAACCCACTCATCAAGAATGTTGGTTTCAAACATCTTGGTTTAACTCCATGAAATTATCTTATATTGTTGGTTTTAATGGTTTTCAGGACTAATGATGAAGTTGTGCATGCGATGGGGCAAAATTTGCTAAAAATCACAAGTTTTCTAGAAGAGGGACCTCTTGAACCGGACCTTTTCCCAACCTTACACTGAGGCCCACTAGGGGGGTTATGATTTTGCCTACATGGGGTACGGAATCAATTTTTTTTAAAAACTTCTAAAAGCTTGGCTCTTCCCCACTTCATATTCCATAACCGAACTTAGCCACTTCCTAAACCCACGAAATCCCCCATACTCCCAATCTCCATTAAATCCGACCACCACTACTACTCCATTTAACCTAATTCTTGAATTTTACCATCTCACACCAAATAACCATCAAATACTCTAATCTCATACACCAAAACCTAGGTTTTCATCCAACTTAGGGTTTACAACAAGGGAAGAGAAGGAAAATTCGAAATTGGTCAATCAAACACTGTACAATAATCATCACTTGGGGCAAATCATTGTGGTAAGATATTATCATCAATCTTTCTTCAAAGTTTGGATTCCAGTCATCACTTTTTGGGGTTTTATGAGTTGTGTGCACTCAAACTGTTTATGAATTTACCTGAGACAAAGTTGGGGGATTTGTTGATTGTATTGTGAGGAATGGCTCCTAAAACTCCTGTGAAACGCCAAAGGGGAGAAGGTTTTTCACCACCGGCCCGAAGTTATGATAAATGAAAGTTCATGAGTGCTAATGCGGAGGACAAGTATGACTATCTCTTGCCCAAATCACTGACACCGGAAAGGGGGTTGAGGCTGAATGCTTTTGATGGACAGTTGCAAAGATAGATTCATGAACAGGGATGGGAGGTATTCATTGATGATCTGGATCCTATGATTGTGAATGTCGTGAAGGAGTTCTATGCCAACACAAAGGATAGGGTGCCATTTGTGGCATTTGTGCGGGGAAAACAAGTGCCATTCTGTGCAGAGTCAATAAATGAGTATTATGGCGTTCGAGCCCCAGCAGTGTGTCAATATGTCTAACTCCGAGAAAATAACCCTGACTTTGATGAAATTCTCACAGAGATTTCAAAACTTGGCACTGTTTGGGCGAAGGGGAGAAAGGGAGACACCTATGAGTAAGGATCTGAGCCTATATGAAAAGATCTGGTATGCGTTCCTATGCGCGAAGCTATTTCCTTCGACGCATACCAGTGAGGTTACAAAGGAAAGAGGTGCTACTCCTATATGCTATAGTGAAATATTTTGACATTGACATTGGTTCTATCATCTGCTTTTCAATGGGCTATTTTTAGGAGGACTGCAACACCCTTCACTCATCTGTGGGTTGTGCAGGCAGTATGACGTTCGATGGTCAGGTGATGAGCCCGTGCAACAGCCTCTCTAGCTTCTTGATTCCAAGATGATTGCTCGATACTTAGTTTGGGCTGGAGGGGATTCGCATCCTCGAGGTTTAGGTTTTGTATTTCCTGATGCTCCTGAGGAGGAGGAGGCAGAGGATACCTCGAAGGATGACGAGTTCAGAGCTGATGAGGTGACTGGTGAGGAGGAAGCTACGGGGGGTAGTAGGTCTACCAAATATATGTTTAGTACCCAGTTCTGCAATCTTCAGAGGCATCTTGATGAGAAAGATAAAAAAGAAGATAGAAAGATGAAGAGAATTGTAGCAAGGCAGGATCACATGTTCAACACTATGAATAATTCCCTTGATTCAATGAATAAAGCATTGAAAAGATTGAATCCAGCTGCTGCGGATTAGTTCTAGTTTCCAGTCCTTGAGCCAATGCCACAGTACCTTCCTTCTAACTCTGATGTGGAGGAGTTTTCAGTTCTTATTATACAACCACCGCCACCACTACCATTTCTTTCAAATTCTGATTGTTAGAACGCTATATTTCATGATTAGTAAGTTTAAACATAATATAGTAAATATGTATGCATAAATTACTTGCTAAAAATGAATGGGCCTAGTAAATGTTTATATTTTACTATGCTGAACATTCTGATGTGAAAAAATTTGATTTCTGAGACAGTAATTTTACACTCTTTAATTTTTGGCTACTTTCTTTATCCTATTTGAGGATAAATGAGCATGGATTTTCAAAATAAAGTTTACATGGTAATTTAGATGCCATGGTGAGTTTAATTTTAATGTTTTTCATATATATAAAATATTTATGATTTTGGATTGGTGTGCTACTGAATGGCCACCTGATCATGCTTATTGTGCATGTAGAAAGTCCATTTTATAAAGGAGACTCTGGTGTAATTTTATAAGAATTTGGGCATTTGATATGCATGCAATTTTAAATCTACTGGGGAAGTATGTTAAGCTAATGCATGTTTTCACATAGAATATTCATGATGTGATTTCTAACCTTCTAGGATTCTAATGTCCTAAGGTCATGCACTTACTCAATTAATTTGCAAGTAAATCATACCTCACCCTTTCTGAGACAATTTGGAGATTTTTGTTTCCAGATATGGATTCTTAGAAACGCAACAACTTTATTCCCCGTACGGTTTCTTCTGGGGTTGTGAGGGCGACTTCGACTGTTCCTTTGCCCAGACCAACCCGACAGGCGCGTCGGTTGGCCGAGTCTGTTATCCATCCCATTAGAGTAGAGAGGGCGGATGCCATTGACAAGGAGGAAGACCCTGTTGCAGATACAACTTCTTCTTCTACACCACACCGGGATCTTCCCGGTATACATGTGCCTATTCCCGATCTTTTGGGCGATTGGGACGTCATCTATCAGTCCATATTCATGCAAATGAGGTAATGGAAGCTTTCAATTTTTCTTTTGTTTCTCCTCCCATTTTTAACAATGGTCGGTCCTTTATTTGTAATGCAGGTTCTCGGTTTACTCAGCTGAGGGGGAACTAGTTTAGTGTTCATTCTATTTATCGAAACTTGCATCCCGAGTACCGGGCCATTATACATTCATGGGGACTCGAGGCTTTCTTTTCCATCACACCACGACGCTGTCCATGGGGTTATATGATAGCCTTTTCCGAGCGGTGGTTTCATCAGACTCAATCCCTCCATTTGCTAGATTATTAGGTGATGATGACTCCGATGAATTGGCGGTTCATTACGGGCTTGGAGTTTACAGGTGAGAGGGTGCCATTGTTGATAGATATTTCTCCCACTGCTGTTAGATCTTTGTTGGGGATCCCCGTTTTGGCCCTCAAGGGTCGGCCTATCTGTTCCGGTCCATTGAGAATTGATGCTTCTAGTGGGGCTTTATTAGAGCCTCCTCCAGAGGATCAGACAGTGAAAGATTGCATTCTTCGCCATCTATTTCTGACGATTATGAGGGGCCGCTTCATTGCAGATAACTCATCGATTGTTTCATTTGCCCTTATTGGAACTCTTCGAGATGTAACTTGCATCGAAGATTTTGATTGGGGCTCTTTAACATTTGTATATTTCCACCGAGGGATGCGCCTATGTTCTGAAGGCGTTATAGAGGCTTGGTTAGGCTTCTACCACTTTTTGTTGGTAAGTATTGGCAATTGATCTTCCATTCCCCACCTTAGGGTATTTTTGATAGATAAATTGATATACTTGGTTTTTACCTATTTTAGTTCTGGGTTTATGAGAGGCTTCCTTGCCTTCGGTCATTTACCACTTTGGGCTTGGAGACATATCCGCAGGGACAACGTTGGCATTACTCTACTTTGACAGAGGTCCGATAGCGGATGGTTTTACTACATACCGCTTACATGACTAGAGCTATATTGACTCTGAGATGTCATCACCTGGGTGTTAGAGTTTATGCCCTAGATGTGACGCCCCCAAAATATGTATACATCACCCATCTTGAGTCGCCAAATACATGGTAAAGAAATCAAATAGAAACTTCTTTAATACAACTGTCGTGTAAAAATACGACAAAATATAGCTGAGTTTTTACATGAATATTATCTCATAGACAATATCTAAACTCAAATTCAATCCTCATTACACTTATAATCACACTAAGTAGTGAGGACTACTAAAATAACCATCTCGGACCGTCGCTCCATTCCCCCCCAACTACTCCCGGCTACGTTCTCATTTCCTGAGGAGAACAATGAAAGCAAAAGGGTGAGCTCAACCAACCCAGTAAGAAATATTATGATTAAGATAATGCAGAATAAATTATCATTAGCCTTCAACAGTGTTAAACTAATAAAATACAATAAACATTAAGTTTAACTGCAGCAGAACAAGCAATCCATTAGAAGAGTAAAGTAGAGTATGATATCTACTATCTTCTATGATTTAAAAAGTTTATCATCAATTTTATCGCTGAGACTCAGCTTAATAAATAAACCACATCATCGAATCATCCCTGCACTATAGTCCAATGATATTCATGTAATCATCAATGGTCATGATTATACCGAATAATCCCTGGTCATAATCATACCAACAACTGTCCATCAATGGACTACGGGCCAATGAGGACTTTTACCACATCATTTGTAACATTACGGGTCATGATTATACCGAATGATCCCTGGTCATAATCATACCAATCAACATTCCATCTATGCACGTAAGCCAAAAATGGCTTTCATCACAATATAAGCATGAGTAGTGCTCTGGGTAAATAGTAGTATGTGAATAGTACTCGTGAATAGTGCAAAAATCATGAAATTTTTTGTTATGAATAGTGCTCTGGGTGAATAGTACCCCGTGAATAGTACTTTATGAATAGTACTCCTTAATAGTACCCGTGAAAAGTACTTTGTGAATATTACCGTATAAATGAATAGTACTCATGGACAGTACTCCGGCATGAAAAGCTTAAAATTTAACAAGAATGTGCAAAAATTATCCTTATGAAACGATACTAGATGAAGCGCAAATTTCAAGGATATTCTTCTAATTTCACGGAGTATAGAAGCAATACTTTAACAAAATGAGGGTATAATCAGGAATATGAGACAAAATAATATTACTCACATACTGCAGAGTATGGAAGAAAATATTATTCCTTATGAATACTGAACAAAAATAATATCCCTTACCTTAGAAGAAGACTGGATACTAGAATAGTGAAGTAGCAAAATACTATTCTTCTTTCTCTCTATAGCTTCTCTCTCTATAATTGCTCTTGTGAGTCTTAGTGAATTGGTGAGAATGAAATAAGAATGAGCTTCTATTTATAGGAAAATATAGTTTCAATAATTGCACGCTTTGGGGCTCAAAATACTACAGTATAATACCTTCATCTTTTCCTTCATTTTTAATCTAGTCCTGCAAGTATTATCAAACTTGCACCACCTCCCCTAATAGTACATGCATGTGAATCAATAGTACATTCATGTGAATCAATAGTTCTATACATGTGAAAAAGTTGTTACAGTATAGTACCTTCATCTATACCTCCATTTTTAATTTAGTCATGTAAGTATTATCAATCTTGCACCACCTCCCCTAATAGTACACACATGTGAATCAATAGTACATACATGTGAACAAATAGTTATAAGCATGTGAATTAATAGCAATTAATTGCTCATTTATCTGATTAATTATCCGATTGGTCAATATAACCTTATAGAAATAAATGTCAATTTCCACTAACACTAATAATCCAAACACAATGGAAATATCAATTTCATCTTTAACCAACACGAACTTATTCATCATTAATATTATAACTCACAATATTTAACAACCAGATCATTCCCAAGAAAGAGGGGGCTTTCCGATAATGATTTCTCCCTATAGGCGCACAATTAGGTGACCAAACCTCTCCTCGACAGAACTTTCTAGACATCGTCAATATTACAAATAATAATATGAATAACTTTGTCGTCTCAATTATTGATTTAATAATATAAAATATTATGCAAATGATACTGTGACAATAATTGAATCAATAATATGAGAGATATTATGCAGCAATTACTGTAGCAATAATATGCAGGTGATACTGTGACAATAATTGAATCAATAATATGCGAGATATTATGCAGTAATTACTGTAGCAATAATTGAGTATAACCAAGTGACTTCTCACGTAAGCATCAATAATCAATACGCGTCTCTATACAACCACGCAGTACATGAGACTTTTATCACCAAGTAGTTCAACAGTTTAACGGTAAAACTTTCACCATTATTTTTATAAAAAGATATTCCCTGTTAAAACGAATATTCCCTGACCAATCGAATATTTTATAACCACTTGCTTACTTTGAAAAATTTGTAATTATTACCCACAACTATAACATTATATCAAATCCACACCATAATATTCAAAAATATATTTTGAGAAAAATTAATCTTTATTCATAAAATTGGGATCTTCCTGTTACGCCCCCAAAATAGGTATACATCACCCATCTTGAGTCGCTAAATACATGGTACAAAATTCAAATACAACTTAATAATACAGCGGTCATGTAAAATATGACAAAACATAAACTGAGAGTTTTAATAAGAATATTGTCATCTAGACAATATCCACACTCAAAGAAGTCTTCATTACATTTATTGTCACACTATTTAACATAATAGTGAGGACTATTAATGCTGTCATTTGGACCGTCACTCCGTTCCCCAACTAGTCCCGGCTACGTTCTCATTTCCTGAAGAGAACAATGAAAGCAAAAGGGTGAGCTCAACTAGCCCAGTAATAAATATTATGACTAAGATAATGAAGAATAAATTATCGTTAGCCTTCAACAAATGTTAAAGCGATACAATATAACAAACATCAAGTTTAATCTGCAATGAACAAGCAATCCATTAGAAGAGTCAAGTAGAGAATAAAATCTACTATCTTCTATGATTTAAAAGGTTTTTCATCACTTTTATCGCTGAGACTCAGCTTAATAAATAACCCACATCATCAAATCATCACTGCACTACAGGTCAAGGATATTATTTAGTATCATGACCACGAATTATCCATGCACTACGGGCCAAAGATAATCATGTTTTCATCAACGGTCCTGATCATGCCATAAAACAATTCATCTTTGCACCCTTGGCCGAAGAGAATCCATAGCCATAATCATACCAAAAACTGTCCATCAATGCACTACGGGCCAATGAGGACTTTTTCCACATCATTTGTAACATTATGGTCATGATTATACCGAATAATCTCTAGTCATAATCATACCAAGTCTATCTATGCACTACAGGCCACAGATGACTTTCAACATAGTATAAGCATGAGGATGATGACAATTCAATAAAACAAGTTCAAGAATAAATTTTAAAGATTTATAAATTAATTTATCCTGAACTCAATAATGTCCAAATTGTCAACATGATACTGCTTTGTGGAGTAAAATTCAAGAATACTCAGAAGAATATTTTCATGAAAAGATACTAGATGAAGCACAAATATCCAGGATATTCTACTAATTTCATGGAGTATAGAAGTCAAAACTTTAACCAACTGAGTATAATAGAATATATGAAACTGCAAATGGATTTTCACCCGCCATGCGGCAATCCACGTATACAGATCATTTCCACAATTTAATAAGGAATGAATACAAAGGATCATTCACCATGCATGTGGTAATCCACATAAACAAGTTATTCCAACAGAATAATAAAGAATGGAATAACAAAAGAATTCACCATGCATGCGATAGATCGCACAGACAGGTTATTCCCAACAGAATAATAAATAATGGAACCAAGTCATGCGTAAAAACCGTGATGTATGGATATTAACGAGAATAATAAAGAGTGGAACTGTGTCATGCGTGAACGCACATGCATGGATATTCGGCGAATAATAAAGAATGGAACCAGGTCATGCGTAATCCGCACAGACAGGATATTCCGATAGAATAATAAAGAATGGAATAACAGATGAATTTCACCATGTATGCGGTACTTCGCATAGACAGGTTATTCCAACATAATAATAAAGAATGGAATAACATAAGCTCTCTTCATGAATACGAAAGAAATAATACCCCTTACGAGTACAACAAATAATATCCCTTACCTTAGAAGAAACTGGATATAGGAGTAGTGAAGTAGTAGAATACTTTTCTTCTTTCTCTCTATAGTTTCTCTCTCTAGAGTTTTAGTGAATTCGTAAGAAATAATGAAGGAATGAGCTTCTATTTATAGGAGAATGGACTGAATAGTAACTAATTCATGAATGGTCCAGATTGATTTACTATACAGTGTTAATAAAATATTCTAATAAAACAAATCTTTTAAATAAAATATAATATATTCTATTTATAATCTAATAAACCAAATAACTTTATAAAAGTATTCTGTTTTATATAAAAAGATTTTACTATGCAAAACACTATGCATAATAGAATATAATATATTCTATTTATAGTCTAATAAAATAAATAACTTTATAAAAGTATTCTGTTTTATATAAAAAGCTTTTCTGTTTTATTATATTAATAATACTAATAAAATAAAATTTATATATATATATATACATATATAAACATCCGTGACTTCATAAAAAAACACCTCAATATATTTAACAATATTTATCATCATTATTATAATTCACAATATTAATCGACCAGGTCATTCCCAGGAAAGAACGGCTTTCCAATAAGGATTCCTCCCTATTGGCGCGCAATTAGGTGACCAAACCTCTCCTTGGCAGAACTTCTAGACATTGTTAATATTGTAAATAATAATATTAATAACTCTGTCATCTCAATTATTGATTTAATAATATATAAAATATCGACAATAATTGAATAAAATAATGTAAGATACTATGCAACAATTACTGAAGTAATAATTGAACAAAACTAAGTGACTTCTCACGTAAGCATCAATAATCAATACCATGTGATACTATGCAACCACGCGTATTCCGGTACTTTTAACACCGGGTGTTTCAACAGTTAACGGTAAAACTTCCGCCGTTATTTTCATAAAAATATTTTTTTCGTTTTCTCAATTCGACAATAATTCCGTTGTGGGGTCTACCAATGATTGTACCATCGTACGGATATTCCCTGTAGACATTCGAAATTTTTTTCTCGCACAATCCGTTACTTAACAATACTGAGGGGGCGTAATCGTCTTTCGGAGATAACCCTGGAAGACAACTCATATTCATTCCGGATACCACCGTAAATTCAGTCTCCATTCCGGATACTACCGGAGGATCAGTTCACAACCCAGAACACACACCGGAAGGATCATTTCCAACCTCAGAGATAACCCCGAGTTTCGTCCTTGGAGATAACCCCAAGGAATGTTGTTGCAGTTCCGGCGATAACTCCGGAAATGCTTGTTTCAAACACATGCGATCAACTTCAATCTCAGCCCTCCTACCGAGGCACTCATACCTCAGACCCGGAGCTAACACCGGGAAGACAGGTTCTCTTACAGATGACATTGCGACATTCAAACACTTGCATCAGTCCAATCTCAGATGTAACCCTGAGCAACGTCTGCTTTCTGCTCAAACCAGTAATAACCCCGGTGAGGAGCCAAACGTCATCTTACCACATCAACGTTCTCTCTCACAAGATGATATCGCAGCATACCAACAAGTAGTCCAATCTCAGATATAACCCCGGCCAAACGTCATCTTACCACATCAACGTCTGCTTTTAACTCAAATCGGCGATAACCCCGGCAAGGAGTCAAACATCATCTTGTCTCCGCATCACCTGTACGTCGTCTCGACACTTCAATACATACATACATACATACAACAATGTCCTTCAAGAACCAGGATATCCAATCCCGAGTGACTATTACACGTGGCAGTACTTTGGATAGAATTTGAAACTTGAAGACCATGGGCATGGTCCTCTCTTCTTGACTTCGTACAACCTCTAATCCATGTCATTGCGTAACTCTCGACATAAGCTATCCGAAGAAGGTCACATATACCTCGTTCGGAAGCTCGGATTGAAGTTCTGCAAGTTTGAGCGGACATTATAATGTGTAAGTGCATGTACTTCGAGAAGACGGGACCTGTGAAGCCCGGGCCCACTACGACTAGCCGCAGATACACCTGCGGCCATCAGTCTATAAATATAGGCTGATGGCCAGCCATTTGAAGGGAGAGAAGAGAGAGAAAAGGCGAGGAAGCCCTGTCCATTTTGCTCTATACACACCCATATTGAGTGTTTCCTTTTTTGTTAGCTCACATATAGCTATCTTTTGTCCGGTGGAAGCTGAGTATTTATCCAAATAGAGTTATAGAAGTCTACTTTGGCAGCCCACTGTAAGCCTTCTCATATTCTATAAAGCTTTCTTCTCACATTATCACACACTGTTGTACACGTTGAGAGTCGTGTGAGTGTGTTTTCCCGGACTTCGGTCCGTGGTTTTCATTTATGTCTGTATATATATACTTATATATATGTATATATTTTTATACGGACTAACATTATCAAGTTATGCCTCGATCGAGCCTAGACTTCGGTCTGGAGCATTTATTGGTTTTTATATATATATATACTTATATATATAAACTGTTGTCGACTACATTCGATGAGATTAGATTCACATCCAGTGCGTTTAATTGCTTATATATATATATATATATATATATATATACTTATATATATATAATTGTTGTCGGACATATCCTATGAGCCTGGATTTTATATCTGGAGCATTTACTGCTTTTATATATATATATATATATATATATATATATATATATTTATATTCTCGTCCTGCCTGGAGTTCACTTCATGGTAGTTGATCGCTTTTTACAGCTTTATTTACATTCAAGTCCCGCCTGGAGTTCATTTCGTGGCGGTTGATAGCATTTATTGCTTTATTTACATTTTTGATCCCCCGTGGAGTTGCTTCGTGGTGGTTTATCATGCGCACGCACACAAACACACACACACACACACACACACACACACACACACATATATATATATATATATATATATATATATATATATATATTTACAGCTTTATATATATAAAACTGCATACTGCTTTCCATACAAATTGTAGTATCATGTGAGCCTAGTAATCATGTGATCATAGATTCAGTCTACTAAATCTAGATTCAGTTCCCATGATGGACTTTTTCCAACTGTAAGCAGCTTATACATTATTTACAATGTCTGAATTTCCTTGGATGGTTGTCATGCCCATAAGGAGTTCGACATTGCTATATATTATTTTCTCGTAGATGCTTCGCATCTCGAAAGTAAAAGCAAACTAGCCGAACATTTAGACAATAAAATGGAAATATGAAAAGGTCTTAATTCCTATTGAGCACAGGGTTTGAACACCTCTTTTATAAAACTTCATTGATATATCCTGGTTAAAACTGAATTTTGCTATAAATTTAAACCCGGTGTATATAGGTGTGAACGAGGCCTCGCACTACTTTCCAGATAATTGCACATTGATCCACACACACACACACACACACACACACACATTTATATAATAATTTCTTTAAGAAGTGGCGGTCACCGTGGAAACACGGATGTCGGGGGGTGCCTAACACTTTCCCTCCGCGTAATCAAGCCCCCGAACCCTTAATGAATCTCGGTTTCACAAGACCCGTTTAGCAGTGTCACATCACTAGGTCAATGTGCAAACCTTTTGATTATTCGTTAGTGCAACCGATTAAATACACCAACTGGCGACTCTTAAAGTCCAATTGTCGACATTATACATGTCGGACCTTTTTCACTTATTTTTTCAAACAAATCTCACATTAACATGAGAACACCAAAGAACAAGTAACGAAAAGGGTCATCAAAAAATCCCGACGTCGACAGGTGGCGACTCTGCTGGGGTCTCCAGTAAGAGGGCTTAAGCCGCTATTACAAGCTTTTCAAAATTATTATATGCTTGTGTGTAAATGTTGCATTTACAAATATGATGAATGTTTACGAATGCATCTTAAAATTATTGCACTGCTAAATATCTATTTGTGATATTAGTGCTTCGCACATGTCATCATTTTGCATAAACGATGAGACAAATTGTATGTGAATGTATGTTGTGTGGTCCCTCCACCAGGAGGTTATCCCGTTGGTGTTTGATTACTGGGCCCGTGGGAAGAAAAATTCCCCGGGGCTCAGGAAAGGCACCACTCAGATCCGCTCCAAGTTGAACGACTGGATTAACTTCCCGTCAAGTAGATTGTGATGATCTGGGAACCTTCATGCCAAAAAGTCGCGAGAGTAACCCTAAGATAGGTCAACCTCTGATAAAACAAACGCGAAAGAAAGTCTCTTCATACTTTCCATTTTTTAATTACTTGTAAAAACATTTACTTGTAATTTAATACATGACATGTTATCAATTAACAACCGATTTTGCAGGACAAAATTCCTAAAACGGACATTGTTATGATAACCTTTACATTTACCCTAAGTCTAAACTACATAAGTCTTTTGTAGGGAAGCAATTGGGCACTTACCTTTCAAAATCCGTAAAGGCCACGAGCTCTGTACCAATCATGTCTTCTTCCAACCCGCCTAACAACGCTTTTCCGAGAAGAATTTGTGGATTGAGTAAAAAATCATGCACTTGGTCGTTTCTACTAAAAGAATTGCACCAGTCCGGTTAAGTGCGAAGATACCTATACATACGTAATCCTCTACACAAGGAGGAGTCCAAGGTGCCTGAAAAACAATTCCGAACCTCGGTTGGATACGACCAACAAAGACCACGAAAACACCCATCTCAAAGGAGATCCAGAGACCTTTGGTGATATATCGGTGTAAGGTCCTTCAAATGGAGGAAACTATCCGTGTTCTCAAAGGATTGGAATACATGGCGGTGTTTCATATCTGAGACCTTTGCATATTTCACGGTAAAAAGATATCAGAGAAATTCAAAACCCCTGATTTTGAAAAATATGACGGATTAGGGGATCCTTATACCCATTTAAAGGTATTCATTGGAGAACTTGGATCTTACGCGGAAAATGAAAAGCTCAAAATGTAGCTATTCCAGAAGAGTCTGACTGGAGAAGCCCGTTCATGGTATACCAGATTGGACAACTCAAAGATCCATAGTTGGGAAGAGCTGGCTCACGCCTTTCCTCACTCAATACGCTTTTCGATCTCGAGATGGCTCTGGCCGATACCAAATTACCAAGGTCAAGAAACAGTTTAATGAGTCATTCAGAGAGTATGCTCAAAGGTGGAGGCGCCTTGCTGCTCAAGTTATTCCTTCCATGACCGAATCAGAGATGGTCATGACTTTCATAGATGTACAGGAAGCTCCTTTCTATGAAAGAGTTCTAGCTGGTATTGGTAAACCATTCTTCGAAATGATCAAACACGGAGAAATGGCTGAAATGGGATTGAAGTCTGGAAAGATTCAAGACCTAGCTGCTCTCAAAGCAGTTGCTGAGCACATCCAATCCAGATCTTATGGAAACAACCCCCGGAGGGTCCATAAAAAGAAAGAGGAGGATGTTTCCTTGATACTACAAGGACAGAAAGGCAATCAAAGCATGCCTATACAGAGGAGAAACTACTCCCCTCTTCAAGCACAATCTTCAAACCCTCCATTGCCTACAAGTGGAGAAGCAAAACAACCTCGAACGTTCACACCCTTAGGGGACTCGCTCGAGAGTATTCTTGTTCTTCTGACTACTCAGAAGAAAATTACACGTCTTCTTCCACCAGCCAACCCTAATGGGAGGGGTTTTGATGCTACTCGGAAGTGTGCTTATCATGCTGGAGCACCCGGACATGGCACTTAAGATTGTTGGACCATGAAACACAAGATCGTGGTCACTAGACCAGATCAATCTCATAGACAACGGTGAGATCGTGGTCACTAAACCAGATCAACCTCATGTGCAAGACAACCCTCTTCCCCAACACAAGGAAGAAGAGGTCAACATGACCAGCTGGAGAACTGTACAAGGTTCCAATTCTAATGGCGAATCATCCCAACCCATCATAGATGGTGTTGACAAATGGAATTATGCAAAGTTCCAGTTTACCATGGAACGAAAGATGAAAGCTCTTTGCAAGCAAATTGAGCAATTGGCAGAACTGGTGACCCATTAGCATCAAGTTACGCGCTAATTAATTAAACAGGAGCATGCCTATCTCCTTCCATTTGTTATGAATACTCCACCATCACCTTCAGAAAGCGAAGCTATGGAGGAAAAGGTTGTAAAGAGAGCAAGTGCTAAAGCTCGTCGTGATTTTGCCAATCAAAGGGAATTCACCTATCTCGACCAATCTATGGAGGAGATCTTTCAAATGTTGATCAACGAAGGAAGAATTACATTCCTTCTACCTCCAATCAATCCCTGCTCCGGACGGTTCAATAAGATGAAGTGTGTCAGTATCATTCACACTCTCGCGGTCACAATACAGAAGAATACTGGGCACTCCGCCATCTCATTCAGAATCTTATTGATAGTGGTGTCCTGCAAATTGCAGATGATTACACTGTGCAAATCAAAGGTGGGAATACATGTCCTACCAAATGGAAGGAATCAATCGCAGTTATATCCAATATGGATAATGAAACTGTTAAAGTATTTCCTATACAACCCATTCAACTCAAAGGAGCTGACAATCCTTTGAAAGTGGCCGCACCTGAGCCAATTCCTCTACCCGTCAGCCCACAACATCCTGTTGTTAGCTTGCACAAGGTTCCATGGAATTATGGAGAAGCTGAAAGAACTACGTCTCATACTACTGCTACAGTGTCGAAGGATAATCCACTGTATCTTCCTCAACGGGATATAAAGCCTACTTGCAAAGCCAAGGGGAAGATTCCCATGGAGAAGATTGAAAAATTCCTCCGCACTATGGGCCACAATGAAGCCAAAGTGGTTTTAAGCTTACGACAAGCTCCACACCAGATATCTATTTTGGATTTGGTTTTCTCCTCCGAAGATCATCGGAAGATTCTATTATAGGTTTTGTACAAAGCCTATCTGCCAAAATTAGTAGATGTGGAAAGATTTTAACATCTGGTTGATCACATTTTCAACAACAATGTGATATCCTTCATTGATGACGACATACCGCCCGAAGGGACCGGTCATTGTAAGCCACTACACATTGCAGTGTTATCCTCTGGGTACATGCTAGCAGGAGTTCAGATAGATGCAGGGTCATCTCTAAATATCTATTCTTATGCCACCCTAGTAAAGATGAATAGCAATCTCAATCGGATCCAGAGTAGCCACACAGTTATTCGAGCTTTTGATGGATCCCGATGAAACACCGTCGAAAAGATTGAATTGCCAATTGAGATTGGCCCTAATACATTTAATGTATCCTTCCATGTCCTAAAGATAGATTCATGATACAACTTGCTATTGGGAAGACCATGGATACGTATGGCTGGAGCTGTTCCCTCCACATTACATCAACAACTCAAGTACATTATCAACAATAGTCTAGTCACTGTTAATGCTGAGCCGGAGTATCCTGAACAAGGAGATCTGCCAATCATCAATTTTAACTCTGAAGTTGAGCCGGCCAGTTTTTATACCTTGGAAGTGAGCAACACTCAATATCAACATATTGAAGCACCACTTCCCGTACCCAAGATTTTTGCCGAGGTTTATGCTTCGCTTACTCAAGAAATGATGATATTGGGTTATCAGCCTGGATAAGGGCTTGGTAAAGACAAGCAGGGTATTAAGCACCCTATTCAAGTGTCCAGTCAAACTGGGACAGCTGGGCTAGGCTATTCTGCCAGTTCCAATCATAGGAATCCGCATAAACACCGGTCGGTTCCTCAAGCTTCCGCCACACGACGATGTTTTCACTCTGCACCTCACGAGCGGATACAGTCTCCAGTTAAGGTGCCAGCACATATTATGACTATGCTGTTTCCCAAGTCAGTGCCCTTCAAAGCCAAGGAGGTGCTGATTCCTGATCCAGAAGTGGAAGAAAGGGAACATAAACGTAAGCATGACATTGCCTTGATGATGGCAGGCGTGTACATCATTGTTCATGATGAACATACAAACAGATACACCCCAGACGATGATTGCCCAGATGTTATGGTTATCATTCGGGAGAAGGAGGACAATGGCGATCCTCCCATCACTGCAGTCCCTCAGGACTTTGCCCTCGACAATTGGAACAGTATTCCATGCATTGGTCGACGAGGGTAAAACGGGCAGAAAATCCCTCTGCCCTATAGATAACTTTAATTGCTTACTTTTCTTTACAAGATTAGCGGTTATTTTATCAAGTACATGCTAACACTTTTGTATGATCGAGCGATTTGCATATATTAAGTGAAAGCATACTTTATTTGAGGACTCGAATTTAGATGTGCTCTGCATTTTGCGATGAGGTGCCTTCTCTCCACAAGGGCCGTAACTTTGATGCAAAGTTGGACTCAGACTTGATGGACATTCAAGAGGACATTGAGACACCTCAAGAGATTAAGGGATGGGTCACAGATAAGCCTAAACCCAACCTTGACCAAACTACTCCTTTCAATCTTGGAACCTTAGAAAATCCTAAGCTAATCCAGATTGGTTCAGACCTCACTCCAAATCAACGGATTGACATGGTTGTAATATTAACCCAATTACAGGATGTGTTTACGTGGTCTCATGAAGACATGGTGGGTTTGTCCACTGACATTGTTCTTCAACGCCTTTCCATTAAAGAAGGATTCAAGCCAGTTAGGCAAAAGCTCAGGCGATTAAAACCTGAGTGGAGTTTGAAAGTCAAAGAAGAAATTGTGAAACAATTTCAAGCTGGCATCATCATGGTGTCCACATATCCAGATTGGATATCCAACATTGTTCCCGTGCCTAAGCCAGGAGGAAAGGTGCGAGTTTGCATGGATTACCGGGATTTGAACAAAGCTTGCTTGAATGATAGCTTTCCCGTGCCTTTTATCCACATTCTCATTGACAATACTGCTCAATATGGTATGTACTCCTTTGCGGATTGCTTTGCGGGGTACAATCAAATTATGGTTGCTGAGGAAGACCGTGAGAAAACTTCTTTCATCACGCCTTGGGGAACTTTTTGCTACAAACGGTTGTCATTCGGCCTCATCAATGCCGGGGCAACCTACCAACGAGCTATGACGGCTCTTTTCCACGATCTAATGCATAAAGAGATAGAGATCTATGTGGATAACATCATTGTCAAATCCCGGAAGGAGGAGGACCACTTAGACCATCTCAAGAAGCTATTCAACAGGTTGCGTAAGTACAACTTGAAGTTGAATCCAGCCAAGTGCGCCTTTGGTGTTAAATCAGGCAAGTTGCTAGGTTTCCTAGTAAGCCACAAAGGGATTGAACTGGATCCTACCAAAATCCAGGCCATCAAGGAAATGCCCATTCCTCAGACAGAGAAGAAAATACGGGGATTTTTGGGAAAAATCAATTTCATTAGCAGGTTCATTTCTCAACTCACAGCAACCTGTGAGCCCATCTTCAAGCCATTAAGGAAGAACTCCTCCATGAAATGGAATGATGAGTGCCAGAAAGCCTTCATTACAATTAAAGAGCAACTGATTAACGCTCCTGTCTTGGTACCTCCCAGGGATGATGTTCCCCTATTTATGTATTTGTCCATTAATGATAATGCCATGGGATGCATGATGGGCAAAAAGACAATAGAGGCCAAGAACGAGCTATCTATTACCTCAGCAAAAGATTCAACACCAGTGAACACAAGTACACTTTGATTAAGAAGACTTGTTGTGCTTTAGCATGGGCTTCCATGAGATTACAGCATTATCTCCATGGTCACACAACCCATCTCATATCCTGCATGGATCCTCTCAATTATGTGTTCAACAAGCCCATACTAAATTGTTGGCTGTCCAGATGGCAGTTGATCCTACAACAATTTGACATTGTCTACGTGATGCAAAAGTCTGTCAAGGTCAAGGAATTTCGGATCAACTGGCCGCCGCACCTGCAGGGGACTACAAACCCTTGGAGACATACTTCCCCGATGAAGGGGTAATGATGATTCAGCAACACCATCAGTACGATGCATGCCATACGTGGAAAATGTATTTTGATGGAGTCATTATCTGAAGGCTTTGGAGCCGGAGCGGTTTTAATACGGAAGCGGGGAGCAAAGATCCCGTCGTCGTCAAGTTGCGATTTAAAGACCAACAACACAACCGAGTATGAAGGTCAGATCATGGGGAAACTTGCCCGCTCAATGGGCATTAAAGTGTTAATCTGCACTTTGGGGATTCCGAATTGGTAATCAAAAAATCCACGGGAATCTATCAAACTAAAGAATTACATTTGCTGCCTTACCATCGGCAAGTTTTACAAATGGCTTTGGAGTTCGAAGAAAACACCTCTTTACACATTCCTCGTAATAGGAATGATTTTGTGGATGCATTAGCAACGTTGGCCTCCTTGGTTCACATACCTGACAAGGAAAACATGCCAAGCATCACATTTGCTATGCAAAAAGCCCCAGCTTATGGGAACTACATTGGAGAAGTATCGGATGAGCTACCTCCCGTCCACCACCCTTGGTATCAGCATATCAAGGAGTATCTGCGAGATGGATCTACACCCGCTGAGGCGAGCCTAACTGAGAAGAGGCGGATCCATCGACTTGCTATGAAATTCTACCTGAGCGGAGATGCACTCTACAAGAAAGATGCAGGACTAGGTCTCCTCAGATGTCTAGACAAAAACCAAGCTCAGAGGCTCATGGATGAGATCCATAGTGGAGTATGTGGCCCACACATGAGTGGCCCCTTACAATAGGATATTATTGGCTTACACTCAAAGCTGACTGTGATGATCATGTCAAGAGGTGCTATCAATGCCAGGTCCATGGGAATATTATCCACGCCCCTCCAAGGGAGCTCTATAATATGAGTTTACCCTGGCCCTTCTCAATGTGGGGAATGGACGTAATCGGGCCCATCGAGCCCAAAGCCAGTAATGGTCATCGATTCATATTCACCATGATCGACTACTTCACCAAATGGGTAGAAGCAGCTTCCTTACCCAAGGTTACTAAAGAAGTTATCATTGCTTTCATCAGAAACAATGTCGTCTGTCGATATGGACAACCAGAGGTCATTGTGTCGCTAAGAACCTCAACAACAAAATGATGGAGGAGTTATGTAGTAAATTCCATATCAAACACCTTAACTCCGTCATCTACTATCCAAAAATGAATGATGTTGTAGAAGCGGCAAATAAAAACATTAAAAAGATCATGCAAAAAATTTCCGCCAATCACAAAGGATGGCCTGACCTCTTGCCTCAGACTTTATTAGCCTACAGAACTTCCATGCGAACTTCCACTGGGGCAACCCCCTACTCACTAGTCTATGGGATGGAAGCACTGCTCCCCATAGAGGTGGAAATGGAATCCCTCAAAGTATTAATGGATGCTCAGTTGGGTGAGGACCAATGGGTACAAGACATGTATCACCAATTGTCTCTAATAGACGAAAGGAGAACCGCGACAATCTTCCATGGTCAATTATATGAACAAAGGATCGAACGATCCTACAACAGAAAAGTTTGACTACGGCAGTTCAAACAACATGACTTGGTTTTGAATAAGATCATTGACAACCAAGATCAATCTAAGGGAAAATTCTCTCCTAACTGGGAAGGCCCATTTGTTGTCAAGGAGGTATTGACAGGAGGTGCTCTTAGATTGCAGGAAATAGACGGCGATGAATTTCCACAGCTTATCAACTCGGACACCTTAAAACGGTACTATGTCTGATGTTGCCATCAAACAAACATCTTGGTTTTGATCATCAAATCACCAGTTATTCTGGTTTTGAACCCTTTCCTTCCTACATACTCTTTTGCCCCTCAGGGAAACATACACTTCAAACCAGCAGCCTGGTTTCCACTTCAGTTCAAACTTTTCATACAATTTCGGTTATCCTTAAGACGGGATTTAACCTTCCATACAACTTTGGTTATCCTGAAGACGGGATTTAACCTTTCACGTTTGCAGTTTATCCTGAAGACGGGATTAAAACTTTTCTACGTTTGCAGTTTATCCTTAAGACGGGATTAAATTTTTCTACGCTTGCAGTTGGTCTTGAAGACGAGATCAAACTTTTTCATACCTGCAGTTTGTCCCCATTATGGGATCAAACTTTCTTCTCCCCGCAGTATAGCCTGCACATGGGATTTACGCTTCTCTTCGCCTTCAATTCGTCCTGAGGGGCAAACTACGTCGATCTGATCTCCTCTTTAATAGGAGTACGTAGGCAACTATATTCCATATGGCCCGGTCGCAAAAACAACAAAAACATTTCTGCCACTTTCTCTAAAAAAAAAACAACAAAAACATTTCTACACCTCTTCTGCCTTTCACAATCAAGCGTTGAACCTCTTACGCTAGGTTTGAACTACACAGACTTGATCTCCTCTTCAATAGAAGTACGTAGGCAGCCATTCATGGTGCAGTCTAACCCCTACTAGAACAACATACTTGTCACACGATACTGGGATCAACCTTTAATTCGCCACATTTCATTGGTTTCAGATCAAAGGGATGGAATTACCCAACCTCTTCTCACAAATAGAAGATTCGGTGACCATCTAAGCTGCGATCGTGCCTCAAAGAGCAATACCAACCCATAAGAGATGGAATTAACTAGGCTTCTCACAAATAGAAGTACTGGCGACCATCTGTGGTGCGGTCAATCTCAAAGAGGAAGAAACCATTCTCCTCTCCACATTTCACACGAGATACAAATTCCCAAGACACCAAAGATGGTAGAGATTCATACAGATCAATGATCCGTTCTAAGAGATCTTGCGACGTCTCAATGTCCATCTATCAAGGATAAGTTCAGAATGCATCAGGATCATAAGGCCCTGAAGAAACAGGCAACTATCAAGCAAGTATCAAGGCATAACTAAAAGGGAAGTGAATCAAAATATATTTCCCTACCATACATAATACTGTTTGATATATACATATGTGTTATACATGATAAAATGGCTAAGCTAGTTTGTGCAGGAAAATACAAAGCTATCTACAGATCTGTATACAGGCGAACTATCAGATCTAACATGGCATCCCTCTCTAAAGATGGAGGTAACACTGCAAGCTCCTGTCCAAGGGTATTTACACGAGCTAGCAAATTTGAGGCTAACTGCATAGTGGCATAGTGCTCATCAATGTAAGCATTCATGTCGGCAAGACTGACAGTCATCTAGGATCTCACTGAAGTACTATCTGCGATGGCCACATCCCTAGCAGATAAGGCGGCATCTCGCTCCACTATCAAAGCATCCCTGGCTGATCTAGCCTCATCCCTCTCTAATAGAGCGGCGTCTCTCCCATCAAGAGCTGTCAACATCGCGGCCCTAGCCTGATCTATATCATAGGTCATCAAATGTAAGCTCTGCTCCAGATGCTGTGCCGAATACTGAGCAATAGTGGCACTCGGGGTGGGAGAATCCATCATATATGCTAGCAACCCAGCAGTCAAGTCATCGATGGGAACGTCAGCCTCCTCTATAGGCTCCTCATCGTCAGAATTAGTCTCCTGCACTGTGGATACTACCACAACCGATGCAGTATCTGTCTCCATCCATGCGGAATACTCTACAAAATAACCTGGATAACTGACGAAAAACTCAGCCAGCTCTCGCTGATCCCAACAGGTATATAACCTGGATCTGTCCTCCGCTGATAAATGGTGTGAAGCGAAGCGCTGACTCATCGCCCCTCATAAGGATGAAAATCTCGAATCGGTCAAACCGACACATCACGGCCGATGGGTGGTAAGTAATCATGCCCTCAATCCAAAGAAGAGGTAGGTAATCCATGCCCGAGAGCATGAGTAATGAAGCGATGAGGGTGAGACAAGCCACGAACACGGCAATATATATAAATGGATCTCTAATCCTCGCCAGAAAGGCGACCACGATGTAGCTTCAGACACCAGTAGAGGGTGAAAGGAGTATGACATGGCTATATCATGGGTAAAACAAAACCCCTGCCGTCTAAATGTATCAATCGGTCTCAAGTGTGACATAAACCACATATACAGTATGACTGAACTACCTGTGAACACTCCTGGGATAGGTGTAGCAGTATGTAGCTGACCTCAGTGTCTCTGCAACAATCATCGGTACAATGGTATGACCCTCCCTGAGAGCTCTCACTGCCATAATGACGCCGATATCCAATTTCATCCATATACTAGTGGCATGTAGGCGATGACAATATGCATAGCAGTAATACATCCACTCTGGTTGAACGCCAATGATCCTCCGGTGTGGTGAAATCCCCGGAATGCCGTGCATAACTATCCTCAGAGCCAAATCTGTCAAACAAAAAACGTTGGGATATCACATGGCTGGATGTAATCTCGTCCTCTACCACTCTACGTCTCAATCCGGTGAGGGTCATGAACTGTCTACTCATGTCTCCGATAGCCATATGCACGCAAGGTTTGTCCAGCGGCATCATCGTCAACTGTGCATACTCCTCCAAAGTAGGAGTCAACTCCTGGGTGTCAAATCGGAAAACCTGCCTCTCCGATACCCAGTGCTCTAGCATACTCTCTACAAATCCTATGGGAAATTGAAACATCAACAGGGTCATAGTATGCTGCAGCAAATCATCTACGATCACCATGTTTGATGGTGATATACTATCATACCATGAGCGCATACCATATACGATCACCCAAATGCTGGATGAAGAAATGTGCCCGGTCCAACTGCCGGGTCAATCTATCAATCTGTGTCACATGAGTCGGATCTCTGACACAGGCTAGCCAATCCGTTATCATCACGAATCCTGGAACCATATCCCCCATGAACTGTGTGGCGCGGGTCTGAGCTCCAATAGTACGAGGGATCCACCAATGCTGGAATATCTCCTGAGTGCAGGGGCCCTCTGACAAAGTAAAACCGTCAATCCCCAACAACGGGATGTCAATGACGGGTGACTGCGAAACAGGCCAATAATGCCTGACAGGAGGCAAGATCGGCATACGGATCTCTCTCTGTAGTGCTCCTGATAGCACGCTCTCCTAAGTAGAGCTCCCATCCTCCATCTGTGAAGAGAGGAATCCTGCGGGTGGAAATGACGTACTCAACTCCAGTCGGATACCCATCCTCAAATCCAACTCCCAAATGTTCCCCAGAGTTGGGAACCCATGTAATGACACCTGCTGTCAACAACTCCAGCTGCAGGCGACAATGAGTGAAACCCTCAGCAACATGGACCTCCGCCAGTATGGAATGATGCCATTGTCATCCTCGTGGATAGGTATCTAAAACTAACACGTTCATAGGGCATAAATATGGAAGCCTCTCATAGGCCCAAAACTGCCAACACAAAGGCAAACATCTGCTGTCAGTCAACACTCTTAACCTATACATGGAAAAAGACAAGAGAAATACTCATCAGCAGAAATGGGTAGAATCCTAACCATGCCTCGGTCAAGCCCTGCGAACGCATGTACATTCCCCTGAGGAAGTAGGCAAAGGTTTAGGAACCCCAATCATAGTCTCCTATACGGTCCACGTGTCGAGTGGTACTGATCAAAGCGAAGGACACCGTAGAGGAATTATCTGCTATGAAGCAGCCCCTAATGATCATCAGGAACAATCGTCGAAGAATGCGGTTCCTAACTCTCACATCATCGGGTATAGGCTCACTCAACAGCCCGCTCATAGCATCTACGCTCAAAGGACCCGTACGAACAGTCCTGCCCTTGAACGCCTCTGCTGGAACTCTCAACAAGGATCTGACGGCAGTAGGGGTGATATCCTCCGTACAAGGCACTGGATCCCCTCCAAACTCCATACCTGTGATAAACCGCCAATCCATCGGCGTCATCATCACCTCACAGTCCAGGAAATGGAGTGAGTGAGTCTGGTAAAACCACCGCTCAGACAATGCCCTGAGGTAACCCCAGGGACAGTGACGGGGAAGAATGGAAAAGAACGCTCCAAATCCCAACCATGCACAATAGCTCTATAGTCATCATGCAAGGCCTGATACATAGAGTGGATGCTAAACCCGATTCCCTCGAGGTTTGTGTGAAGCAGGAACCTACATCAAATCTGAGATCAACATCGTAATCCTTCACTCCTCATCAATAGGAAACAAGGAAGATTAAAGATCTAACTTCATACCTCGTTTGCATGCAGGTATATTGAAGGATGCCGAATCAAGTCACCCAGAAGATCTGGGTTCGCCACTTGAATTCCTGGCAACTCCCTACGGGGAACACGTACAGCAGGAGCAGGAACCTCGATTGGTACATCCTCCTCCTCATCCTCGACATTCGGCACTTCAACCCGGATAGGACGTATCACAGCCTCTACCAAACGACGAGGCTGTCTAACAGACCAGCGCTGAGGCTCTTCAGAAGCCCTCCTCCGTACACCTGAAGTGGTCCTACAGGAACTTCTCGGCTAATCCGGATCCATAATATCTGGACAATAAATCTTCAAATCACCTCAGAAAGGGTGTAGTAAATTCTTACCTGGAGTTTTTCAACATGCATGCATGCATTATTTTAACATACATCTACAGTAGAGTTAAAAATGCATGAATAATCATTCCTACATTTTGGGAAAATTTTGACATAGCCCCTTTGTAAATGGGACTATCCACATGCACATAGGCATGACTAAGTGGCCATTCGAGCGTGGCTTTTGTACCACACAAATATATGCATCCTATATGCATTTTATACATTAACGAAAAAAATGTAAGTGTAGTCTAATTACCAGGATTATTTTGCTTGTTTACCTTTACTCATTTGTCCTCAGATAGGATAAGAAATGACAGTAAAAGGTGCCAATTTGACTATTTCAAAAGTTAAATTTTTTTCACATCATTATGTTCAGCATGGTTTAATACTAACATTTACTATGTTAAAAATATTTTTTATCAAGTCATATCAGCATGCATATTCTCTACTATGTGTCTAAATGCATTTCATGTGATAAGTCATTTTCCAACGGATAAAAATTGGAAAAAATACATGCATACGTTACCAAGATAGTGAAAAATGATTGTATGGTAGTAGATTATGCAGAAAGTTACCCGAACTCAACAAGTCTGATGAGAAGCTCTCAGATTTCCTTCGTCGCGCAGCTTGAAATGACTTATGAAAGCAACCTTTGGGCTTTACATCACCACGGTTGGTCAGTGAGTCCCACTCATTGCTTCTTGCAGTGTACTTGTGGCACTCCTACATGGGTCCCACACCTCCGGCTTGCTCCAATTAGAGTTGTAAAGGAGGTCTCGCAAGCTGAAAAGGCCAAATCAGGAATAAAAGCACTACGCGATTGAGCAAAATAGCCCGGAATCCTGGTGTTCATGTGTCTAACTCTGGCTCCACATGTTCCACATTGGTATTCACCTACATACAAGGTATACGATACCAGTGGCCTCAGCTTTCACAAATCATGCTTGGCAATACCCCACAAAGGTCCGATGCCGTCAATGAGCGTCAGGCAACCCTGACGAATCCCCGGTGGGGGTTACAACGCAGAATCTTCGAAATTCAAGCATCAACGTATCCCCGACGGGGGTCACAACGCACATCTGTCAAGCATCTACGTATCCCTGGCGGGGGTTACAACGCAATGCAACCATTGATACACACATCAATGAAGATCAAGCAGCCTTGACATTATGTCAGCCAATGGCAAGTAAACCCATCGAAGCAACCATCCCTGGCGGGGGTTACAACGCAATGCAACCATTGATACACACATCAATGATGGTCAAGTAGCCTTGACATCATATTAGCCTTTGGCAAGTAAACCCATCGAAGCAATCATCCCCGGCGGGGGTTACAACGCAATTCAACCATTGATACACACATCAATGAAGGTCAAACAACCTTAATAATGCACCCATCAGGGATCTATCCGGTGATACACACATCAACGAAGGTCAGGCAACCCTGACAACAACAAGTTATTGGCAGTAACTCCAATAGGATAAGAAAATATGTTATACACATCCTTAAAGAAGACAAAGCTTTATCTCCACAGATATCTTACACACAAGAGGTACCTCTATGGAATACAAGCCAGTATCTAGGATTCAAGACTTTGGTGATAGTCCCAACGTTAATATCCTTGAAGACTTGGATTGCACGTCCAAGCCATCACTGATTGTCATCCCAGCAGGATTACATGACAATCATTTCATTCATACATTTGCATCATGTTACGGCACATAGCATCATGTTTATTTCACTTGCATTTCAAGTGTCTAGGATTCTTTATCCTATCCATGCCTTGCATTGCATGAATATGATAAAGAGGGGCATCTGTAGACACTCGAAATTTTTTCTCATAACCTCATTATTAACAATACAAGAGGCGTAATTATCTTTCAAGATAACCTCGAAAAAAGCTCACATCCATTTAGGATACCACCGGAAATTCGGTCTCCATTAGGATACTACTGGGAGGATCAGTTCACAACCGGAACACACACCAGAATCTCGGTCTAAACTCCGAACACACACGGAAGGATCATTTCCAACCTCGGAGATAACCCTGAGTTTCGTCCTGGCGATAACCCCAAGGAATGTTGTTGCGATTCGGCGATAACTCCTAAATGCTTGTTTCAAACACATGCGATCAGCTTCAATCTCAGCCCTCCTGCCGAGGCACTCATACCTCAAACCTGGAGCTAACACGGGGAAGACAGGTTCTCTTACAGATGACATTGCAGCATTCAAACACTTGCAGCAGTCCAATCTTAGATGTAACCCTGAGCAACGTATGCTTTCTGCTCAAACTGGCAATAACCCCAGTGAGGAGCTAAACGTCATCTTACCACATCAACGTTCTCTCTCACAAGATGATATCGTAGCATACCAACAAGTAGTCCAATCTCAGATGTAACCCTGAGCAACGTCTGCTTTTAACTCAAACCGGCGATAACCCCAGCAAGGAGTCAAACATCATCTTGTCTCGCAAGATCACCCGCTCGTCTCGACACTTCAATACATACATACATACAACTATGTCCTTCAAGAACCAGGATATCCAATCTCGAGTGACTATTACGCGTGGTAGTACTTTGGATAGAATTTGAAGCTTGAAGACCATGGACATGGTCCCCTCTTCCTGACTTCGTACAACCTCTAATCCATGTCATTGCGTAACTCTCGACACAAGCTATCCGAAGAAGGTCACATATACCTCATTCGGAAGCTCGGATTGAAGTTCTGCAAGTTTGAGCGGACATATTGATGCGTAAGTGCACGATTGAGAACGACGGGACCCATGAAGCCGGGCCCCATTTACGAAATTAGCAGTACACTGCGGCCATTAGTCTATAAATATAGGCTGATGTCCAGCCATTTGAAGGGAGAGAAGAGAGAGAAAAGGCGAGGAAGCCCTGTTTATTTTTCCCTGTACACACCCATATTGAGTGTTTCCTTTTCTGTTAGCTCACATATAGCTATCTTTTGTCCGACGGGAGCTGAGTATTTATCCAAATAGAGTTATAGAAGTCTACTTTGGCAGCCCACTGTAAGCCTTTTCACATTCTATAAAGCTTTCTTCTCACATTATCACACACTATTGTACACGTTGAGAGTCATGTGAGTGTGTTTTCCTGGACTTCGGTCCGTGGTTTTTATTTATGTCTATATATATACTTATATATATATATATATGTATATATTTTTATACGGACTAACATTATCGAGTTATGCCTCGATCGAGCCTAGACTTCGGTCTGGAGCGTTTATTGGTTTATATATATATATATATATATATATATATATATATATGAGCCTTTAATTGCATTTATATATATATATATATACATATATATATATATATATATATATCTACATTCTCGTCTCCGCTTGGAGTTCACTTTCGTGGCGATTGATCGCTTTTACTGACTTTATTTACATTCAAGTCCTTTGGAGTTCATTTAAGTGGCGGTTGATAGCATTTATTGCTTTATTTACATTCAGTATATTATTTTCTCGTAGATGCTTCAGATCTCGAAAGTAAAAGCAAACCGGTAGAACATTTAGACAATAAAATGGAAGTATGAAAAGGTCTCAATTCCTATTGAGCATAGGGTTTGAACACCTCTTTTATAAAACTTCATTGATATATCCTGGTTAAAACTGAATTTTGCTATAAATTTAAACCCCGTGTATATAGGTGCGAACAAGGCCTCGCACTACTTTCCAGATAATTGCACATTGATCTACACACACACACATATTCATATAATAGTTTCTTTGAGAAGTGGCGGTCACAGTGGAAACACGGATGTCCGGGGGGTGCCTAACACCTTCCCTCCACGTAATCAAGCCCCCGAACCCTTAATGAATCTCGGTTTCACAAGACCCGTTTAGCAGTGTCACATCACTAGGTCAATGTGCAAACCTTTTCAGTTGCGTTGGTGCAACCAGTTAAATACACCAACTGGCGACTCTTAAAGTCCAATCGTCGACATTATACATGTCAGACCTTTGTCACTTGTTTTTTCAAACAAACTCGCATTAACATGAGAACACCAAAGAACAAGTAACGAAAAGGGACATCAAAAAATCCCGACGTCGACACAAAGAATATTTCCCGACCAATCGAATATAATATAACAACTTGCATACTTTGTAAAATTTATAAATATTACCCACAACTATAACATTACAACAAATCCACACCTTAATATTAAAAAAATATTTTGAGAAAAATTAAATCTTTATTCGTAAAATTTAGGATTTTACACTTACACTAGAGGCCAATTATTTGATATAATTGCTTAACATTTTGATATTATATTTGATTGAATAAATGAATGATTTTATTATGGTTTTATTCACTGCATTATATAAATGTTAACATAATAAAATTCCTTAGAATAGTGATACAAATTATATAGTTTCAAGTATGTGAATTGAACATGAGATTATATAATTACAATTAGTATCATTGCTCTTAAATGTCTCTAGTCGAGTATCTTTGTTGATGGGACAACAATGATACATTGAGACTAGTATGTGGATTTATTGATGACCAAATCTCATTGGTCATAAATATATGAGATATTGAGTCAATGCATAGGTATATGTTAGAGAACGATGTACTGGACAGACCCACCATGAGAATTCTACGTGGAGCATTATGCAAAGTGTCATTAGTGATTCTCATAGTGACAATGATGTAATGATTCTCTGACCTGAAATTACTATATTACTACACGGAAATTTATGTACTTTAATATCATCAAAAGTCACCTTTAATAGGGTGGACAATAAAAGTGATTATTGGGTACATCATGAATCGTGTAAAGAATATGAGTGATCTAGATGGAGTTTAACCCTCCTATATATTAGGAGTGATATCGATAGGCCTCTTGATTGAGTAGGACTATGAAATGCATGGCCATGCTCAAATAGTGATTTGTTTCATATAGTCTACTCATTGATCAAGAAAACTCAGATTAAATTATGAAGAGTATGACACATTCCATGGCTTGAGTTTAATCTAGGATGTCAAGGTTTAAAGGATTAAATTACATTGAAACATTGGTCACGAAAAGGTTGCATCGAATCATCGATCTTATTATTACTTGGGTAAAGTGATGCATTACTAAATCTTCGCTTGTGAAACCCCAAATTTTTGAATAAAGATTTAAGTTTCTCGAAATATTTTTTTATATTATGGAGTGAATTTGATATAATGTTATAGTTATGGGTAATATTTATAAATTTTGCAAAGTATGTAAGTTGTTATATTATATTCAATTGGTCGGGGAAAATTCTTTGTGTCGGGGAATATTTGTACGACGACACAATCATTGGTGGATCCCACAACAGAATTATTGTCGGATTGAGAAAACGACAAAAATATTTTTATGAAAATAATGACGGAAGTTTTAGCGTTATTACTGTTGAACTACTCGGTAGTAAAAGTACAGTAATACACGTGGTTGCATAGTAGCACACGATATTGATTATTGATGCTTACGTGAGAAGTCACTCAGTTTTGTTCAATTATTGCTTTAATAATTGCTGCATAGTATCTCACGTTAATTGATTCAATTATTATCGATATTTTATATATTATTAAATCAATAATTGAGACGACAAAGTTGTTAATATTATTATTTGCAATATTAACGATGTCTAGAAGTTTTGCCAAGGAGAGGTTTGGTCACCTGATTGCGCGCCAATAGGGAGAAATCCTTATTGGAAAGCCCCCTCTTTCCTGGGAACGAACTGGTCGATTAATAGTGTGAATTATAATAATGATGATGAACTTTTGTTTTATTAGTATTATTAATGTAATAAAAGCAGAGAAAAACTTTTATATAAAAATGTAATACTTTTATAAAGTTATTTATTTTATTAGGCAATAATTAGAATATATTATATTTTATTATGCATAGTATTTTGCATAGTAAAAACTTTTTATTTAAAACGGAATACTTTTATAAAGTTATTTGTTTTATTAGGCAATAATTAGAATATATTATATTTTATTATGCATAGTGTTTGTATAGTGCCCTGATAGTATTTGCATAGTAAAATCTTTTTATATAAAATAGAATACTTTTATAAAGTTATTCATTTTATTAGATTATAAATAGAATATATTATATTTTATTGTAAACCAATCTGGACCGTCTGCTTAAAAGTGAATCAATCTGGACCGTTCATGAATTAGTTACTATTCAATCCATTCTTCTATAAATAGAAGCTCATTCCTTCATTATTTCTTACGAATTCACTGAAACTCTAGAGAGAGAAACTGTAGAGAATTCTTCTTCTATAATCTTGAGCGTATTTTCTGTTTAAGAAATCTTTGAGCGTAGTGCAAATTTCTTCAAGTATATCTCCGCCCTACCCGTCGGAGTACTCTTCTTTATAAGGTAAGGGATATTATTTGTTGTACTCGTAAGGGGTATTATTTCTTTCATATTCATGAAGAGAACTTCTGCTATTCCATTCTTTATTATTTTGTTGGAATAACCTGTATACGGGGACTACCCTATACTTGGTGAAATTCTTCTGTTATTCCATTCCTTATTATTCTGTTGGAATAACCTGTATATGCAAAGTACCGCATACATGGTGAAATTCTTTTGTTATTCCATTCTTTATTATTATGTTAGAATAACCTGTATATGCGAAGTACCGCATACATGGTGAAATTCTTCTATTATTCTGTTCTTTATTATTCTGTCGGAATATCCTGTCTATGTGTTACGCATGACCTGGTTTCATTATTTATTATTCTGCTTGGAATAACCTGTCTGTGCGGTCTATCGCATGCATGGTGAATTCTGTTTTTATTCTATTATTTATTATTCTGTTAGAATATCCTGTCGGTGCATTTACTCATGACCTGGTTCCTTTATTTATTATTCTGTTGGAACATTCGTGGTTGCGTAATTTCACTTGACTGGTTTCGTTATTTATTATTCGTTGGAATATCATGTATGCATGCGCTTACGCACATGACTGGTTTCGTTGTTTATTATTACATTGGAATAACTCGTATGCATGCGGTTTATCGCATGCCCGGTGATTTCTTTTGTTATTCCATTCTTTATTATACTCAGTTGGTTAAAGTTTTGACTTCTATACTCCATGAAATTAGTAGAATATCCTTGATATTTGCGCTTCAACCAGTATCTTTTAATGGAAATATTCTTCTGAGCATTCTTGAATTTTACTCTACAAAGAAGTATTATGTTGACTGTGACGCCCCCAAAATAGGTATACATCACCTATTCTAAGTCGCCAAATACATAGTACAGAATACAAATACAAACTTAATTATACAACCGTCGTGTAATATACTACAATACATATGTTGTGAGTTTTAATACAAATATTGTCATCTAGACAATATCCACACTCAATTGAGTCCTCATTACATTTATTATCACACTATTTAATAGAATAGTGAGGACTACTAATGCTATTATCTAGACCGTTATGATTACACCGAATAATCCCTGTAACATTAACGACAGGCACGTGAGGTTGCCACAACTTAAACGTATACACGTTTAATGAATGTAGTGTTGATCAACATAGAGTACTATGGGCTGATCACCCAGAAGTGCTCGTAAGCTATGCCGGACTTACGGACTTAGTGTCGGGTTGTCCTTTTCAAAAGAAACTATGAATTGCTCATAGTTCTGAGCCTTAGTTGATATTCTACTGAATATTGTTGTTGGAAAATGTTTTGAATGAAAAGAAGTGCTATTTTGAATTATCGATAGTACTTCGTAACTATTGTTCAATTACTGAGGATATATGAGATATATGTTTCAAGCATGTTGTTTATTAGAATTGTAGTACTTGCTAAGCTAGTCATGCTCACTCTTTCTTGAACCATATGAACACAGCTAAGATCGAGCGGACCAAAGGCTCAGGCAAGGACAAGGGCAAGGCGAAGACGAACCCTTAGATTGCTTATGTAATAGAATAGTTGAACGATTTGTAATATATTTGATATTATGACAAGAACAAATGAATGGGTTACAAAGAACCTGGGAAATATAATATTATTTTGAATATATAGAAGTTATATTGGTCCTTTTGAGAGTATTTCAATTGAATGAATGAATGAATGGTAGTACCGTGTAGCACCATATGTCGGGTTGGAAGAGACCCGGATTTGGGGGCGTCACAAGAACCAGTATCTAATAAGGTATAGACTTCGCAAGAATTTATAATTAACTAACTCGTGCTAACTTCGTTTGGGTTACTCGCTTTTTGAGAAGTCACGAAAAAATGCTCTTCCTGAAACCACCGACTTTGTTTTGTCCGTATCCGCCTTTGGTGCCACTGTCCAAACTGAACTTGACTTTGGTGCACGATAAAATCGGACTATGTGACCGTCTTTTCCATAACTAAAACATACCTTGCTTTCTTTTCCGATTATACCTTCCCCATTATTTCCTTTTCTATCATGATTTTTCCATTTCTCATCTCCTGTACTTCAGATATCATTCTAGAATACATCTTCAAAACAAAGGTTAATTGACATGCCACAAAACAAAGGTTAATTAACATATCACATATTATCCCTATACTCTGACCGACCAATTAAATACCACATAAACTTAGGTAGGTCATACTAGCGAAGGAATTCTCCGTCTCTCCCCTCCTAGTTCTTGTCTCACATCTCAGCCAGGGATCATATCCCTAAGCTTTGATACTAACTGTGACGCCCCCAAAATAGGTATACATCACCTATTCTAAGTCGTCAATACATGGTACAGAATACAAATACAAACTGAATTATACAATTGTCGTGTAATATACTATAATACATATGCTCTGAGTTTTAATACAAATATTGTCATCTAGACAATATCCACACTCAATTGAGTCCTCATTACATTTATTATCACACTATTTAACAGAATAGTGAGGACTACTAATGCTATTATCGGACCATCACTCCGCTCCCCGACTAGTCCCTACCACGTTCTCATTTCTGAAGAGAACAATGAAAGTAAAAAGGTGAGCTCAACTAGCCCAAAGAAGAAATATTATGACTAAGAAAATGTAGAATAAATTATCATTAGCCTTCAACAATGTTAAACTGATACAATATAATAGACATCAAGTTTAACTACAGCGGAATAAGCAATCCATTAAAAGAGTCAAGTAGAGAATAAAATCTACTATCTTTTATGATTTAAAAGGTTTTTCATCACTTTTATCGCTGGGACTCAGCTTAATAAATAATCCACATCATCCCTGCACTACGTCCAAGGATATTCATTAGTATCACAACCACAAATTATACATGCACTATGGCCAAAGATATTCGTGTATTCACCAATGGTCATGATCATGCCAACAACTGTCCATCAATGCACTACGGGCCAATGAGGACTTTCACCACATCATTTGTAACATTACGGTCATGATTACACTGAATAATCCCTGGTCATAATCATACCATGTCCATCTATGCACTACAGGCCACAGATGACTTTCAACAAAATATAAATATGAGGATGATGACAATGATATAAGAATTCAATAAAACAAGTTCAAGAATTAATTTATTCAGGAACTAATAACGTCCAAATTGTCAACATGATACTTCTTTGTAGAGTAAAATTCAAGAATGATCGGAAAAATATTTCCACGAAAAAGATACTAGATGAAGAAGAATATCAAGGATATTCCACTAATTTCATGGAATATAGAAGTCAAAACTTTAACCAACCGAGTATAATAAAGAATGGAATAACAAAAGAAATCACCATGCATGCGGTACTTCAGATAGACAAAAGTTATTCTAACAGTAATAATAAATAACGGAACCAGTCGAGCGTAATATGCACCGGCAGAATATTCCAATAGAATAATAAAGAATGGAATAACAATGAAATCACCATGCATGCGGTGCTTCGCGACAGATGAGTTATTCCAACAAAATAATAAATAACGGAACCAGTCCCACAAAAACGCACATCATGAGGATATTCCAATGAGAATAATAAAGAATTAAAACCGGTCCCACAGAAACGCATAGATGAGGATATTCCAACAAAATAATAAAGAATGGAATAACAATGTAATTTCACCATGTATGCGGTGATTTTGCATAGACAAAGTTATTCCAATGAGAATAATAAATAATGGAATAATAGAAGAATTTCACCAAGTATAGGGTAGACCGCGTACACAGGTTATTCTAATAGAATAATAAAGAATGGAATAACAGAAGTTCTCCTCATGAATATGAAAAAAATAATACCCCTTACCTCAAAAGAAAACTGGATACTGGAATAGTGAGGTAGCAGACTTCTCTTCTTCTTTCTCTCTATAATTTCTCTCTATAATAATGGCTCTAAAGCTTTAATGAATTGGTGAGAAATGAAGGAAGAATGAGCTTCTATTTATAGAAAAATATAGTTTTGATAATTGCACGTTTTGGGGCTCGAAAAATTACAGTACAATACCTCCAACTTTTCTTTCATTTTTAATTTAGTTCTGCAAGTATTATCAAACTTGCACCACCTCCCCTAATAGTAAATAATGTGAATCAATAGTTATAATCATGTAAAAATACGAAATACAGTATAGTACCTCCATCTATACCTCCCTTTTTAACTTAGTCATGCAAGTATTATCAATCTTGCACCAACTCCCCAAATAGTAAGTGAATGTGACTCAATAGAACACATATGTGAACAAATAGTTATATAAGCATGTGAATTAGTAGCAATTAATTGCTCATTTATCCGATAAATTTTCCGATTTATTAATATAACCCCCATACATCAATTATCATCGGAATAGATGTCGATTTCAACTAACACCAATAATCCCAACACAATGAACTATCAAATTCATCTTTAATCAACACGAACTTATTCATCATTAATATCATAACTCACAATATTTAACAACCAGGTCGTTCCCAGGAAAAAGGGGGCTTTCTAATAAGGATTTCTCCCTATTGGTGCACAATTAGGTGACCAAACCTCTCCTCGACAGAACTTCTAGACATTGTAAATATTGCAATTTAATAATAAGAATAACTTTGTCTTCTCAATTATTGATTTAATAATATATAAAATATTATCGAGATGATACTTGTGACAATAATCGAATCAATAATATGAGAGATATGATGCAAAGAATTATCGTAAGCAATAATTGAGTATAAGCGAGTGACTTCTCACGTAATCATCACTAATCAATACCGGTGTGCTACTATGCAACCACACGACATCGTATTTTTTACTACCGAGTAATTCAACAAAGATTAATCGGTAAAACTTCCGCCGTTATTTTCATAAAATATTTTGTCGTTTTTTCAATACGACAATAAATTACATTGTTGGGTCCACCAATGATTGTGCCATCGCACGAATATTCCCTGTTAAAACGAATATTCCCCGACCAATCGAATATTATATAACAACTTGCGTACTTTGCAAAATTTATAAATATTACCCACAACTATACATTATATCAAATCCACACCATAATATTAAAAAATATTTTGAGAAATTTAAATCTTAATTCATAAAATCTGGGGTCTCACATTGACAATTTGGACGTTATTAGTTCCTGGATAAATTAATTCTTGAACTTATTTTATTGAATTATCATGTCATTGTCATCATCCTCATGTTTATATTATGTTGAAATTCATCTGTGGCCTGTAGTGCATAGATGGACTTGGTATGATTATGACCAGGGATTATTCGGTATAATCATGACCGTAATGTTACAAATGATGTGGAAAAAGTCATCATTGGCCCGTAGTGCAATGATGGACAGTTTTTGATATGATTATGGCTATGGATTCTCTTTGGCCAAGGGTGCAAAGATGAATTGTTTTATGGCATGATCAGGACCGTTGATGAATACACGAATATCCTTGGCCTGTAGTGCATGGATAATTTGTGGTCGTGGTACTAATGAATATCCTTGGCCGTAGTGTAGGGATGATGTGGATTATTTATTGTCGAGTCTCAATGATAAAAGTGATGAAAATCTTTTTAAATCATAAAAGATAGTAGATTTTATTCTCTACTTGACTCTTTTAATGGATTGCTTGTTCATTGCAGATTAAACTTGATGTCATTGTATTTTATCGGTTTAACATTGTTGAAGACTAATGATAATTTATTCGAATTATCTTAGTCATAATATTTTTTATGGGCTAGTTGAGCTCACCCTTTCCTTTATCTTTATTCTTCGTGAAATGAGAATATAAATGGGACGAGTCGAGAAAACCATTGACAAATTCAGATGATAGCATTAGTAGTCCTCACTATTCATTAAATAGTGTAATAATAAATGTAATGAGGACCTGAATTTGAGTTTGTATATCATCTATGAGGACTCCATTGAGAGTGGATACTGTCTAGATGATAATATACATATTAAAACTCTTAGATTATGTTTCGTCGTATTTTACACGACTGTTGTATAATTAGTTTGTATTTGTATCCAGTACCTTGTATCTGGCGACCCAAGATGGGTGATAAATACTTATTTTTGGGGGCTTCACATTACTCACTATTTATAATTTTATAATATAATTTTAAAATTATTGCCAACGTAATAATAACCTATAGGGTCACATACTTAGAACGTAATTTAAAGGAAATTAATTTAAATTATAAGGATTTAAATATGTCAATATGATTGATAGTATTTAAATTATGAATTTAAATTAATAGGATAATTTGTATATATGTATATAAATTAAGTAAGGCTTAATTAAGATATAATATATATAAATTCGGATTTATAATTGAATTAGGTTTTGATTAATTCTTTTGGACTGCTATATATACAATATATCAACCATTTTGTGAATAATCATCATTAACCTAAAAACCCTAGCCGCTCTTAGAGAGAGACTAGAGAGAAAATTTTTCAAAAATCCTGATCCTTTGGTGGCTAGTACTGTAGCTCCTTTTACTGTAGATCGTGCAACGATTCGCGGGGCATTTGTGTGGATACCATAGAGACACAGTTCAGTTGGATTAAGTTGGAGATTCGAAGCGTTTCAATTTTTTCTATAATCGGTATAAAATCTAAACCACTGAATTAATATGTTTTCGTATGGATTTTGTTTTAGGGGTTCGGAATTTTCTTTGAATTTTTTTTTTATTTCCGCCGCCTTTTTGTGCCAAAAACCCTACATTGGATTCCTTACACCCCCGATTATCTGACAATTGGCTTTGAGGATGGTTTCCCGACAGGGTTGGAGTATGCTTTATCCACCCATCAAATTCCCCTCTTGATCGAGGGAGGATGGGAGCTCTATTTGGGAGAGCGAGCAATCAGGTGTATCACAGGGCATATTTAGATTCCTTACTTTCCTCCCGCTCGACGACATTGGCCTTTATCCCTACTTATTACATACGTTCCCTTGATGGGTTTAGATAGTTTCACCTTGTCAGATGGACTCTGCATATCAGACGCATTCCATTTATGGTGGATTCCCCGCACCATAGGGGCTCAAACCCGGGCCACTCAGTTCATGGCAGACTTGGTACCTGGATCAGTTATGATGACCAATTGGATTGCCTGCTTTTGAGAGCCTACCCATTTGGACCAAATAGCAGATTTGACCCATCGGCTGGACATGACACATCTTTTCATTCGCCATTTAGGCAGAGATCCTTCAGAGGTAGATACTTTTGATTCCTCGACTTCACCAGCAGTACATCTAGCGGCCACACACATCGCTTGATTTTACTAAATCGATCTTCCCTGCATCACCAGATATCCCCTTTAGCAAGACTTCTCTTCTTCTTTTCTCTATAATTTCTCTCTATAATAATGGCTCTAAAACTTTAGTGAATTGGTGAGAAATGAAGGAAGAATGAGCTTCTATTTATAGGAAAATATAGTTTCGATAATTGTACGTTTTGGGGCTCGAAAAATTACAGTACAATACCTCCAACTTTTCGTTCATTTTTAATTTAGTCCTGCAAGTATTATCAAACTTTCACCACCTCCCCTAATAGTAAATAATGTGAATCAATAGTTCAATCATGTGAATCAATATTTATAAATCATGTGAAAATACGAAATATAGTATAGAACCTCTATATATACCTCCCTTTTAACTTAGTCATGCAAGTATTATCAATCTTGCACCAACTCCCCTAATAGTAAGTGAATGTGACTCAATAGTACATATATGTGAACAAATAGTTATATAAGCATGTGAATTAGTAGCAATTAATTGCTCATTTATCCGATAAATTACCCGATTTATCAATATAACCCCTAGACATCAATTATCATCGAAATAGATTTCGATTTCAACTAACACCAATAATCCCAACACAATGGAACTATCAAATTCATCTTTAATCAACACGAACTTATTCTTCATTAATATCATAACTCACAATATTTAACAACCAGGTCGTTATCAGGAAAAGGGGGTTTTCAATAAGGATTTCTCCCTATTGGATCGCAATTAGGTGACCAAACCTCTCCTCGACAGAACTTCTAGACATTGTAAATATTGCAATTTAATAATATGAATAACTTTGTCGTCTCAATTATTGATTTAATAATATATAAAATATTATGCAGATGATACAATGACAATAATCGAATCAATAATATGAGAGATATGATGCAGCAATTACTGTAGCAATAATTGAGTATAACTGGGTGACTTCTTACGTAAGCATCACTAATCAATACCGTGTGCTACTATGCAACCACACGACATCGTACTTTTACTACCGAAAGTAGTTCAACAATATTAACAGTAAAACTTCCGCCGTTATTTTCATAAAATATTTTTGTCGTTTTCTCAATCAGAAACAATAATTCCGCTAGGGGGTCCACTAATGATTGTGTATATAAATCGTCGAATATTCCCCTGTTAAAACGAATATTCCCCGACCAATCGAATATTATATAACAACTTGCGTACTTTGCAAAATTTATAAATATTACCCACAACTATACATTATATCAAATCCACACCATAATATTAAAAAAATATTTTGAGAAATTTAAATCTTAATTCATAAAATCTGGGGTCTCACAATCTCCCCTCTTTATGAAATTTCTCCCTCAAAATTTACATACGTACCTGGTATGCCGAAGAGGTGTGGATACCTTAACTTCATTTCATAATCCAACTCTTGAGGTATAACCTTGAATACCTTTTTCGTCGAAAACATTACACGTTGCATATGTGCATTCCCGATGTCCTCCGATTCCCTTTGAATGCACATCAGTTCCTATAATAGCCATTTTAGGCCTTGATACTAACCTCAAATCTCAAAATATAAAGAATAAAAGTTATAGGTCTACTCGTTATCTTTCTGAATCATCCTGAATCACCTCAATCGAAGTTTGTATGAAAAAGTTATGCCCAATTTACTAAAGGATGTCCGGACAGATTTTGGCTTAACACTTGACCAGTGCCTAGGCACCAAGATTTGGCCTTGGGCAAGCGCCTAGGCGCCCAAGAGCAGAATCTAAGCGCTGAGCCTAGTGCCTAGGCGCTCGACCCTTGACACTTAGCTCCAATTTTCTAGATTTTGCAACTTTTGACACACATACTTTAAATCTTCATAACTTCTTCGTCCGTTATCAAAATTAGTCCGTTTTTGAGGCTATGGAAAGCTTGTAACATGCTCTATAAAACCCCTATAATATCATACTTTTCAGATTCACTAATTATTCCGAAATTTGGCTCCAAAGTCCCCCAAGACTAAGATTTTACTAACAATGATACGTGAAAAACGTTATGAACACGCGACATACTTGGCGGTAAATTGAGTCTATAGGCCACAGTTCTTACTCGATCGAGGATTTCAAATGGGCCAATTAAATTGAGGGTTGAGATAACGCCTTCTTGAACCTTCTTCTTCACATTCATCAGATTCGGGTGTGTAGCTTGAGCGACTTTAACTTTATCGATTAAAGTCGATTCTACTCGTATATTCGTTATCTTCATGTGGGTCCCTAGATTCTTTAACTCTATCTTCATCATTTGTAAGTTATACGAAATGGGTTTTTATGTTAACAACATCGCACTCATAAACGCATACGATCTTCTACTCAACACGTCAGCTACCACGTTCGCTCTTCCACGATGATATTGAATGGTACGATCGTAATCTTCAACAGCTCGAGCCAATTTCCTTGGCGCATGATACATTTGTTTTGGTTGAAGAATATTTAAGGGTTTTAGAAATGGGTTTTGTACTGGGGTCAATACCAAATTCGATTTCACACTCTAGGGTAGGCTAAGAAGTCTTCAAGAATACGTTAGAAAATTTATTAACAATAGAAATATCATTTAAAACTGTGACTCTCATCCATGACTTGGATAGTATGTCACATTGATATCTATCAACTTGCCATCGTCATTCACGACATCGCCTACAGAAAGTCTGACTTTGGTGCATTCCACACAAGGAAGTCAACAACGAAAGGATCGGGGCACTTTACTTATAGCTTGATATGACAATGATTGACTCTAGTTGTTTTGTTGCTTGAATTCGCATAACAGGTTGGTTAAGAATATGAAAGCTAACAACCTTACGAAAAGCATGATGAGTAGTTAACCAATCGATTTCTAAAATCACATCAAAGGTAAGTATTTTCAAAGATAAGATCGATAGGTAATGTGAAAGTGTCGATTTGACTCAAACAAGATTAATAAACAGTGCCGGTAACAAAGGTTTCTGCTAACGAAGTTTCAACCAATAAGTCAAAGTCTAACTTCTCTTGAGTTAAATTTAAACGTTGAGCGCAAGCTAGAGAGATAAAAGAATGGGTAGAACTGTAACGCCCCGAAAAATCGAATATTTTGTTATTACTTTTAATAATGAATAAAATAATATTATTTATTATTATTACGTGATGATAAGATGAATGTCGTTCTATGACCTAGAAATGTCGGAATGTCGTAGTATTTTAACTACATGAGAGAATTAAGGTGTTTGAATTTCTAAGACGAAAATAAAAGCTTTCCGAGAAATTTTTCGAAAAACACTATTCATCAATTTCTGCTCGGGAGTTATTTTTGAACTTCCGAGAAATACATAAAGTTATAATATCAAGGTGAGATGGAATATGTAATAATAATCTAAGTATGGAAAACGTAATATTTCGCATGCAGACTTAATTTGGGAACGTTAGGTTTATTAAGCGTTAAAGGAAGAAAGTTGTGATCGTATAATGTGTATTCATTATATGAAGGTAATGAATGTAAGTATAATACGACGTATTGTACTATTGTGTATGAAGAATGAGATAACGTATATTAAGAATTAATATACGAGCTAGCATACGAAGATTATATGTGGGGTATAAATGTTAAGTTGTTTAAATAAGAGGTAATGGACTTGTAGGATTATTAGCCTTATGAAAGGAGTCCAATAGAATGTGACAATCAAGCCCAAGTGTTTGATAAGTTATGAGTCCAAACTATGTAGCACAAGCTCATTAAGAAAGTAGTTAGATTAATTAGCAAGCCTAATGTTAAGTCATGATCCATGGGGCAAACCAAGTGAGAAATAGGTAGACTTGATGGGCAAACATTATGTGTGGTGACCAAGTGTTGTTATAATCAAGTAATAGAAGTGGCTAGCAAGTAGACTTGGAGGTTAAGTTATGAATAGTAAGGAGGTGGAGGTTAAGGAGGTGATTAAAGGAGGTGGAATGTCCAATTGTCTATAATGCCCTAGCTTTAGTTGCCTATAAATAGAGAAGCCACAATTCATTTGTTGGTTGTTCAATAATCATCCAGCTCCTCTCAATTATAAGCTACTTATTTGGTAGAGCAAATAAGCACTTTTAAGTCAAAGTTAGATTTTCCAAGAAGAAGAAGTTAGACTTCAAAGGTAATGATCTTGTGTCCAATGTTCTTTCATCTCTATTATAATAGGATGATAAGGGAAGTGTTATTAATGAACATGTATGCTAAGATCATGTAATAAGTTAATAAGGAATGAACTTAAGCCGAATAATTTGGATAAGCAACTTGAACATTAATAAGTTTCTAGAACCATAAAGAACTTATCATATGTTGTCATATGATGATTAGTATGTTGAATATAGCATAAGAATATTGATTAATGGACTTAAGTTCATAGAAAGTCATAAGCGTGAGGAATTGTAGTTCATAAGTTAATTAAGTCATTGACTTATGAGAATAAGTCAAAACCTACTTTGATTATAAGTTGGTGTAATAAGTAACTTGTAATGATCATATGTTGGTTGAAATCCATTTAGAATCATTAAGAATGTAGTTTTGCCGGAATTCACACGATTGGACGATTATCGTCGAATTCGTAAAATTCTCGGAATGGAGGTCGTATTTTGTGTTTGAAGTCGAAAACGTTGGTTTTCGATGGAGACAAGTCATATTTGTCATTATAGAGTTACGGACTCGAAAATGACCGAATTCTGACTTAGAACGAAGAAACGAGCGTTGAACGTTCACGAACGTTTATCGTTTTTGTTAAAAATGAACTCATAGGTGAAATTTTAGTAAATGAAGTAAAATAGATAAACTTCTTGCATGAACGCATAGAGTATGTAATTTGTGAACCGTAGGCTTTTGAACAGACCAATTCAGACTTATAACGAAGAAGTTATGCGTTCGGGAGTTTCGTTAAATTTTCAAAATTCTGCAAAATTATCTGAGGCACAGAGTTCGCGCCGCGGCGCGACTCATAGCCTTAAAGCCCGAGCCGCAACACGAGGCTGGAACCTTTCCTACTGCTAACTCGCGCCGCGGTGCGAGATGCAGAGTTAAGTGTGGCGCCGCGACGCCAATCCTAGAGATTTGTTGGACAAGAATGTTTACAAGTGTAGAATGAAAAGGAACTTGTTAGTAATGAACTGAGATATAAACATAACATTGTAAGGTACTTGTAAGACACTAATGCATGATGATTAAGAGTTAATAATTAATTGAAAGTGAACGTCATGTGAATGACATAATGAAAGCCGAAAACCCATAATAGTAGATCTAAGTTAGGATTTACATTGAGATGAAGGGTAAGATATAGTAGTATACATACTTGATTATATATAACCTAATGTGGTATGTTATATGATCATGTTTTGTAGAAACGTAGAGACTTAAAGTGTACGTGTGTTAATCAGTAAGCAAACGCTGAAGGCAAGTATTCTAACCCTTGTTCCAGTTCAGTCTGGACAAGCTGTGTAATTCATGTATTCTTTCGCATGAAGTTTTTAACGATGAAGTCTTAAGCCAACTCTTTCGGCTAGACTTATATTATGATTCTGTCAAGCATGATTTATGTTTATCGAGTTATATTGGTATGGTTTTCAATCGTAGACCAAGTATGCTAAAATGTTTTTGTCGTTTAACGACAGGCACATGAGGTTGCCACAACTTAAACTTATACACGTTTAATGAATGTAGTGTTGATCAACATAGAGTACTATGGGTCGATCACCCGAAGTGTTAAGCTAGCTATCGACTGGGACTTACGGACTTAGTGTCGGGTTGTCCTTTTCAAAAGAAATTATGAATTGCTCATAGTTGAAGCCTTAGTTGATATTCTCATTGAATATTGTTGTTGGAAAACATTTTGAATGAAAAGAAGTGCTATTTTGAATTATCGATAGTACTTCATAACTATTGTTCGCCATCGAGGATATATGAGTTCTATGTTTCAAGCATGTTGTTTATTAGAATTGTAGTACTTATTTGAGCTAGTCATGCTCACTCTTGCTTGAACCATATGAACACAACTAAGATCGAATGAATCAAGGCTCTCAGCAAGGACAAGGGCAAGGTAAGACGAACCCTTAGATTGCTTATGTAATAGAATAGTTGAACGATTAATAATATATTTGATATTATGACAAGAACAAACGAATGGGTTACAAAGAACCTGGGAAATGTAATATTATTTTGAATATATAGAACTTATATTGGTCCTTTTGAGACTATTTCAATTGAATGAATGAATGAATGGTAGTACTATGTAGCACCATCTGTCGGGTTGGAAGAGACCCAGATTTGGGGGCGTCATAGGTTGGTACCAAAGCATTAGGTTATAAAACTTAAGGGGGGGATTAAAAACCTTAAGTCATAACCTTAAGAGGAGTTAAAGAAGTACAAGAAAGGAAAATAACCTTATAAAAATGCATTATGATTATGTTATGTGTTTTTATTATTCTACTGACGTGTACTAATCAACTTAATTATTTTGTGTAGATGTCTAGAGTAAATGGGAGGTTTGTTAATGAGCAAACCATTAGTGAAGAATCGGTGAACTAAGTAGAGGTTATACCGAACCCTATAGCAGCAGAGCCAGATGTATTTATTATTAAGTCTGGAGACTCAGAGGAAGATGACTACATGTCAGTGTTTGATGGGATGATTGAGGAGGAGGTAGAGACAGTCTCCTTTAACCCAGTGGCTATAGCAGCGGAGATAGCTCCTGGGGGGTCGATGATGTCTCTATTCATGTCAGTGTTGGATAGAAATATCCATTACTGTCAGGAGGTTAAGGAGCTGAATGCAGAGCTCCAAATGGTTATAGAGGACAAGACTGATGTCCAGTCCATGTGGGACCAGGAACATGACGAGAGGATTTTGGCTAAGGACAAAGTCCAGGATTTAAAGCACGAGGTCTTTGAGCTCAACGAGGAGCTAAAGACTAAGGTGCAGAAGATAGGGAGGATGTCCTATATCTATAGGAGTTCTCACACTGATTTCCAGCAGCAGGTAGCTGGATATCCGGTGGAGGTGGGGCAAACACGGCATACTATTAGCCGTAATATTATTGTCGGTCTTACCAAGGCAAATTTTGATAATGCCTTGAGGCAGATGTAGATTAGGGGTAGTCAGACTAGTATGTAAATATTTTTTTTAGTAGTAGTGACGTAAAACCCTTTTTGTATAGTAAAGGGTAGTCTTTTGTAAATCCCAATTTTTGGAAAGTGATAGCGGGAAAGTAATGTAATCAGCTTAGGTTGTGTATGTAACCGATGTAGTGTTATACTACGAGAATGAATATAAAGACCTTTTTATGGAAAGCAATGAGTTATGGATGTTGGAGTTATTGTTTAATATTGAATGATAACTAATAAAGAAAGGAATAATAACGCAATGTATTTATTGTATCAGCAAAATGCCGCCAAGAAGAGTGCAACGTAATCACGGTGCGAGCGTAAATTAATCGGAGGGAGTTCCGGTTAACCCGATGCAGGAGTTTGTTAATTTAATAACAGCTGCCTTTCATAGAACAGGGGTTAATATCCCCGTAAATCCAGGAGTAACACGAGCTACTACCTTTAAGGATTTCAAGAGCGTGGGTCCGCCGGAGTTCAAAGAAACTACGGACCCTATTGAAGCCGAAACGTGGGTTAAGGAGATAGAGAAGGCATTTGTGATAGCAAATGTCGATGAGGCCCAAGAGGTTGCCTTTGCGACCTATATGATGAAGGGAGAGGCCAACTTTTTGTGGGAAGCCAATCAGGCTAGGGCTGGGATAGCAAATCTAACGTGGGATAGGTTCAAGGAGATATTCTTCGAGAACTACTTTCCCACGAGCATGCAAGGGAGGATGAAGATGCGGGTTTTTGAGTTGAAACAAGGGGACATGACGGTTCCCCAATACGCTGCCAAGTTTAATGAACTGGCAAGGTTCGCTCCACATCAAGTGGTTACTGAGGTGAGGAAGGCGCGATGGTTCGAGTAGGGCTTGAAATCCTAGCTCTATAATCGCATATCGGTGTTCCAAAGTACTTCTTTTGGGACCGTTTTAGAGAAGGCAATAATCGCCGAAGGTGGTAGGGAGGCGTTGAGCCAGTACCACAAAGATAAGAAGAGCAAGGTTAAAGTAGACGGGAGAGTAAAGATCGAGGGAGCCAATAGTAGCGGCGAGGGTCAGAAGAGGAAGGTATTTAGCTCTGGGAATACCAGAGTGAAGCAAGGAGACCCAAAGAGAAGAATGGAGGCCTGCAAGACCTGTGGGAAGACTCACTTAGAAGTTTGTCTCAAGGGGAAGGTCGTCTGTTACAATTATGGACAGGAGGGGCACATTGCACCTAATTGTCCGAGTCCAAAGAAGAACCACGGATGCTTTGTGTGTGGATCAACTGACCACATGGCAAAGAACTTTCCGAAGAAGTGGACGGACGGGAATCGGGGCGCTAATAGCGGTAAGCTAGCTATTAGTGGGCCAGCACAGTCGGGTAGGCCGATGGGCCATACCTTTAACATGACAGTCCAAGATGCAGTTGCATCAGGGGACGTCGTCACAGGTATTATTTTGATTAACAATATCAATGCGTACGTGCTGTTTGATTCGGGTGCTACTTGTTCGTTTATAGCATGCGATTTTACTAGACGATTAGGATTACTTCCCGAAAAGTTGCCTATACCTTTAAATATTAAGGTAGCAAATGAAGAGATAATTCATGTTGAAGATGTTCATAAAAGTTATTGTGTAGATATACGTGGTTGTAAATTATCGGTAGATTTGTTACCAATAAAGTTAGGAGAATTCGATGTAATTCTCGAAATGGATTGGTTAGCAAACCATGGGGCAATTATAGATTGTCAAAATAAATGTGTGAATATTAAGATGTTAGAACAACCTCGGGTAGTATTTTACGGGAATAGACCGCCGGGACATTCGTGTTGTCTAACAATGACACAAACTAGGAAATTATTGAGGAAGGGATGCGTAGGTTATCTGTGTCATGTTGTTGATACCCAGAGAGTGGTAGCAACCATGGAACAAATACATGTAGTGAGAGAATTTGCCGATGTATTTCCGAGTGAATTGCCGGGTCTTCCGCCAGATAGGGAGACAGAGTTTGTGATAGACATTGTGCCAGGAGCGGCACCAGTTTCCATGGCACCGTATCATATGGCGCCAGTGGAGATGTAGGGGTTGATGGTGCAGTTGTAAGAACTGTTAGACAGGAAGTACATTAAATCGAGTGTTTCGCCGTGGGAGGAGCCTTGCAGATCGCTTTTGTCAAGAAGAAGGACGAATCGTTAAGACTGTGTATCGACTATCGAGAGTTGAACAAGTTAACGATAAAGAATAAATACCCATTGCCCAGGATCGATGATCTCTTTGATCAGTTGAAAGGGGTTAAGTATTTTTCTAAAATAGATTTAAGGATGGGGTATCATCAGTTGAAGGTTAGGAAGGAGGATGTGCCAAAGACAGCATTCAGGACTCGTTACGGTCATTACGAGTTTCTGGTGATGTTGTTTGGGTTGACAAATGCACCAACTGTATTTATGGATATGATGAACAGAGTGTTCAAATAATATTTAGACAAGTTCGTCATGGTGTTTAGAGATGATATTCTAGTCTATTCTAAGCCGCCAGAAGATCATGCTGAACACCTAAGATTAGTGTTGGAGACACTTAGGAAGGAGAAATTGTATGCGAAGTCCACTAAGTGTGAATTTTTGTTGGAGAAGGTGCAGTTTTTAGGTTATGTCATTGACCATGAGGGGATTTCAGTAGATCCAGCGAAGGTGGAAGCCGTGATGAATTGGGAACAGCCGAAAACGCCGACCAAGGTGCGGAGTTTCCTAGGGTTAGCAGGTTACTATCGAAGATTCATCCAAGACTTTTCGAAGATAGCTACTCCATTGACTAACTTGACGAGGAAGATGGTGAAATACGCTTGGACTAACAAGTGCGAGGACAGTTTTCAAGAACTAAAGAAGAGATTGAGTGAAGCGCTTGTTTTGTCATTGCCTGATGACACAGGAAATTTTGTAGTTTATAGCGATGCTTCACATAGAGGACTTGGTTGTGTGCTCATGCAGCATGGCAAGGTCATTGCGTATGCATCTAGGTAGTTGAAGGATTATGAGAAAGTTTACCCTACTCATGATCTGGAACTGGCCGCAGTAGTTTTTGCCCTAAAGATATGGAGACATTATCTTTATGGAGAAAAATGTGAGATATACACGGACCACAAAAGTCTAAAATATATCTTCACACAGAAGGAGTTGAATATGAGGCAGAGGAGATGGCTGGAGTTGATAAAGGATTACGACTGTGAAATCCTGTATCACCCTGGAAAAGCCAATGTAGTTGTCGACGCCTTAAGTAGGAAAGGTCAGGAAAAGTTGTCTTTATTGACGGCTCAAACTGAGTTAATAACAGAGATAGCTAGAATGGAGTTGGAAGTGAAGTTTCCAAGTAAAGGTGGACAAATGCTGTTTGCGACGGAGATGCAATCTACCATCGTAGAAAGAATTAAGAAGGTACAACTCAAAACTGATGAGTGTGACCGAATGAAAGAGCGGCTGGCCAATGAAAAAGATATTAAGTACAGTCTTGATAATAAGGGATTATTAAGATTTGAAGGAAGAATTTGGGTTCCGAATGAGACGGAATTAAGGGAGCAGGTTCTACAAGAGGCTCATAGTTCAAGGTTTTCGATTCATCCTGGTAGCACTAAGATATATCAAGATCTTCGACAGAGTTTCTGGTGGCTGAACATGAAGAGAGAGATAGCCAAATATGTGAGTAAGTGCTTGACTTGTCGGAGAGTTAAGGCTAAACATCAACGACCTTGTGGCTTGCTACAGTCATTAGAAATTTCAGAGTGGAAATGGGAGAATATCATGATGGACTTTGTGGTGGGACTTTCGACTACTCAGAAAGGGTATGATGCGATTTGGGTAATAGTGGACCGGTTGACAAAGTCGGCTCACTTTTTGCCAATTAGGGTCAAGTATAACTTAGATCAATTAGTTAGACTCTATATTAAGGAAATAATCTATAGACATGGGGTACTAGTATCGATTGTGTCAGATCGTGATCCACGATTTACATCGAACTTTTGGAGGAGTCTACAAGAGCAGTTGGGGACGCAGTTGAAGCTGAGTACGACGTATCATCCACAAATGGATGGACAAAGCGAGAGAACAATTCAAACGTTAGAATATATGCTAAGATCTTGCGCCATGGATTTCAAGGGTAGTTGGGATGATCATCTACCATTAGTGGAGTTTGCGTATAACAATAGTTATCATGCAAGCATAGGTATGCCGCCTTACGAAGCTTTGTATGGGAGGAAATGCAGGACGCCACTGTATTGGGATGAGGTAGGAGAACGCCGAATGTTGGGACCAGAATTGGTGCAACAGACAACGGATATTGTCAAGAAGATAATGATGCGTCTTCTACCAGCTCAAGGCAGGCAGAAGAAGTTTACGGATCCGCATAGAGAGAATCGGGAGTTTGAAGTAGGTTCGTACATATTCCTAAAAGTATCTCCCTGGAAAGGAAAGATACGTTTTGGAAAGAAGGAAAGTTAAGTCCAAGGTTTATAGGACCTTTTGAGGTTTTAAAGCGGGTGGGTGAGGTAGCCTATATGATAGCATTACTTCCGGACCTAGAACGAATACATAATGTATTTCACGTATCGTGTTACGTCCTTATAAGCGGATTATAAGCATGTGATAGAATATGAACCTATTCATGTATGAGAAGGACTTAACGACGAGGAAATGCCGATTCAAATTGTCGATAGAAAAGAACAAGTTCTGCGGAACAAAGTCATACCTTGATAGAAGGTGATATGGAAGAACCACAATGCGAGAAGAAGAAGCAACCGTGGGAGTTAGAAGAAATGATGAAAATAATTACCCTCATTTATTTGTGTAATTTTTTTTATATATATAGCGAGATTAAGGGATGAGAATCCTTATAAGGGGGAGAGTGTGGCGCTTAGGAAAATCGAATATTTTGTAATTACTTTTAATAATGAATAAAATAATATTATTTATTATTATTATGTGTTAATAAGATGAATGTCGTTCTATGACCTAGAAATGTCGGAATGTCGTAGTATTTTAACTACGTGAGAGAATTAAGGTGTTTGAATTTCTAAGACGAAAATAAAAGTTTCCGAGAAATTTTTCGAAAAACACTATTTATTGATTTCTGCTCGGGAGTTATTTTTGAACTTCCGAGAAATATGTAACGTTATAATATCAAGGTGAGATGGAATATGTAATAATCATCTAAGTATGGAAAACGTAATATTTCGCATGCGGACTTAATTTGGGAACATTAGGTTTATTAAGTGTTAAAGGAAGAAAGTTGTGATCGTATAATGTGTATTCATTATATGAAGGTAATGAATGTAAGTATAATACGACGTATTGTACTATTATGTATGAAGAATGAGATAACGTATATTAAGAATTAATATACGAGCTAGCATACGAAGATTATATGTGGGGTATAAATGTTAAGTTATTTAAATAAGAGGTAATGGACTTGTAGGATTATTAGCCTTATGAAAGGAGTCCAATAGAATGTGACAATCAAGCCCAAGTGTTTGATAAGTTATGAGTCCAAACTATGTAGCACAAACCCATTAAGAAAATAGTTAGCTTAATTAGCAAGCCCAATGTTAAGCCATGATCCATGGGGCAAACCAAGTGAGAAATGGGTAGACTTCATGGGCAAACATTATGTGTGGTGACCAAGTGTTGTGATGATCAAGTAATAGAAGTGGCTATCAAGTAGACTTGGAGGTTAAGTTATGAATAGTAAGGAGGTGGAGGTTAAGGAGGTGAGTAAAGGAGGTGGAATGTCCAATTGTCTATAATGCCCTAGCTTTAGTTGCCTATAAATAGAGAAGCCACAATTCATTTGTTGGTTGTTCAATAATCATCCAACTCCTCTCAATTATAAGCTACTTATTTGGTAGAGCAAATAAGCACTTTTAAGTCAAAGTTAGATTTTTCAAGAAGAAGAAGTTAGACTTCAAAGGTAATGATCTTGTGCCCAATGTTCTTTCATCTCTATTATAATAGGATGATAAGGGAAGTGTTATTAATGAACATGTATGCTAAGATCATATAATAAGTTAATAAGGAATGAACTTAAGCCGAATAATTTGGATAAGCAACTTGAACATTAATAAGTTTCTAGAACCATAAAGAACTTATCATATGTTGTCATATGATGATTAGTATGTTGAATATAGCATAAGAATATTGATTAATGGACTTAAGTTCATAGAAAGTCATAAGCGTGAGGAATTGTAGTTCATAAGTTAATTAAGTCATTGACTTATGAGAATAAGTCAAAACCTACTTTGATTATAAGTTGGTGTAATAAGTAACTTGTAATGATCATATGTTGGTTGAAATCCATTTAGAATCATTAAGAATGTAGTTTTGCCGGAATTCACACGATTGGACGATTATCGTCGAATTCGTAAAATTCTCGGAATGGAGGTCGTATTTTGTGTTTGAAGTCGAAAATGTTGGTTTTCGATGGAGACAAGTCATATTTGTCATTATAGAGTTGTGGACTCGAAAATGACCGAATTCCGACTTAGAATGAAGAAACGAGCATTAAACGTTCATGAACGTTTATCGTTTTTGTTAAAAATGAACTCATAGGTGAAATTTTAGCAAACAAAGTCAAATAGATAAAATTTTTGCATGAACGCATAGAGTATGTAATTTGTGAACCGTAGGCTTTTGAACGGACCAATTCGGACTTATAACGAAGAAGTTATGCGTCAGGAGTTTAAATGAAATTTTTAAAATTCGCAAAATTATCTCGAGGCACAAAGTCCGTGGTGCACGATTCGATTCATAGCCTTAAAGCATATGCAACGAATGCGAGGTGGGAACGTGCCCTCTCGCTAACTTTCATGGCCATGGCGAGATCTGAGAGTTAAGTTGTGGCGCCCCAAAATAGGTATACATCACCCATTTTAAGTAAATCGATAACATGGTACGAAAACAACTACAACTTTATTAATACATCATAAAAACTATGAGTTTAAATACAAATATTGTCTTCTAGACAATATCCAAACCAAATAAATACTCATCACAATTATTGATACATTATTATACAAAATGGTGAGGACTATTAAACAACTTCTAGAATCATCATTCCATACCCCTATTTAGTACTCACTACATTCTCGCCTCCCGAGAAAAAATGGAACAACAAGGAAAAGGGTGAGCTCAACTAGCCCAAAAGAATATTATGACTAAGATAATATAGAACAAATTATCGTTAGTCTTCAACGAGGAAAAATACGATAAAATACAATAGACAACAAGTTTCGGATCAATATATTAATGAAAATAATAATTCATAGAAGAGTTACGTAGAGAATGAAACCTACTACTATCTATGAATTTAAAAGTCCATCATCAATATTTTATCCCTGTAACATCAATCAATATGCATCTTGAATCAAATATTCATCTTTGCACTCTGAGCCAAAGATATTCATCAATCGGTCATGTTCATCTCAACACTGTTTCATCTTTTTGCTCTACGGGCCAAAGATATTTATCATAAAATCATTAATCTTTTGTACTACGTGCCAAAGATATTCAATAATATCATCATTTAGGGTGAGGATGATGAAAAATATTTTAAAGGAAACGAATCCAATGAAACAAAAGAATAAATATCAAGGATTCGTATTTCAACTATTTCATGTCCAAAAATACCTCATAAATAATCATAGTGAAGTAAAATTCAAGAATGATCAAAACATGGATACAATCAAAGCTAGTATCCATAATAGATATTTTGGACGATAAAGAAAAATTTCATTTTTTGATGAATAGTGTCGTATTCATGAATAGTGTCGTATACGTGAATAGTGTCGTATACGTGAATAGTAACCCCGACACAAAATTTGATTAAAATGTTCAAACTAATATTTCGGCATAATGATATTGAAGAAATAATATCATATATGAAGAAAATAACATCCCTTACCTCGAAAGACAGTATTTCTAGTTGAAACACCGGATATAGGCTTTGACTTGAACTTGTACTGTATAGCAACACTCAAAGTATACTCACAAGAATACGCTCAATATATCGAGAGAGAAAGAGAGAGAAGATTTCAGTTTCTGGTGTGATTTTCAATTTTAACCTAAGCACCCTATTTATAGGAAAATGCTAAGAACACCAAAGCAAAAAATTTAATATAATATTAATATATTTATCAAATTTTCCTTAGCCCACCTCTAGACATCAGATTTCAGCACTTTGCACATGTTAATGATGTCCACAAAATACAAAAAAATGTTTTTTATCAAAAAAATAAATAAACTTCCAAAAATCAATTATTTTGAAACTTCAATAATTCATAATAAATAGCCCTTTTATCAGAAAAATTCGAACCACATGTCCTTTTCATAGGAAACTTCATTCTCTACAACTTTACAGAAGAAAGTTTTTCCAAATTTCAAACAGAAATTGACCGAAATCCACAAACGGACAATTTTACAGACTATAATCAAATTTCGGTCAAGAATTGGGGTCTACTGACACACAAAACATGTGTTAATCATTTAATGCAACAAAAATACTCTTCCTCCTCATATACTCATATATCCCACTTTTATTATAAAAATATCACCATTATTATATTATTAAAATAATATATTTAAATGAATTATTTTATCATAAAAAGATAAAATATTAATTTTCAACAATTGTCACATTAAAAATTTTCTCCATCTATATCCACATAAAATCAATATTTTTCTCATCATATAAATCAATAATTAATTATTCACAAATAATATTACATAATCACAATACTAACAACCAGGCAGTTCCCAGGAAAGAGAGGGTTTTCCAATAAGGATCTCTCCTTACTGGCGCGCAATTAGATGACCAAACCTCTCATTAGACAGAACTTTCTAGACATTGCCAATAATGTTATCTAATAATATTATTAGATAATATGAATTATTGTCTATAGATAATAGAAAATATCATGCAATGACAATTATTAAAACAACAATAATATAAAATATCAACGCAAAGCAATTATTGAATCAATAAAATAAAATACTGAACAATAATTACTGTAACAATTATTGAGTAGTGCCTTCTTACGTAAGAATCAATAATTGGTGTAATACCATATCTTCATCGTGTTTTAACCCGGGTATTCCCACAAAGTATTAATCTGCAGTAATAACTACGCCCAAGAATTATTTATAACCAACTTATTCTTGTCGTTTTCTTCATCTAATCGCTTTTCGTTATGGGGCCCACACAAGGTTGCGCCGTCGTACGAATATTCCCCGACAGTACGAATATTGCACGACCAAACGAATATTCCCCGTCAACAATGAATATTTTAAAACCACTTGCTTGTTTGAAATAATTGCGAATTTTACCCATAACTTACCACATTAATCAAATCAACCCTTACTATTTCAAGATAATAAATAGAGAAATTTAATTTCATTAAATAATAAGTTGGGGTCTTACATAAGTGTGGCGCCGCAGCGCCAATCCTAGAGATTTGTTGGACAATAATGTTTACAAGTGTAGAATGAAAAGGAACTTATTAGTAATGAACTGAGATATAAACATAACATTGTAAGGTACTTGTAAGACACTAATGCATGATGATTAAGAGTTAATAATTAATTGAAAGTGAACGTCATGTGAATGACATAATGAAAGCCGAAAACCCATAATAGTAGATCTAAGTTAGGATTTACATTGAGATGAAGGGTAAGATATAGTAGTATACATACTTGATTATATATAACCTAATGTGGTATGTTATATGATCATGTTTTGTAGAAACGTAGAGACTTAAAGTGTGCGTGTGTTAATCGGTAAGCAAGCAAACGTGAAGGCAAGTATTCTAACCCTTGTTCCGATTCGATGCGGACAAAAGTATTGTAATTCATGTATTCTTTCGCATGAAGTTTTTAACGATGAAGTCTTAAGCCAACTCTTTCATTAGACTTATATTATGATTCTGTCAAGCATGATTTATGTTTATCGAGTTATATTGGTATGGTTTTCAATCGTAGACCAAGTATGCTAAAATGTTTTTGTCGTTTAACGACAGGCACATGAGGTTGCCACAACTTAAACTTATACACGTTTAATGAATGTAGTGTTGATCAACAGAGTATCTACTATGGGTGATCACCCGGAAGTGTTCGTAAGCTATGCTTGGGACTTACGGACTTAGTGTCGGGTTGTCCTTTTCAAAAGAAATTATGAATTGCTCATAGTTCGGAGCCTTAGTTGATATTCTACTGAATATTGTTGTTGGAAAACATTTTGAATGAAAAGAAGTGCTATTTTGAATTATCGATAGTACTTCATAACTATTGTTCAGTTACTGAGGATATATGAGTTCTATGTTTCAAGCATGTTGTTTATTAGAATTGTAGTACTTGCTGAGCTAGTAATGCTCATTCTTGCTTGAACCATATGAACACAGCTAAGATCAAGTGGACCGAAGGCTCAGGCAAGGACAAGGGCAAGGCGAAGATGAACCCTTAGATTGCTTATGTAATAGAATAGTTGAACGATTTGTAATATATTTGATATTATGACAAGAACAAACGAATGGGTTATAAAGAACCTGGGAAATATAATATTATTTTGAATATATAGAAGTTATATTGGTCCTTTTGAGACTATTTCAATTGAATGAATGAATGAATGGTAGTACCGTGTAGCACCATCTGTCGGGTTGGAAGAGACCAGGATTTGGGGGCGTCACAAGAACTAGTATCTAATAAGGTATAGACTTCGCAAGAATTTATAATTAACTAACTCGTGCTAACTTCGTTTGGTTTACTCGCTTTTTGAGAATTCACAAAAATGCTCTTCCTGAAACCACCGACTTTGTTTTGTCCATATCCGCCTTTGGTGCCACTGTCCCAGCTGAACTTGACTTTGGTGCACGATAAAAGCGGACTATGTGACCGTCTTTTCCACAACTAAAACATACCTTGCTTTCTTTTCCGATTATACCTTCCCCATTATTTCTTTTCTATTATGATTTTTCCATTTCTCATCTCCTGTACTTTAGATATCATTCTAGAATACATCTTCAAAATAAAGGTTAATTGACATGCCACAAAACAAAGGTTAATTAACATATCACATATTATCCTATACTACGTGACCAATTAAATACCACATAAACTTAGGTAGGTCATACTAGCGAAGGAATTTCGTCTCTCCCTCCTAGTTTTGTCTCACATCTCGGCCGGGATCATATCCCTAAGCTTTGATACCAACTGTGACACCCCCAAAATAGGTATACATCACCTATTCTAAGTCGTCAATACATGGTACAGAATACAAATACAAACTGAATTATACAATTGTCGTGTAATATACTATAATACATATGCTCTGAGTTTTAATACAAATATTGTCATCTAGACAATATCCACACTCAATTGAGTCCTCATTACATTTATTATCACACTATTTAACAGAATAGTGAGGACTACTAATGCTATTATCTGGACCATCACTCCGTTCCCCGACTAGTCCCTACCACGTTCTCATTTCCTGAAGAGAACAATGAAAGTAAAAGGGTGAGCTCAACTAGCCCAGTAAGAAATATTATGACTAAGAAAATGTAGAATAAATTATCATTAGCCTTCAACAATGTTAAACTGATACAATATAATAGACATCAAGTTTAACTACAGCGGAATAAGCAATCCATTAAAAGAGTCAAGTAGAGAATAAAATCTACTATCTTTTATGATTTAAAAGGTTTTTTTATCACTTTTATCACTGGGACTCAGCTTAATAAATAATCCACATCATCCCTGTACTACGTCCAAGGATATTCACTAGTATCACAACCACAAATTATACATGCACTACGGCCAAGGATATTCGTGTATTCACCAATGGTCATGATCATGCCAACAACTGTCCATTAATGCACTACGGGCCAATGAGGACTTTCACCACATCACATGATATACTATTAGGGGAGGTGGTGCAAGTTTGATAATACTTGTAGAAATAATTAAAAATGAAGGAAAAGATGAAGGTATTATACTGTAATATGTCGAGCCCCAAAACGTGCAATTATTGAAACTATATTTTCCTATAAATAGAAGCTCATTATTCCTTCATTCTCACCAATTCACTAAGACTCACAAGAGCAATTGTGACGCCCCCAAAATAGGTATTTATCACCTATTCTTGAGTCGCCAAATACATGGTACAAAATACAAATACAATCTTAAATATATAACCGTCGTTTAATATACGACAAAATATAGCTCAGAGTTTAAACATGAATGTTTCCTTCTAGACAGTATCCACTCTCAAAATAAGTCTTCAATACATTTATTAACACACTATTTCATAGATTAGTGAGGATTACTAATACACCATCTCGGACCATCACTCAGTTCCCCGATTAGTCCCGGCTACGTTCTCATTTCCTGAAGAGAACAATGAAAGCAAAAGGGTGAGCTCAACTAGCCCAGTAAGAAATATTATGACTAAGATAATGCAGAATAAATTATCGATCGTTAGCCTTCAACAGTGTTAAACTGATACAATATAACAAACATTAAGTTGAACTGCAGCGGAATAATCAATCCATTAGAAGAGTTAAGTAGAGAATAAAATATACTATCTTCTATGATTTAAAAGGTTTTTCATCACTTTTATTGCTGAGACTCAGCTTAATAAATAAACCACATCATCCCTGCACTACGGCCAAGGATATTCATTAGTATCACAACCACAAATTATCCATGCACTATGGGCCAAGGATATTTGTGTATTCACCAATGGTCATGATCATGCCAACAACTGTCCATCAATGCACTACGGGCCAATGAAGACTTTTACCACATCATTTGTAACATTACGGTCATGATTACACCGAATAATCCCTAGTCATAATCATACCAAGTCCATCTATGCACTACAGGCCACAGATGACTTTCAACAAAATATAAATATGAGGATGATGACAATGATATAAGAATTCAATAAAACAAGTTCAAGAATTAATTTATTCAGGAACTAATAACGTCCAAATTGTCAACATGATACTTCTTTGTAGAGTAAAATTCAAGAATGCTCAGAAGAATATTTCCACGAAAAAGAATCTTTGGATGAAGCTTAAATATCAAGGATATTCCACTAATTTCATGGAGTATAGAAGTCAAAACTTTAACCAACCTGAGTATAATAAAGAATGGAATAACAAAAGAAATCACCATGCATGCGGTACTTAGCATAGGCGAGTTATTCCAATGAATAATAAATAATGGAACCGGTCAAAGTAACACGCGCGACCGATAGGATATTCAAATGAATAATAAAGAATGGAATAATAAATGAAATCACCATGCATTCGGTGCTTCGCATGACAAAAGTTATTCCAACAAAATAATAAATAACGAAAACCAGTCCGGTGTAAAACGCATGCAGACGAGGATATTCCAACGAGAATAATAAAAAGCGGAACTAGGTGCGGCGTAAAACGCATGGATATGATATTCAACGAATAATAAAGAATGGAATAACAACGAATTTCACCATGTATATGCGATTGCCATGGCAAAAGTTATTCAATGAGAATAATAAATAATGGAGTAATAGAAGAATTTCACCAAGTATAGGGTAGACCACGTATCTGAGTTATTCAACGAGAATAATAAAGAATGGAATAATGAAGTTCTCCTCATGAATATGAAAAAATAATACCCTTACCTCAAAAGAAAACTGAATCTTTGGAATAGTGAGGTAGTGAGACTTCTCTTCTTCTTTCTCTCTATAATAATAGCTCTAAAGCTTTAGTGAATTGGTGAGAAATGAAGGAAGAATGAGCTTCTATTTATAGAAAATATAGTTTCGATAATTGCACGTTTTGGGGCTCGAAAAATTACGAAGACAATACCTCCAACTTTTCTTTCATTTTTAATTTAGTTACGCAAGTATTATCAAACTTGCACCACCTCCCCTAATAGTAAATAATGTGAATCAATAGTTCAATCATGTGAATCAATAGTTATAATCATGTCAAAATACGAAATATAGTATAGTACCTCCATCTATACCTCCCTTTTTAACTTAGTCATGCAAGTATTATCAATCTTGCACCAACTCCCCTAATAGTAAGTGAATGTGACTCAATGGTACATATATGTGAACAAATAGTTATATAAGCATGTGAATTAGTAGCAATTAATTTCTCATTTATCCGATAAATTACCCGATTTATCAATATAACCCCCAAACATCAATTATTATCGGAATAGATGTCGATTTCAACTAACACCAATAATCCCAACATAATGGAACTATCAAACTCATCTTTAATCAACACGAACTTATTCATCATTAATATCATAACTCACAATATTTAACAACCAGGTCGTTCCCAGGAAAAAAGGGACTTTCCAATAAGGATTTCTCCCTATTGGCACGCAATTAGGTGACTAAACCTCTCCTCGACAGAACTTCTAGACATTGTAAATATTGCAATTTAATAATATGAATAACTTTGTCGTCTCAATTATTGATTTAATAATATATAAAATATTATGCAGATGATACTGTGACAATAATCGAATCAATAATATGAGAGATATAATGCAGCAATTACTGTAGCAATAATTGAGTATAACTGGGTGACTTCTCACGTAAGCATCACTAATCAATACCGTGTGCTACTATGCAACCACACGACATATTACTGTACTTTTACTACCGAGTAGTTCAACAGTATTAACGGTAAAACTTCTGCCGTTATTTTCATAAAATATTTTTGTCGTTTTCTCAATCCGGCAATAATTACATTGCTAGGGGTCCACCAATGATTGTCTTGTCGTCATCGAATATTCCTGTTAAAAGCGAATATTCCCGACCAATCGAATATTATATAACAACTTGCGTACTTTTGCAAAATTTATAAATATTACCCATGACTATACATTATATCAAATCCACACCATAATATTAAAAAATATTTTGAGAAATTTAAATCTTAATTCATAAAATCACAGGGTCTCACATTGACAATTTGGGCGTTATTAGTTCTGGATAAATTAATTCTTGAACTTATTTTATTGAATTATTATGTCATTGTCATCATCCTCATGTTTATATTATGTTGAAAGTCAAATGTGCTTTGTGAAAGTGCATAGATGGACTTGGTATGATTATGACTGAGGATTATTCGGTATAATCATGATCGTAATATTACAAATGATGTGGAAAAAGTCCTCATTGGCCCGTAGTGCAATGATGGACAGTTTTTTGGTATGATTATGACTATGGATTCTCTTCGGCCAAGGGTGCAAAGATGAATTGTTTTATGGCATGATCAGGACCGTTGATGAATACACGAATATCTTAGGCCCATAGTGCATGAATAATTTGTGGTCGTGATACTAATGAATATCTTTGGCCGTAGTGTAGGTATGATGTGGATTATTTATTAAGCTGAGTCTCAGCTATAAAAGTGATGAAAAACCTTTTTAAATCATAAAAGATAGTAGATTTTATTCTCTACTTGACTCTTTTAATGGATTGCTTGTTTCGCTGGAGTTAAACTTGATGTCTATTGTATTTTATCAGTTTAACATTGTTGAAGACTAATGATAATTTATTCTGAATTATCTTAGTCATAATATTTCTTACTGGGCTAGTTGAGCTCATCCTTTCCTTCATTTTTCTCTCTTGAAGTGAGAATATAGTTGGAGACGAGTCGGGGAGCAGATTGATGGTCGGATGATAGCATTAGTAGTCCTCACTATTACATTAAATAGTGTGATAATAAATGTAATGAGGATTTGAATTTGAGTTTGTATATCATCTATGAGGACTCCATTGAGAGTAGATTCTTGTCTAGATGACAATATCGTATTAAAACTCTTAGATTATGTTTTCGTCGTATTTTTTACATTTGTTGTATAATTAGTTTGTATTTGTATTGATTACCTTGTATTCATGCGACGCAAGATGGGTGATGAATACCTATTTTTCAGGGGGCTTCTGCATTGCTCACTATTTATAATTTTATAATATGATTTTAAAATTATTGCCAACGTAATAATAACCTATAGGGTCACATACTTGAAACGTAATTTAAAGGAAATTAATTTAAATTATAAGGATTTAAATATGTCAATATGATTGATAGTATTTAAATTATGAATTTAAATTAATAGGATAATTTATATATATGTATATTAATTAAGTAAGGCTTAATTAAGATGTAATATATATAAATTAATTTTATAATTGAATTAGGTTTTGATTAATTCTTTTGATTTGCTATATATACAATATATCAACCATTTTGTGAATAATCATCATTAACCTAAAAACCTAGCCATTTCTTAGAGAGACTACTAGAGAAAATTTTTCAAAATCACGATCCTTTGGTGGCTAATCTTTGTAGCTCCTTTTCTTTGTAGATCGTCTTTACGATTCATGGGGCATTTGTGTGGATACCAAAGAGACACGATTTAGTTGGATTCGTTGGAGATTTGAAGCGTTTCAATTTTTTCTATAATCGGTATAAAATCTAAACCATTGAATTAATATGTTTTCGCATGGATCCTATTTTAGGGGTTGAAATTGTCTTTGAAATTTTTTTTTTTTGCCTTTATGTGCAAAAAATCTACATTGGATTCCTTGCGCTTGGATTATCGACAATTGGCTTTGAGGATGGTTTCTTAAGCGAGGGTTGGAGTATGCTTTATCCACCCATCTGGATTCCCTTCTTGATCGAGGGAGGATGGGAGCTCTATTTGGGAGAGCGAGCAATCAGGTGTATCACAGGGCATATTCAGATTCCTTACTTTCCTCCCACTCGAGGACATTGCCCTTTATCCCTGTTTATTACAGACATTCCCTTGATGGGTTTAGATGGTTTTACCTTGTCAGATGGACTCTGCATATCAGACGCATTCCATTTATGGTGGATTCCCCGCACCATAGGGGCTCAAACCCGCCACTTTCGGTTCATGGCGGACTTGGTACTGGATCGATTATGATGACCAATTGGATTTTGCTTTTGAGAGCCTACCCATTTGGACCAAATAGTGATTTGACCCATCTAATTTGGACATGACACATCTTTTCATTCGCCATTTAGGCAGAGATCCTTCAGAGGTAGATACTTTCGATTCCTCCGACTCAGGTGTTGGTACATCTAGCGGCCCAAACACTGCGGATTTTACTAAATCATATCCTCCCTTGTACCACCCAAATATCCCCTTTAGCAGAGATACAGTGACTCCGGAGGAGTTGGATCGTGTTGATCACCTAGGGGATATAGATATTCGTGACTTTTTCCGATAGGTTTTGTTAGACATAGGGATGTTGTGCCCCACTTCGCTGTACTTTTTATTTTCATTTTTAGAATAGAGATGATGTATTTATGATGTATGCATGTTTACATTCTATAATGGTTTTACTTCCTGCACTTATTATATTATCATTTATCATTATGCATGCATTATATGTCATGGATATGCATTTGATGAGTTTAGCATTGACCCCTGGATGGTCTCATGATACAGTTTTACAGATGTCTTGTTCATTAGTATCATGCATTGATCGACTTCACCTTGGTACCGTATAGCTTCTGATTTGGTCTTGGTTTGATAGTCTTCAGGAGTCAGATCGCATTTTAACAGCTGGCATTCTATGTCTTTGTTGACCTTCAGAGTCCCTGATGGTTTTGTAGAGGGCATGTTATCTCATTGGATCCCTGCTAGATAGGTTTTTCGCTTTGGTTCAGATGAGTTGACTCCTACCTTAGAGGAGTATTTTTGCATCACCCGGGTGTTTTTATATGCTCTGTGTGCAGAACATCGATTTCGGTTAGATCGCCCCGGTTTATGGACATGATAGGTATACGACGGTCAGTGTTTTTATTTGAGGTCACCTCGGGTCAAATTGTATCTATGGAGTTCCTAATTGACCGCTTTGGATCTTTGGATAACTTCTCATATTATCAGGAGGATTTCTTAATATCTGAGGATGAGTGGAGGATAGCCAGGGTGGACATTCTATTGATGTGTGTTGTGGCTTATTTATATATGCTGATTTACCTAGACCATTTGGACATTGCCTTAGTCACTACAGTCAGAGCTTTACAGGAGGGTTCCACCATTCTTCCCATGATTCTTGCAGAGACTTTCATTTTAAATTTACCCTCATCATACTCATGATGATGGATATTTCCAAGGTAGTGCATTTTCTCTTGTATGTATGGTTCATGACACATCTTGGTAGATAGGCACTTTTGAGAGCCATGGATATTGCTTTGGGCATGATAGAGCGATGTCCTTTTCTTTTTGCCCTACATAGTGTATAGATGCAGCCTCATGGCTGACTTTCTTAGATGCTATTGAGGACCCATTCTCTATTTTGCTTTATGCAGGATTCTGCTCCCCTTGAGGTTTATCACATATGCTTCTGGGTATGGATTTCCTTCCATTAGCGGGTTTGAGAGCTATGACTACCTATCATCCATTGGCTATCCAGGGATAATTTAAGCAATTTTGGGATTTTCATCCCTTTGAGGGCGCTTCGGATTATCAGTTATCCGCTTTGTCTATGTCTATTGATGATTTAGAGCGAGTTTAGGATTTATGGACTCTCAGGGAGTCATCCGAGTTTGATGAGAGTCATTCTGCTCAGATTCGTGATACATCGCTTGGTTGGAGGCGGATATAGCGATGACCCATGTTATCCACCCCGAGCTACCTTTTGATTCAGGATGGTGAGAGCCCATGGAGGATCTACCTTCCCCTTTAGAGGATGATCTATTTAAGGCATTGGTGAAAGCTATAGATATGTCTACTCCCAGCTCTATTTATGCTTCTGTCCCTTTATTACATAGAGAGGTACTATAGCAGCGAGTATAACTTTTGACTTTTGCGCTAGACCGAGGCAGGGCACTATTGTTGAGGGTCTCATCTAGTAGAGATGCTACTTATTTGGCAAGGGATAAAGCCCTAGGTAGCGGGGATCTTTCCGCTTACTTAGCTCGGGATGAGTTTCAGATGGCCCGAGATACTACTGCGAATGATCATGCCACTCTCAGATCCTATATAGAGGATGTCGTTGCATTGATGAGTTCATTCATGGATAATCATGGTAGTACATTATGTACAACAGTGGAGCTTATGACTCGCCTTGAGACTACTAGTCAGGAGATCAAAAATTCCCCTTCATCCTTAGAGAGGGATGATATGCTTAATTTGTTGTCCCGCTTGACTGGTGACTTATATAGTAGCTTTCATTTTCCTGCATAGACTAGGTTAGCCACTTTTGTCATGTACATGGCATTTTGTATATATCAAGCAGTACATATTGTTAGGTTTGTAATATTCATTGACGCAATCAAATTGCACAAATAAGCGGAAACGTGTAAAAATCAAAGTTTAAAATTTTACAAACCATATACCTGGATCATCCTTTATGCACAATTATTAATTAAACGAAAAGATATGAAGAAAAAGAATCATACCCTTGAAGATTCGAGCTTCCTCAGGTACAAGTTCACTTCCAATCATTTTCGCGTTCAACTTGAATCCACCAGGTTTGGTTCCTTTCTTTGATCAACATTAGCCACCCAAGTGTTTGGCCTCTAGAGGTGATCCACCAAGAAAGAATAAAGATTCAAGAAGATGGGTGTTTGGCAAAACCCTAATTTTTCTATTTCTCATAGAAAAAGGTGTACTCTCCAACAATTAGAATCACGTATGTTGTGAAAAAAGTCAACAACCACTTCACCCATAATAAGACTCCTCTTATTTATAGATGTAGGCAACCCTCCTTAACAATTAAGGGATTGGATTTTATTTTAATTAATTAAACTCCTTTAATTAATTAGGCTCTTAATCTTATTAGGAATAATTAATTAAAATCTTTTAATTAATTTACCTCCTAATCTTATCAGGAATATATGAGAGTACTTTTATTAATTAATTCCCAAACTCCTTTAGGAATTAAATAATAATAATAGTAATAATAATAATAATAAGACTCCACTTATTAATTTATATTTAATATTTCTAAAATATTAAGTTATTTAATTTATTCTATCACCATAGATTAAATTAAATATACTTAACTTATTATTACGATTATGCCATTAACTTCTTAAATAATTATTCTTCCTTTTATGGTGTGACCCTTTAGGTTCTCCATATTAAGCTAAGTTATGAATAAATCAATTAGAACAATTCTAATCTTATTTAAATAAATAAATTAAACTATTAATCTATTTAAATAAATAATATTTATTCTATAATAGGGATTAGCCTCCTAGCGATCAACGACTTTAGGATAATATAGATTTCAACATTAATCATAAAAGAACCTTTGAGTAAATAGTTCTAATACAATTCAATCCTTCCATCATATAATGTCCCAATTAAATATAAGACATGAAATTACTGTCAAGTCTTATTTTATTTAATTATATGTATTTCGACTCTTAAATGCACAACTCCAAATAATGTAAATTAGAAACTCCTTTCTAATTTTATTCTGCCTTGGCCAAGGACTACTGGGTTGTCATTTTTTGAATCACATAGGACATTTCTCTTCTTTTACTAGAAGTGGTAGATTCTTTATTGATCATACATTATCTTAATGTACAACTTATTATACCCAAGCACACCCTTTGATATACCCTAAGGGTCTTAAGGAATAAGTCAAAGTATAACTCATCATACACAAGATACTATGATGATCTCAAGTCGAGGATCACTTGTACTATTATCACTACTGAGAATTCCTATTGTGAATGCAAGTAAAACTCCATTAGGTATTCCTTGGCGAGCCACGTTCGGTGAACTTATTCTCTAATAAGCACCTACATACTTGCTTTAGTGTCTCTACACAAATGATCATGAGATCAATCATCCTCATCCAATGAACAAGCAGCGTATGTACCAATCTATCCGATTACTAATCCCCAATTTAGTAATCCAAAGATTGAAAACTATTTTAGTTTTAAGCTTTCTAAGAATTTAGAACTCATTAGAATGATCATCATCATCATTCTAAAAGCATTACTTAAAACTATGGGTTTATCACTTATTATAAAACAACATCATGTAGATAATTAAAAGCCTTTAATAAATTAATACTTTTTATTAATAAATAAATAAGATTGTTACAAAGTATATGCTTTATCATCAAACATGATTGGCTTGTGTGCATACTACTTTCAATCTCCCACTTGCACTAAAGTCAATCGTCATGGTATCTCATACCCTTCTTCTCTAAGTGATGATTATCCCGTTGTTGGATAAGCTTTAGTTAATGGATATGTAATGTTGTTCTTGAGAGTCCACTATCTCTATAGTGATTTTCCATCTTTCAATGATTCCTATAATCAAATGAAAGTGCCACAACACATGTTTAGATCCAAGATGAGACTTAGGAACTATTCCTAATTTTGTAATGAACTTTTCATCCAAATAATCAACTTGTAGCTTGGTTATAGCTATATACTTTGTCTTTATCACTAAACCAACAACTCTTTGTTGTTTGGAACCTTTCAATTTCTTTGCACCACAGTTCAAGGTAACGCTTTACCTTAAAGTAGATTTTACGTCGTCTTGGGTCTATCGAAAAACTTGAGTCTATTAAGCCCTCTAATTTTAATTCGGACCCACCATAAATATGATCACATCCTTAGTGTCGATAAAGTACTTTAAGATGTTTTCTTTGTCTTACGGTGATCTTCTTCAAAATATGGTGATCAACATCGGGTCTCGTACATTTCATTGTATACATGATTATCACTCATGCAATCTCTCATTTAGGAGTCTTCCGGGACTATTAAGAGATACACTCAGAGCTCATCAACATGAGACATCTCTTGAGTTTGCCATGCTAAAGCGACTTTAGCATCAAATGAATATCGTTCCTTGGGTTAAGTCGAACATCCTCTTGAATCTATCTATATAGATTTGTATCCCCAATTATGATACTCTTCCCAAATCATTCATGGATGATGTTTAGACAACTTTATCTTTACTGATTATAGCATTGGTATGTTATTCCTTATCTGTAGTATATCAACATATAATACTAGGAATATCACGACACTCCCAATGACCCTTTTGTACACACTAGGTTCATTCTTGTTTTTGATAAAATCAAACTCTTTTGATTGTCTCATCAAAATGAATGTTCCATATTTGAGAAGCTTGCTTCAATCCATTTCTCTGAGTATCTACAACTCTTACCTCATCGTATGTAACTGAATCATCATCGTCTATGATGTGTACCTCATCATCATCATCTATGATGAATCCATATCTCCTAGGTATCTTTGGTACTGTTCCAGATTTACGATTCAGTTGTGGTATAATAGGTCTATCTATAGATTCCTCTTATTTGACTTATAGTGATTTGTGGTTCTTGAACTCTTCAAGATTTATTATTCTTCCACTAGCCCCTTCAATGATAAACATCTTTATCTTAGAAGGTAGCATGTTTCGCAACAAACACCTTTTACTAAGTAGGATTATAGAATATATACCCTAAACTTACTTTAGGATGTCCCACAAATCTGTACTTGTCAAATCTTGTACCAAGCTTATCCTTTGAAACTTTTTCACATAAATTGGACAACCCTTATCTTAACATTCATTTATTAATTATCAAAATAATTTAGGTCTTATTTTAAATTGGTATCTCCCACTATTTTCTTCAAACTATATTACCTCGATATATATAGTTCGGCAATATCTAATTAAAGATATGCTAGTGAGAATAAGGATCCCATTTCAAATGTATATAGCCTTTGTGTGCACAACAAACTATATATAAATAAATAGGTAGACAACTCTTGTCAATTACATCAACTATATAACTCCTTGTATTTTGCCTCTTAGATCATAATGGTCAGTGTGTGTGCACATCAGAACTAAAATGATCTAAGTTAAGTCATACCTAGCACTTCTATATATTGAAAGAAAAACACGTCCTTGTGTGTGCACAACAAAACGACATTATTCGGTATATTTATAAGCATTAAATGTGATAAAACAACATCTTAAATATTTAATATTTGCCTTGTGTGTGCAACTGACAAACTCATATTAAATATTTAATACTCTATTGTTTTACCGTGCTTTAGAAAGCGACGTTCGATATTCCAAATATCTTTGAGCGTTACAACTTAATATAATTTCTTTGAGGGGTTTGTTATTAATTTGTCTCTCATCTTGTTTACTTGGCAGCATACACATATATATATAAAATACGCGTCATATTAATTAAGATCACGAAGCATGTTTGCATAATATATAATATATATAGTATAAGCATGCACATATAAAATACTATATTCTACTGGATTGATTATGGACTTTTATTCTAATTTGGTTCACTAGAGTTACCAAGTGAACCAAAAGGTCAAACTGGCCCTAAGGGTGCAAAATTAATATTTAAATATAACTATTACATTTAAACTTAGGGCTTCATTACAAAGCGGGTCTTCAAGCGCTCCTTGATCCTTGATCTCTAATTCTTCAAAATTAATTCTAGCTATTCCTATTACAAAACTATTTAAAATTAATAGAAACATTGATCGTGATCGAGGGAAAGTACATAGGAGGGAGTTAAAATTTACATTAAGAAAAAAAAATTAGAGATGACGAAGTACATAAACCCTATTTAATAAAACTCATACATTCATACATCCAACTAAAATAAAATCCAATCACATTGATCGATAATCCATAATCAATCACATTTATTATCATACATCACCATATGCATCGATAAATAATATTCATCTCATGAATAATAAACATTCAATATATATATTGATATCATTTAATGGACAAAATTAGTTAATATAAAATTTAATTTTTGAATCAAAATAAACTCTTTTATTTTAATCCAAATTTAAATCAAAATAAACTTCTTTTATTTTAATTTATTCTATTTTGAATAAAATAAACTATTTTATTTTAATTAAAATCTTTAATCAAAATAAACTCATTTATTTTAATTAATTATGGAATCCAATTCCAAAAAAAACTCCTTTATTAAAGGAAACACGAATTCTCTTTCCTATTCACAAATAAACTCCTTTATTTTGAATAATATGAAATCTTATTTCATATTTAAATAAACTCTTTATTTAAGGAAATTAGGATTCTCTTTTCTTATTCACAAATAAACTCTTTTATTTTGAATAATATGAAATTTTATTTCATATCTAAATAAACTCCTTTATTTAAGGAAACATGGAATCAATTTCAACTATAATTAGTTATCATGAAATTCAATTTAAAATTAAAATAAACTTTTTATTTCAAGATTAAAATAAATATTTTTTTATTTTAATTATAAAATAGTTAAAATTTTATATATATATATATATAAATGCGATATATTAATATAATCAAATATATGATAAGTTTCAAGAACCTGCGCGAAAACTTTATGAGCATATATTTGATTCACGTGAATCGATGAAATTCCTCACAGTATACTAAGTGGTGAATCATTTTGAAGCATGAATTTAACATGATATTACCCAAGCCTCCTTGTTAACGAGGATTCGCGAATAATAACATGCTTACGTTTTTTAAAAAAAAATAAAAATTATCTGACAAATTTATATACAATTAAATTGTTCTAAACACATATCAATATACATATTAAATTAAAATAATTAATAATTTGCATAAAAATTTGGCTTTGATACCACTTTATTAGGTTTGTAATATTCATTGATGCAATCAAATTGTACAAATAAGCGAAAAGCGTGTAAAAATCAAAGTTTAAAATTTTACAAACCATATACCGAATCATCCTTTACACAATTATTAATTAAGCGAAAAATATGAAGAAAAAGAATCATACCCTTGAAGATTCGAGGCTTCCTCGGTACAAATTCACCTCAATCCTTTTCACGTTCAACTTGAATCCATAAGGTTTGATTCCTTTCTTTGATCAGCGTTAACCACCCAAGTGTTTGGCCTCTCAAGGTGATCCACCAAGAAAGAATAAACATTCAAGAAGATGGGTGTTTAGCAAAACCCTAGTTTTTCTATCTCTCATAAAAAAGGCGTACTCTCAATAATTGGAATCACGTATATTGTGAAAAAGTCAATAACCACTTCACCCATAATAAGACTCCTCTTATTTATAGATGTAAGCAACCCTCCTTAACAATTAAGAAATTGGGTTTTATTTTAATTAATTAAACTCCTTTAATTAATTAGGCTCCTAATCTTATTAGGAATAATTAATTAAAATCTTTTAATTAATTTACCTCCTAATCTTATTAGGAATATATGAAGTACTTTTATTAATTAATTCCCAAACTCCTTTAGAAATTAAATAATAATAATAATAATAATAATAAAGACTCCTCTTATTAATTTATATTTAATATTTCTAAAATATTAAATAATAAATATTAAGTTATTTAATTTATTCTATCACCATAGATTAAATTAAATATATTTAACTTATTATTACGATTATGCCATTAACTTCTTAAATAATTATTCTTCCTTTTATGGTGTGACCCTTTAGGTTCTCCATATTAAATCGGTTGTGAATAAATCAATTAGAACAATTCTAATCTTATTTAAATAAATAAATTAAACTATTAATTTATTTAAATAAATAATATTTATTCTCTGATAGGGATAAGCATCCACTGCGATCAATGACTTTTAGGATAATATAGATTTCAACATTAATCATAAAAAAGAACCTTTGAGTAAATAATTCTTTGAACAATTCAATCCTTCCACCATATAATGCCCCGATTAAATATAAGACATGGAATTCTTTGTTAAGTCTTATTTTATTTAATTATATGTATTTTGACTCTTAAATGCCTGACTCAAATAATGCAAATTAGAAACTCCTTTCTAATTTCATTACGCCATAGACAAGGACTCTTTGGGTTGTCATTTATCGAATTACATAGGACATTTCTCTTCTTTTACTAGAAGTGGTAGATTTTTTATTGATCATACATTATCTCCATATCTGACTTATTATACCCAAGCATACCCTTTGATATACCCTAAGGGTCTTAAGGAATAAGTCAAAGTATAACTCATCATACACGAGATACTATGATGATCTCAAGTCAAGGATCACTTATACTACTATCACTACAATAATTCCTATTGATGAGTGAGTAAAACTCCATTAGGTATTCCTTAGCGAGCCACGTTCGGTTGAACTTATTCTCTAATAAGCACCTACATACTTGCTTTAGTGTCTCCACACAAATGATCATGAGATCAATCATCCTCATCAATGAAGCAAGCAGCGTATGTACCCCAATCTATCGAAATTTACTAATCCCTGATTTAGTAATCAATGATTGAGAACTATTTTAGTTTTAAGCTTTACAGAATTTAGATCTCATTAGAATGATCATCATCATTATTCTAAAGCATTGCTTAAAACTATGGGTTTATCACATATTATAAAATAACATCATGTAGATAATTAAAGCCTTTAATAAATTAATACTTTTTATTAATAAATGAATAAGAGATATTTACAAAGTATATGCTTTATCATCAAACATGATTGGCTTGTGTGCATACTACTTTCAGTCTTCACGTAGTTCATGTTTGGCTTGAATGATTTGAAGTTGGTACTCGATGCGAGGGGAGAGAAATATTGCAGAATTTGAAAGGTGTTTGGTTTGAAGGGTTTTTGGAATTTTTGGTTTTAATTTGAAGGATTTTCTAGAATTTGTATGCGGTTTGATAGCACCGTAGATGGTTTCTTACGTCTCCGTAGGTTGAGAGATCGAGGTCATTCATAGATTCGACTTTCTTTGAGATCGACTTTTTTCCAAGACCGAGGATGGTGGTTTTACGGTATTTGAGACGTAGTACCTTTTCACGATTATGCATTAATAAGTTAGGGAAATTCTTCACATTTGTCCATTTCTTGCAGTCTAAGGGCTCCTCACATGACACTTCTTTGACAATGAAAAAGGCCTTCGATTTAGAGGCGATTTTCCTTTGGCTATTACTTTATTGGATAAGACCTTTTTTGATATTAGGTCGTTTTCTTTAAATTTCCAAATTCGGACATTCTTCTGAGTAGAACCATCCTTTGTTGATGTAACTCTAGAATTTTAATTGTTATATTAAATATTTATTGAATTATTTAAATATTTAATGGATGTGTGTATTTATTGTTGAATAAATAATTGTTCAAATTTGAATTGATGTGGTTAATTATTTGTTAAATAAATAATTAAGGAAAATTAATTATTTTGCTAATTTAATTTAATTATTACGTTGAAATTTTGATTAATTGAATTACTATTCTTTTTTATTGGAATTTGTAAATTTAAAAGGATGTGTTAAGTTGATTAAATAAAGTTATAATTATACTGAGAAAATTATAATTTTGTGATATTGATTTATGTGATGAAGTGATTTAATAAATTATTATTATGATTAATTTAATTAAATTAATGTCTCGACAAATAACCTTGTTATAAAGGAGTTACTAAAATAACTTAAAGGAGTTTTAATTCGGTTTTGCAAAGCAAGGCCTAAGGCACATTAAGTCTTTAATTTATTTGAGTTTTGCACGAACAAGTTTTCTAATTCTTTATCTTGTTGAACTATTTATTTAATTCGATCACTTTATAAATGATGCTGAGCTTCGTAAACTTTGGTTTGATGTTAACAAGTTATTCTTGTATTTAACTTGTTGTTTAGCATGTAATTATTTATACTAATGATTTTTAGAAATTTTATCGTTGATTTATTATGCATGCTTAGTATTCAATTCTAATTAACATGACTTAATATTGTTCAAGCAAGGCATGTTATAGTTATTCAAAGTATATGCTATTAGATTATTCCTAAAGCATGATTTTGGTTTACCATGTTGATTCAATTACAATTATTACGTAATATAATATTATTAATTCAACTAGTCCTCTAGTTGATGATCGTTGAACTTCAAATTACCCTTAAAAAGCTTATCAAACCAAACTCTCTTTGAGTGCGGACTTGTACTCCAAATCTTTGAGATGAACAACCCTATTATTATTAGGGGATAACTTACGTGTAGCGTTAAATATTTGTGCACAATACATGAGTACGAAGGGTTGATCCCCTAAGTACGAGGAGTCCTTATAGTCTTATATTTGTTAAAGTTGGAGTTGAAAGATTACTTCATATTTGTGGACATAGTTCATGGTCTTATGACCCTCGGTTATATTTATTCCACATTTTGGATGTCGGTTTACGATTATAGATGATAGAGTACTATTCATTGTTGATGAGCCTATTATTGGCGAGTTATTATTACTATACTCTTGTTGATTTCATATTGTATCCGGTGAGCAATTGTTTTTGCTCGCTCTTGCATATTTACAAAACTCATTTGCAATTTAAAGAAGAGAAGGTAGATGAACCTTCGTCTAGCAAAGGAAAGGGAAAAAATGTGCAAGTGATGAAGACTTTGTAATTTTACTTTAGACTTTTATTATGATGATCTTAGACTTGGTTTTAATGAAGTTTATTTAATTTCTGCATTTGAATGATTGTATTTAAAGGTTAGATAACCTGGGAGATTTTATTATGTAACCCTTTAATGGGAAAGGTTTTATTTATCCAATTTTATTGTGATTGGATAGTTAGATATGAATGTTTGATTAAGTGAACACCAAATCTTGTGGGAATGAAGTACCTGGATTTGGGGGTGTCACAGTTGATACAATCGACAATGGAAAATAGCTATCGCCCTTTTTCTCATCTATCAGAGATAGCTGGTGGCACCGCTCTTGCATCCATTCGTCTTCTTCCATTTGAGCATCTATTAACACTCTTAATGATTCCATTTCTACTTCTATGGGGATTACTGCTTCCATGCCATAGACTAATGAGGCGGGGTAGTGTAGACACTCGAAATTTTACATTCTATTACTAACCATGCGGGAGGGTAGAATCGTCTTCCGAGACAACCACAGAAGTTACATCAAGTTCAAACCTCGATGACAACCCCGAGGAGATCAAATCTAAGCCTCGGGACAACCCGGGACATCGACTCAACCCGGAGACAACCAGGAGATCAAGTCCAACCCCGGGAGATCAACTTCAAACCCCAGAGACAACCCCGGGCAATCAAGTCAAAGACCGTAGATAACCCCGGGGGATCAAGTTTAAAGCTCAGAGTCAACCCCGGGAGGTCAAACAAACCTCAGAGACAACCTTGAGGACTGTCAGAGTCAACATCAGTCCAATCTCGGAGATAACCTTGAGAAAAGATAGCTACAACTGCATTAAGACCGGAGACAACCCCGGGAGGGGCAAAATAGTCATTTTGCCAACTCAAAATTAAATCAACTCATATCACTTCAAAAGAAGTCCTGCAAAACCATAGCTTCAATCCCGAGTGAAAATAGTACAAGACAGCTCAACGGATATACTACGAAGACTTGGAGATCTGGTCATGGACCCATCTTCTCAGATTTGGAAAATGTCAAATCCCATGTCATTGTGTAGCTCTCGTCAACGACTTTCCAAAAAGGTATAACACGCTCCATCGGATGCATGGATTATAAGTTATGAAGGTTCAAGCGGACAATGTGTTGTCCGAGTGCACGTACTTCGAGACAATAGGACCCACGAGGCTCGGGGAAACCTGGGTAGCCGCAGGTAGACCCGTGGCTATCGCGGGTTGACCCACAACCAACTTGGTCTATAAGTAGACCCCCCACCAGCTCATTTGAAAAAAAAGAAGAAAAGAGAAAACTACACTATTTAAATTTCAGCCCTTAACCTCTTCTAGAGTGCTCAAAACTTGGATATTTTCTTACTAAACACTTGTAAACTCATATTTTACAACATATCAAAATTTAACCCGATTGAAAGCAAGGTTTTCAAGCTCCAGCGATCCTGAAGTATTCTTGGCGACTCTTTGTAATATTTTTTGATTTTTAAGCATTCTCTTTGCTTTGATATATATATATATATATATATATATATATATATATATTTACATTCCATAGTCCTACACTGGATTTTAAATTCATGGCGAGTTGATCGTCTTTTATATATATATAACTATAACTATGTATATATATATATATATTTACCACTTTTAAATGTATACTTTAACTGCTTTTGCAATGTAAATCCTTAATATTCCAGCCTATGGACTAGATTTATCTAAATCTAGCCATTTCCAACTTTTAAGCGGTTCCAAAGTTGCTAAACTGGAATCGTTGAAGCTAGAATGGCTTAGATTTATTTAGATCTAATTTTCTTTCTAGTTTTATAAATATTTATCAATCATGTGAGCCTAGTAGCTATGAGTTCTAAGATTCAACTTACGAATCTAGATCTGGTTCCTATGATGGACCATTTCAATTTGTCTTGACCAACTTATAAATTATCTATCTTTGTCAGGATATCCTTGGATGACTTTCATGCCCATAAGGAGCCCAACAACATTATATATCTTATTTTCTCAAAGATGCTTTGCATCTGAAAAATAAAATCAAATTAAATAGAATCTGAATAAAATGGAAGTATCAAATGCCTCAATTACTATTGAGCATAAGGGTTTGAAAACCTATTTTCAAAACATCATTGCTATATCTTGCTTAAAATTGAACTTTTATACAAATCAAACCCATTGTATATAGGTGCAAACGAGGTTTAGCACTACTTCCAAATAATTGCACATAGGCCTAATAAACACACACACACATTCAGATTAATTAGGGAATTGAAAAGTTATGGTAACCGTGTTTTCACAGAAGTCGAAAGGTTCCTAACACCTTCCCCCCACTTAATTAAGCCACGAACTATATGAATCTCGGTTCCAAGGAAGCATTAAGTGAGTCCAACCATTTGGCCTTTGCATAAATCTTTTAAAAATCGGTTGAGTTGGTACAACCATTTCAAATCTACCAACTGGCGTTTTCAAAATGTCAACATTTTATGTTGGACTTTTTCAAACTCACGTTTTCAAAAAAAAACTCAACAAAATAGAGAATATAAAAGGAAAGAATAAAAAGATTAAAAGTTTCTCGGCGTCGATAGGTGGCGACTCTGCTGGTGACAGTAGAGGGCTTAAGCTATTGTTCAACCTTTTTAAAAACCCTTTTTAATTTTCTTGTGTGTGAATGTTGCATTTACATTGAATGGATGTGAATGAATGCTTTATTTACTGGATTCTAGTGCCTCACACAATATCTGCATGTGGTATTAGTACATCGCAGCATGTCATCATTTCATATGGTAAGACACGATGTATGTGAATGTATGTTGTGTGATTCCTCCACCAGGAGGCAAACCCGTCGGTGTTTGATTCTTTGGACTCAAGGAGACTAAGCCATGAGGCTCGGGAAAAGGCACCACCCAGATCCGCTTTAATTGAAAGATCGGATTAACTTCCCATCTAGTAAATTGTGATGATCTGGGAACTTTTATGCCGAAAAGCCGCGAGAGTTGTAACAATCCAAGATTTTATTATATTGTATACACTTGTCAAATGGGTTGGTAGGGCCGAACCTCTGACGGGCAGGCTAAAAGCAGTCAAAGGTTATGGTGCCGAGGGAGTTTTATGCCTATTTTTTTGGGCTTAACTTGAGCAGGCGGTCAAGACTTTCAGCAGGCAGGCCAAAAAGGCCTTGATTTCTATAAATGAAAAAATCATTAAAGCTTGCTTTTGGTAGGCGAAAAGCAGTGACCAAGACTTTGAGCGATTTCCTAGGTTTAATATTATAATTTAAAATATTTATTAAATGAAATAAATATTTTATTGATGTGATTGTTGTTATTAAATATTTATGAATTAATAATATTCTAAATTAATTTAATTCATAATTTAGAGAGTTGTAATATAACATGAGATGTTATATTGTGGTTTTAAATTAATAATTTAAAGTGGTATGTTAAATTATTAAATAAAATTATAATGAAATTATAATTTTGTGATATTTATTTAAGTGGAATATTTATTTAAAATATAGTATGTGTAATTAATTTATTTGATTAATGTTGGATATGGAAATCCAAATAAATAATATGTGATTATAAATTATAAAGCGAAATTGTTTATTAAAATAAAACTAAAGTAGTTTTAAATTGATTTAACCAAACAAGGCTTAAAATATTAAGTCTTTATTTTAAAGACTTTTTGCCAAGCAAAGTCTTGTGGCTTTTGAATTTTGTTTTTTTTAATTTTTAGATAATATAAATAAAATATATTTATAACCTAAGCGTTATATTTGTAACTGATATTCTAATAACTAGACGTATTATGGTTTATCAGTTTTTATCTTTACGCTTAAGTGTGTATTAGTTTTACGTGAATTGTCATTTGGCCTAAGAAGAAAAGTTGCAGAGAACTTGAGAGAGGATATAGAGAGATTGAGGGAAAATCTAAGAATTTCATAACAAATTACCGTGTTTAGCAAGGATTGTTTGACCAATTGAAGGTATTTTCTTTAACCTTAATATTGTGTGTATATATATATATGTGTGTGTGTGTGTGTGTGTGTGTGTGTGTGTGTGTTTTACGGCATAAAATCTCATGTTCTGTGAATTCAATTTGTTGAATTATTGATATATATAACTGGTAACTGTGATTATACATGTTTATGATGTTAGAGTTTGCATTGAGATAAGAAATTGTATGCTAATTTAGTTTAAAAGTAGGAAAAGTGATTACAGTACATATATTTTACATATGGCTTGTAAAAGTACCAAATATGGTGGTCAATTTGTATGTTAATCTGTAAATTGAGTCTTGATTATGCTAGTCCATTTAGAAACGAAGAGAACATAGTTTGAACGAAGTAATTTGGACAAGAATTGTGATCACAGTGTGAATTTCTATAAAGGATGTCAAAAATTGAGTTTTTATATGAAAACATGAAATTTAAGAAATTAAATTAGTTTAAATTGGTGTTTAATCGTTCTAAGTGGTTGAATATGTGAGGAAACATGTTTGTGATAGTTTTATATTAATTGTATATGTTAATTTCACTGTTTTATGGGTGAAATTCGTGTTAGTTAATGCTAAAATGGCTCTCTTGTTACCTTTGTGTTTTGTTTTTATCATGCACTAAGCAGCAGTTCTTGGCTGGTGCCCAAGGCTAAAAAGCAGTAATTGCTTGATCCTGAGCCTTAAGTATGGCGTAACTGCGCCATACCCTCTCCTGAGACAGTGGTCTCTGCTGCTTTGCTCTTCTTGAGGATCGAATACCATTGTAATTTAGTTCAATGATGTGTTAATGTGTCAAACATGTAATGTGGAGGTTTAAACAACATAGTGTCATATGGTTAGTAATTCTAAAGTTATAAGAAGTTAGTAAACTATGAAAATGACATGTTGTGATTTATTGAACACGAGGATTAGTAAATAAATGTTGTGAAGGTTAACACTTGGAATTTATGATATTTATATAGTAGCATAAGACTTGTACTAAATTAACAAGTTTAGCTAGAAATGGGTGTTATTTTGGAAGTGGATGTTAACATGTCTAATAGATATTGTGATTCCACTAAAATGTTCAGGTGAACGTGAGTTTTAATATTATAGATTGCACACGAGGTAAGTTTCTAACCCTTATCTTTTTACATTGAGCAAGTTTCTTACTCTAAACTTTAATTAAGCAAATTCTTGTATCCCTAATCATTATTTGAGCAAGCTATAACTTTAACTTTATTCGAACAAGTTTTGAATTCCAATAGTTATTGATGTATTCTAACTTGTTTATTGTTAGACAAGTTTCTTTATTGTCATTCTTGTATTGTGAATGCAATTTCTTGAATTCCAATTCATAATGTCGAATTGTCTTATTTCAATTACTTGACTATTCTCATAATGAACAAGTTTTACTTTCAGCTTGCTATTACTTAATATATATATATATATATATATTCAATAATTCATAGTCCTAGCTTAATATTATTCAAGCAAGGTTTATTGTTATTCAATACTTATGCTTTGTAGTTGTTTCTAAGCATGAGTTCAATATATAGTTAGTTACTACGATTATTCATTGTTCCATATTATCTTGTTAGTGATCAAGCTGTAGTGTTATCAAACTTTGTTGATTCAACTAATCCTTTAGTTGATGGTCGTTAAACTCTAAATTACCCTTGAAGCTTATCCGAACCAAATTTTTTTAGTGCGGACTTGTACTCTAAAACCGAGAAGAACAACCATATTATAGGGGATACATGATGCGTTTAGATGTTTTGTGCACAATACATGATGCGAAGGATGATCCCCTAAGTATGTGAAGTCCCTATAATATAAGCATTAAGGTTAAAGTTGAAAGATTACTTGTAACCGTGGACATAGTTCGTGGTCTTATGACCCTTAGATATATATTTCATATTTTGATTCCAGTTTCGGGTTATCATTGATAGAGTACTATTCAGTTTTGATGAGCCTATTCATTGGCAGTAATTATTCTCTTGTTGATTCATTGTTATATCTAGTGAGCATTTGTTTTGCTCACTCTTGCATAAATATAATTATTGCAGCTAAAGTTGAGAAAGTTGATGAACCTACGACTAGCAAAGGAAAGGGAAAAATGTGCAAGTGATGAAGACTTGTAATTTCATTTAATGTCATGATGTTGGATTTTATATTTAATGATGTTATGTAATTATTTTATTTCCAGTACTTGATTGATGTTTAAGGTTAGACAACTTTGGGAAGACTTTTGATTAATGATGTAACCCTTTTAAAGGGAGGATTTACGATTTAATTTTATTATATTTGGGTAGATAGATATGAATGAATGGAAAGTGAACACCAAGTCTTGTGGGAATGAAGTACCTAGATTTAGGGGTGTCACAGGTTGGTATCAGAGCTTTAGGTTATGAACCTTAGGTAGGGAAAAGCTTTAGGAAGTAACCTTTAAAAAGATAGTGGTGATAAACTCTTATCGAGTTTTAAGAAAGAAATAATAAAACACTTATGTGCTTATGTGGTTGCAACCTATGTGCTCGTGAGTTAATAGAGTAGTAATGATTGGTAATTAAAACTTAAAATTTTGTTGTCGGGATGGCTAATGTAGGAGAATCCGATCGGGAGGCTAGGGAGGAAGGATCCCGGATGCCTAGAGAGGAGGAGCCTCGAGATATTCGGTGATTTGGGAACAACTATTGCCACGGGAATCAACTCCGTTTGGTCGCGGTGGTTGAGCGGGAGGTTTACGATGAGGATGATGAAATAGAGCGCAGACGAGGAGGACCTGTTGGCTGCCCGCTGATCGGATAAGGATGAGGATGATGAGGAAAAAGAGCTTCCACTTAACTCGATCATCGCCCGTATGTACGATGAAGTATATGACCGCAATGTGGAACTTCAGGATGTAATCGAGGAGTTGAGAGAGATAGTAGCTGAAAAATAGATAGCAATGGCACAGAAGGACAACGAGATTCAGGATCGAGATGAACATCTAAATAATGTCGAAGAGAAGTTGATCCACACTGAAGGAGAGAATGACCAACTGACAGAGAAGATTACAGAGCTGGAGAACAAATTGAAAGAAGAATCTACGAAGAGGGCAAGAGCCGAAGAAGCATATAAGGAAACTTTTCAAAGAGCCAGGATAGCAGAGAGAGAGAGGCACAAGCAAAGAGGATCAAGATGGAAGAGATGAATAATGTATTCAACACCGTGATTAATCGAGCTCAAGATCGGGTCATGGGTTATCCGATTCATTTCGAGATCTTTGCCATCATTATATATTAGATCGTAGAACAATGTTTCGAATTATGGAGGAAGAAGCGTCGTAAGGCTACATAATATCTTAGTAGGACATCGTGGGAATTTACCTGATATGCGATTAATGATATGATAAATAAAATGTAAATCCCAGGTGTTATATAACCTATGGGATATGATGATGATGTTATCCTGGAACTTTAGTAGTTAGGAAAGTAATGTAAATAGCAAAGATGCTATTGTTTTTATGTTTCTAAAGATTATGAATGAATAAAAGTTATAGTTTTATTCAAAGTGTTATGTGCTATGTGATAATCTTTTATAGTGTGCAAATTAAGTAGTAATACTTAAAAGGTTGAATAGAATCTAATGAGTATATTTTAACAGAAAATGCCTCCAAGACGTCAACCCCGACAAAGGACCCCTAAGAATAACAACAATGTTGAGGCTAATCCGATTCAAACAATTCATAACATTCTTGTGGGGAGTATTATAGAATCGACCCGAGAATCAATTTGTGTCATTTAAGGACTTCAAGGCGGTTGGTCCACGAGTTACGTGGGTCCATGAATCCGGTTGAAGCCACGGACACGGATCATGGAGATAGAAAGTTTTCGATGTTGCTAGGGTGGGGATAACGGTAAGATCGCTTTTGCAACATTCATGCTGAAAGTAGAGGCTAGTTATTGGTGGCAAGCCAATAAAACTTGAGGAGGTCAAGGGGTAATGACTTGGGATAGATTTAAGGAAATATTCTTCGAGACCTATTTTCTAGAAAGCTCAAAGAATCAGATGGAAGTGCAATTTCTAGAGCTAAAACAGGGCACAATGACAGTGTCAGAATATGCAGCAAGGTTCAACGAGTTAGCAAGGTTTATGCCATATCAAGTGAATACGGATGGCGCAAGAGTAAGGAGATTTAAGTAGGGCTGAAGCCTTGGTTGTATAGCATAATCTCCCAATTTCGATTAAAGGCGTTTAACAAAGTGCTTGAGAAGACAATTCTCACTTTGAGAGTGGTGGTGAAAGCGTAACAAAGCACAACCAAGAGAAAGAGAGAAAGAAGAAGAGTGAGGTAAAGCTAAGAATTGTGGTGGTAGCGGTGGAAATGGTAACAATAATTTGAAAAGGAAGTGGAATGCAAATGTAGGGCGGAAATCGACAAGGTAACCAAGAGAAGAAGAAGAATATTGACGCATGTGCTACATGCGGGAAGTTTCACATGGGTATGTGCTTAAGGGGAAAGCGTGTGTGCTTTAACTGTGGCCAAGAGGGTCACATTTCCCCAAATTGCAATCAACCCAAGAAGAATGCTTGCTACACCTGCGGTCGAAGGATCATTTTGATCGCGAGTGTCCAAAGAAGAAATCTGGTGAAGCAATTAGAAGCAAGGGAAGTGGCGGTGGAGGTACACTGACTATTGTTGGACCAACATCATCAAATAAGCCTACAGCCAGAACCTTCAACATGACGGTGCAAGACGCGGTGTAATCAAAAGATGTCGTGTCAGGTTTTATCCCAATCAATGATATAAATGCATATGTATTATTTGATTCGGGTGCTACTTGCTCGTTTATATCTGATGAATTTCCTAAGAAGTTAGAAATACCTAGTGAAGAGTTGAATTTCCCTTTAAACATAGAAATTGTGAATAGGGAAGTAATTCCTGTTAGGTTCATATACAAGAATTATAGGGTGAACATTAAAGGGAATGTCATGAAAGTAGATTTAATCCCGATAAAACTTAGAGAGTTTGACGTTTTATTGGGAATGGATTGGATGTTCAATTATGGAGCGATAATTGATTGCTAAAAGAAGTGTGTAAACCTTATGACTCCGTCAAAGGTAGTTTTCCATGGTAGCAAATCGCCTAGACAAACAAGGTGTCAGACAGTTATGCAGGCCAAGAAGTTGTTGAGTCAAGGTTATGTAGGATACTTAGCTTACATAGTCGATACTCAAAAGAAGAAGGGTGTAAAACTAGAGGAAATATGTAAGACCCCAACTTTTATGAATAAAGATTAATTTCTCTCGAAATATATTTTTGAATATTATGGTGTGGATATAATATAATGTTATAGTTGTGGGTAATATTTACAAATTTTTCAAAGTAAGCAAGTGGTTATATAATATTCGATTGGTCGGGGAATATTCATTTTACCAGGGAATATTAGTACAATGGCACAATCATTGGTGGACCCCACAATGGAAGCATTGTCGTAGTAAGAAAACGACAGAATTATCTTTTTATAAAAATAACGGCGGAAGTGTTACCGTTAAAAACTATTAAACTACCCGATAGTAAAAGTACAGTAATATGCGTGGTTACATAGTAGCACACAGTATTGGTTATTGATGCTTACGTGATAAGTCACTCAGTTATACTCAATTATTGCTACAGTAATTGCTGCATCATATCTCTCATATTATTGATTCAATTATTGTCAAGATTATCATCACACTAATATGTTATTTTATTAAATCAATAATAGAGGCGACAAAGTTGTTCATATTATTAAATTACAATATTTACAATGTCTAGAAGTTACATCGAGGAGAGGTTTGGTCACCTAATTGCGGCGCGATAGAGAGAAATCCTTATTGGAAAGTCCTTCTTTCACAGGAGCGATTTGGTTGTTAAATATTGTGAGTTATGATATTAATGATGAATAAGTTCGTGTTGATTAAAGATGAATTTGATAGTTCCATTGTGTTGGGATTATTGGTGTTAGTTGAAATCGACATCTATTCCGATGATAATTAATGAATGGGGGTTATATTGATAAATCGGGTAATTTATCGGATAAATGAGCAATTAATTGTTACTAATTCACATGTTTATATAACTATTTGTTCACATGTGTGTACTATTGAGTCACATTCACTTACTATTAGGGGAGTTGGTGCAAGATTGATAATACTTGCATGACTAAGTTAAAAAGGGAGGTATAGATAGAGGTATTATACTGTATTTCGTATTTTCACATGATTATAAGTATTGATTCATATGATTGAACTATTGATTCACATTATTTACTATTAGGGGAGGTGGTGCAAGTTTGATAATACTTGCAGGACTAAATTAAAAATGAAAGAAAAGTTAGAGGTATTGTACAGTAATTTTTCGAGCCCCAAAACGTGCAATTATCAAAACTATATTTTTCTATAAATAGAAGCTCATTCTTCCTTCATTTCTCACCAATTCACTAAAGCTTTAGAGCCATTATTATAGAGAGAAATTATAGAGAGAAAGAAGAAGAGAAGTCCGCTACCTCTCTTTATTCCGATTATCCGGTCTTCTTTTGAGGTAAGGGTCTTATTTCTTTCTTATTCATGAAGAGAACTTACATTATTCCATTCTTTATTATTACATTGGGAATAACACATGCATGCGATCTATATAATACGCATGGTGAATCATACATTATTCCATTCTTTATTATTACATTGGAATAACTTTTGCCATGTGGATTACTACATGCATGGTGAATGATCCTTTGTATTCATTCCTTATTAAATTGTGGAAATGATCTGTATACGTGGATTACCGCATGGTGGTGAAAACCATTTGCATTTTCATATATTCTATTATACTAAGTTGGTTAAAGTTTTGGCTTCTATACTCCATGAAATTAGTGGAATATCCTTGATATTTGCGCTTCATCCAGTATCTTTTCATGGAAACATTCTTCTGAGCATTCTTGAATTTTACTCCACAAAGAAGTATCATGTTGACAATTTGGACGTTATTAATTTATGGATAAATTAATTCTTGAACTTGTTTTATTGAATTATTATGTTATTGTCATCATCCTCATGCTTATATTAAAATGAAAGTCATCTTTGGCTTACGTGCATAGATGGACTTAGTATGATTATGACGAGGATCATTCGGTATAATCATGACTGTAATGTTATAAATGATATGGTAAAAGTCCTCGGTGGCACTTTGTAATGTATTGATGGGACGATTTTTGGTATGATTATGACCGAGGATTGTTCGGTATAGTCATGACCATTGATGATTTAATGAATATCCTTGGCCCGTAATGCTGAGGATGATTAGATGATGTGTTTTATTTATTAAAATTTGAGTCTCGTGATAAAATTGATGAAAACATTTTATACCATAGAAGATAGTAGATTTTATTCTCTACTTGACTCTTCTAATGGATTATTTATTCCACTATGATTAAACTTGATGTCTATTGTATTTTATCGGTTTAACATTTTTGAAGACTATTGATAATTTATTACGCATTATCATAGTCATAATATTTCTTCTTGGGTTAGTTGAGCTCACCCTTTCTTTTCCTTTATTCTCTTGTGAAATGAGAATATTCTTTGGGGACGAGTAGGGAAAGGAGTGACGGTCCAGATGATAGCATTAGTAATCCTCACTATTCTATTAAATAGTGTGACAATAAATGTAATGAGTGTGGATATTGTCTAGATGACAATATTCCTATTAAACTCTCAGTTTATGTATTGTCGTATATTACACGACGGTTGTATAATTAAGTTTGTATTTGTATTTTGTACCATGTATTTGGTGACCCAATATGGGTGATGTATACCTATTTTGGGGGCGTCACAGTTGGTATCAAAGCTTAGGGATATGATCCCTAGCTGAGATGTGAGATAAGAACTAGGAGGGGAGAGATGGGGAATCCCTTCGCTAGTATGACCTACCTAAGTTTATTTGGTATTTAATTGGTCGGTCAAAGTATCGGGATAATATATGATATGTTAATTAACCCTTGTTTTGTTTCAGTATTTGAAAATGGCATCCGAAAATGTTGAGATAAGCAATGAAGCACGTGAGACCGTTGAGTCACCAACGATCAATGCCTGTGGTAATCTGACGCAGAAGACAATAATCCTCGTGAAAATAATAACACCGATGAAATGGTAAGCGATGGGATGGTCGAGGCTTTATGCAATTCATGCAACATCAGGCGAAGGCGGCTCCTATCCAAAATGCAGGTGGAAACACTAACAACTCACGATTGGGGTCACCGCTAAGCGATTCAAGGATTTGGGACCACTAGAGTTTTTGGAGAGCCAAAACCACTTAAAGGCGGAGACGTGGATAAAGCAGATCAACAAGATATTTGATGTCTTGGGATGCTCCGAGGAGCAAAAGGTTCCCTTTGCCACCTTTATGTTGCGTGCAGAGGCAGATTACTAGTGGGAATCTGTAAAGCGTACTCAACATGCCGCACTGAAGATGTCTTGGGAGAAGTTCCAAGAGCTGTTCAACGACAAGTACTTTCTTGAAAGTATTCATCACATAAAGGAGGTAGAGTTCATCAAGCTTGAACAAAACAATATGACCGTGGCGCAGTACGAAGCTAAGTTTGTCGAGTTATCTCAGTTTGCGTCCCACTTGGTTGATAATGAGGAGAGAATGACGCGGATGTTTCTAAGAGGTTTGAAACCCAAGATACGTCAATACCTTATCTCTCATAAAGCGTGTTTGTATTGAGATGTTGTGAATATGGTTCGATTATTGGGGCGCGATAATGAGTCAACCCAACCAGAGAGAAGCGGTAAACAAGTCGATAATACAGTGTTAGCGATCATCGAAGCGGTGACAACAAACATGGAGGAATCAACATGTCAAAAATGATAACCACGGTGGTAATCATGGCCAAGACAATAGAGTGGAAAGTTCAAGAAGAAGGTTCAACAAAGATGGAAGGACATCGGCTGACCTTTTTGTTGTTAAGGAAGGAGAACGACCACGGTCGTATGTTACAAATGTGGAGGGGAAGGACACATAAGTCCAAACTGCACGATGCAGTCCAAAGCATGTTATAATTGTGGAAAAGAAGGCCACCTAGCCCGATTTTGTCGTGCACCAAAGTCAAGTCCAGCTAGGATGGAGGCATCAAAGGGTGTCCCAGACAAGACAAAACCGGTAGTTCAAGGGAGAACGTTTGTCGTAACCTCCCAAAAAGCGAGGAATCCGAACGAGGTGATCACGGGTAAGCTAACCATAAACTCAAACGAAGTTTATACTTTATTTGATACCAGTTCTACCCATTCCTTTATTTCTCCTACTTGCACTCAACGTTTAAATTTGACTCCAGAGAAAATAGACTTTGATTTATCTGTTGAAACTCTGTTGGGAGAAACCATCATTACATCCACAGTTTATAAGTGTTGTTTAATTCAAATCGGTAACCATTTGTTACCTGTCGATCTTATTTCTTTGAAAATACTTGCATTTGATGTGATTTTAGGGATTGATTGGTTAACTACTCATCATGCTAAAATCGATTATTTTCGTAAGGTTGTTAGCTTTTATATTCCTAACCAACCTATTATGCGAATTCAAGCAACCAAACCATTAAAATCCATCACTATCATCTCAAGCCATAAAGCTATTCGTTTATTGAAAAACGGATGTCAAGCTTTCTTAGCCCATGTCACATATTTGAATAGAAATATGTCAGATTTGAATGATATTTCTATTGTTAATAAATTTCCAGACGTATTCCCTGAAGAACTTCCTGGCCTACCCCCAGAGCGTGAAATTGAATTTTGTATCGATCTTGAAACCGGTACAAAACCCATTTCCAAAGCCCCATATCGAATGGCTCCTATTGAACTTCAGGAGTTAAAAACTCAACTACAGGAATTGTTAGACATCGATTTCATTCATCCTAGTACGTCTCCTTGGGGTTCTCCTGTTCTATTCATGAAGAAGAAAGATGGAAGTATGTGACTTAATATTGATTATCGGGAGTTGAATCATGTCACCATCAAAAATAGGTACCTATTACCTCGTATTGATGATCTGTTTGACCAGTTGCAAGGCGCCAAATTCTTTTCAAAGATCGATCTTCGTTCTGGATATCATCAGTTGAAGATTAAAACTGATGACATTCCAAATACTGCTTTCATAACTCGGTACGGGCATTATGAATTCCTAGTCATGTCTTTTGGATTGACTAATGCTCCTGCTGCCTTCATGGACATGATGAACCGAGTATTCAAGGAATATTTGGATCACTTTATGGTCGTCTTTATTGATGACATCCTCATATACTCCAAAACCCGTGAAGACCATGAGCAACACTTGAGGCTGATACTCCAAAAGCTTCATGAAAATAAGCTTTATGCCAAGTTGAAGAAATGCGAGTTCTGGCTTGAGGAAGTTGTATTCCTTGGACACGTGATATCAAATCATAGAATATCTGTTGACCCGGCAAAGATTGAAGCAATTCAAAGCTGGGAGCAACCTAAGTCAGTGACCGAAGTACATAGCTTTCTTGGCTTAGCTGGTTATTATAGGAGATTCGTAGAAGGGTTTTCTCGAATCGCTACTCCATTAACGCAGCTAACTCGAAAAGATACAAAATTTGTTTGGAGCGAGGAATGTGAGAAGAGTTTTCAAGAACTCAAGAGTAGACTCATTTCAGGACCTGTTCTAATAATACCATCTAGCACGGAGGGATTACCTGTACGGAGAGAAGGTGGAAATCTATACGGATCATAAAAGCCTTATTGGCTTGAGCTATTGAAAGATTATGATCATACCATTCAATACCATCACGGAAAAAAGCGTAGTGGTGATGCATTGAGTAGAAGATCATATCTTGGAATGCGAGTGCGATATTGTCAACGTATAAATGCCCATTTTGTATGACTAACAAAGGATGGAGATAGATTTAAAGACTCTAGGGACCCATGTGATGATGGCGAATATCTGAGTAGAAGCAGAGCATTAATCGATAAAGTTAAAAGCCGCTCAAGCTATAGACACGGAGGCGATGCGTATGAAGAAGAAAGTGGAAGAAGGTGTTATTCCTAAGCAAGAATCGATGAAGAAGGAATACTTCGAGTCAACTCCAGACTTTGTGTTCCTAACGATTTTGACTTGAAGTATAAAATCATTATGGAGGCGCACAACACACCGTTTGCAATCCATCTTGGGAGTACCAAAATATATTATGATCTTTGTCATACATTTTGGTGGAGCAATATGAAGAGAGAGATAGCGTTGTTTATCTCAAGGTGTCTAACTTGTCAACGAGTCAAGGCGGAGCATCAAGTGCCAAAAGGTCCATTGCAACCACTTGGAATTCCAGAATGGAAGTGGGAGCACATTACCATGGATTTCGTTACTGGTCTTCCCAAGGTTTCTCAAGGCATAGATTCAATTTGGGTCATTGTTGATAGATTGACCAAGTCTGCTCATTTCTTACCGATACGAGAAACTTATACACTTGAACGTCTTGCTAGTATGTACATAAATGAGATTATAAGATTGCATGGTATGCCAATATCCATAGTTTCTGATCGAGACCCAAGATTCACTTCAAGATTTTGGGTTAGTTTGCAAAAAGCTATGGGCACGGATTTACGATTTAGTTCGGCATATCATCCTCAAACGGATGGACAGTCGGAAAGGACTATTCGAACTCTTGAAGATTTATTAAGACTCTGTGTCCTTGACTTCAAGGGAAGTTGGGACAAGTTTTTACCATTGGTGGAGTTTTCCTACAATAATAGTTATCAAACGAGTATTGGCATGGCTCCATTTGAGGCGTTGTATGGAAGAAAGTGTCGTTCTCCAGTATGCTGGGATGAGGTGGGTGAAGCAACGTTGTTGGGACCGGATTTGGTACGTATGACTACGGAAAAGATTCAAACGATCCGACAACGTATAAAAACCTCACAAGATCGACAAAAGAGTTATGTTGATCTTCATCGAGAGGACGTGGAATTCGATATTGGAGATCATGTGTTGTTACGTGTTGCTCCATGGAAAGGAGTTACAAGATTTTGAAAGAGAGAAAAGCTCAATCCTCGATTCATTGGCCCATTTATAATCCTCGAACGAGTAAGAACTGTGGCCTATAGACTCGCCTTACCGCCAAGTATGTCTCGTGTTCATAATGTTTTTCACATATCTATGTTATGTAAATATGTGAAAGACCCGAACCACATTATTGAATTAGAACCGGATGAGATAGAGGAAGATTTAACGTATGAAGAGTTACCTGTTAAATTCTTGGATAAGAAGGATCATATTCTACGCTCCAAGGTTATACCTCAAGTTAAAGTTTTGTGGAGAAACCACGATGTGGAAGAAATGACCTGGAAGTTAGAATCTGAGATGAAGTTAAGATATCCTCACCTCTTCGATATATCAGGTACGCACCCTAATTTTGAGGACAAAGTTTCATAAGAAGGGGAGGTTGTAAGACCCCAACTTTTATGAATAAAGATTAATTTCTCTCGAAATATATTTTTGAATATTATGGTGTGGATATAATATCATGTTATAGTTGTGGGTAATATTTACAAATTTTGCAAAGTAAGCAAGTGGTTATATAATATTCGATTGGTCGGGGAATATTCGTTTTAACAGGGAATATTCATACGACGGCACAATCATTATTGGACCCCACAACAGAAGCATTGTCGTAGTAAGAAAACGACAGAATTATCTTTTTATAAAAATAACGGCGGAAGTGTTACCATTAAAAACTGTTGAACTATCCGGTAGTAAAGAAATACGATGTCTGGCGTGGTTGCATAGTAGCACATGGTATTGGTTATTGATGCTTACGTGATAAGTCACTCAGTTATACTCAATTATTGCTATAGTAATTGTTGCATCATATCTCTCATATTATTGATTCGATTATTGTCACAGTATCATCTGCACAATACGTTATATTATTAAATTAATAATTGAGATGACAAAGTTGTTCATATTATTAAATTGCAATATTTATAATGTCTAGAAGTTCTGTCAATGAGAGGTTTGGTCACCTAATTGTGCACCAATAGGGAGAAATCCTTATTGGAAAGCCCCCTCTTTCCTAGGAACGACCTGGTTGTTAAATATTGTGAGTTATGATATTAATGATGAATAAGTTCGTGTTGATTAAAGATGAATTTGATAGTTTCATTGTGTTGGGATTATTGGTGTTAGTTGAAATCGACATCTATTCCGATGATAATTAATGAATGGGGGTTATATTGATAAATCGGGTAATTTATCGGATAAATGAGCAATTAATTGTTACTAATTCACATATTTATATAACTATTTGTTCACATGTGTGTACTATTGAGTCACATTCACTTACTATTAGGGGAGTTGGTGCAAGATTGATAATACTTGCATGACTAAGTTAAAAAAGGAGGTATAGATGGAGGTACTATACTGTATTTCGTATTTTCACATGATTATAACTATTGATTCACATGATTGAACTATTGATTCACATTATTTAATATTAGGGGAGGTGGTGCAAGTTTGATAATACTTGCAGGACTAAATTAAAAATGAAAGAAAAGTTGGAGGTATTGAACTGTAATTTTTCGAGCCCCAAAACGTGCAATTATCGAAACTGTATTTTTCTATAAATAGAAGCTCATTCTTCCTTCATTTCTCACCAATTCACTAAAGCTTTAGAGCCATTATTATAGAGAGAAATAAATTATAGAGAGAAAGAAGAAGAGAAGTCTGCTACCTCACTATTCCAGTATCCAGTCTTCTTTTGAGGTAAGGGGTATTATTTCTTTCTTATTCATGAAGAGAACTTCTGTTATTCCATTCTTTATTATTCTATTGAGAATAACACATGCATGCGATCTATCGCATCGCATGGTGAATCCTTACATTATTCTATTCTTTATTATTCGTTGGAATAGCTTTGCATACATGTGGATTACCACATGCATGGTGAATGATCCTTTGTATTCATTCCTTATTAAATTGTGGAAATGATGCAGATATCGTGGATTATCAGATGGCGGTGAAAATCCATTTGCATTTTCATATATTCTATTATACTAAGTTGGTTAAAGTTTTGGCTTCTATACTCCATGAAATTAGTGGAATATCCTTGATATTTGCGCTTCATCCAGTATCTTTTCATGGAAATATTCCTCTGAGCATTATTGAATTTTACTCCACAAAGAAGTATCATGTTGACAATTTAGACGTTATTAATTTTTAGATAAATTAATTCTTGAACTTGTTTTATTGAATTATTATGTTATTGTCATCATCCTTATGCTTATATTAAAATGAAAGTCATCTTTGGCTTACGTGCATAGATGGACTTAGTATGATTATGACCAAGGATCATTCGGTATAATCATGACCTGTAATGTTATAAATGATATGGTAAAAGTCCTCAGTGGCCTGTAATGTATTGATGGACAGTTTTTGGTATGATTATGACCAGGGATTGTTCGATATAGTAATGACCATTGATGATTTAATGAATATCCTTGGTCCGTAGTACAGGGGTGATTAGATGATGTGTTTTATTTATTAAGCTGAGTCTCAGCGATAAAAATTGATGAAAACATTTTATACCATAGAAGATAGTAGATTTTATTCTCTACTTGACTCTTCTAATGGATTGTTTATTCCGCTGTAGTTAAACTTGATGTCTATTGTATTTTATCAGTTTAACATTGTTGAAGACTATTTATAATTTATTCTGCATTATCATAGTCATAATATTTCTTACTGGGCTAGTTAAGCTCACCCTTTCTTTCACTGTTCTCTTCAGGAAATGAGAATATAGCTGGGACGAGTCGGGGAAAGGAGTGACGGTCCAGATGATAGCATTAGTAGTCCTCACTATTCTGTTAAATAGTGTGACAATAAATGTAATGAGGACTCCTTTGAGTGTGGATATTGTCTAGATGACAATATTCCTATTAAACTCTCAGTTTATGTATTGTCATATATTATTACGAGCGGTTGTATAATTAAGTTTGTATTTATATTCTGTACCATGTATTTGGCGACCCAAGATGGGTGATGTATACCTATTTTGGGGGCGTCACAAAATACCAATGGTTAAGGACTTTGTAGACGTGTTTCTGGAAGATTTGCTAGGACTTTCGCCTAACAGAGAAATCGAGTTCGTGATCGACTTAGCGCCAGGGACTGCTCCAATATCGAAGGCCCCGCACATAATGGCTCCGGTAGAGATGAAGGAATTGATGGTACAACTGCAAGAACTGTTAGATAAGAAGTATATTCAATCAAGCATATCAAGTGGGGAGGCGCCGATTTTATTCGAAGAAGAAGAAGGATGGGTCAATGCGTCTTTGCATTGATTATAGGGAATTAAACAAAGTCACTATTAAAAACAAGTATCCGTTGCCAAGAATAGATGACTTGTTTGATCAGTTGAAGGGTGCTAGATACTTCTCGAAAATAGATTTGAGAAGTGGGTATCACCAATTGAAAGTAAAGAAGGAGGATGTAGCGAAGACGGCATTCCGAACTCTGTTTGGACATTATAAATTTTTGGTGATGTATTTTGGTTTGACAAACGCCCCAGCAGCATTTATGGATTTGATGAACGGGGTGTTTAAATCATTTTTAGATAAGTTTGTGGTGGTATTTATCGATGATATTCTGGTGTACTCCAAATCTTAAGAAGAACACGTGGAACATTTACGCTTGACGCTGGAGACACTAAGAAAGGAAAAGTTGTATGCGAAATTCTCTAAGTGTGAATTTTGGCTAGAACGTGTACAATTCCTTGGGCATGTGATTGACAAAGATGGGATTTTAGTGGATCCATCAAAAACCAAAGCTATGATAAATTGGGAACAACCAAGAACTCCATTAGAAGTAAGAAGTTTCTTAGGATTAGCAGGATATTATAGACGGTTTATTCAAGATTTTTCCAAAATTGCCACTCCGTTAACAAATTTGACGAGAAAATTTGTAAAATTTGTTTGGACGAAAAAGTGTGAAGAGAGTTTTAAGGAATTGAAGAAGAGGCTTAGTGTGGCACATGTCTTGTCATTACCAGATAATACAGGAAATTTTATGGTGTATAGTGATGCTTCACATAAAGGATTAGGTTGTGTCCTTATGCAGAACGAAAAAGTCATTGCATATGCATCAAGGCAACTGAAAGATTATGAGAAAGGGTATCCGACTCATGATTTAGAGTTGGCTGTGGTGGTGTTTGCTCTGAAGATATAGAGACACAATCTCTATGGAGAAAAGTGTGAGATCTACACAGACCATAAGAGTCTGAAGTATATTTTCACACAGAAGGACCTGAAAATGAGTCAAAGGAGATGGATGGAATTAATAAAAGATTATGATTGCGAGATCTTTTATCATACGAGCAAAGCTAATGTGGTTGCAGATGCCTTGAGTAGGAAAGGCTGAGAAAAGTTGATGTTGTTAACCGATAAGGAGAAGCTCATTTCAGCAATGACAAGGCTAGAATTGGAAATCAAATTTCTAAAAGAACCTAACGAAAGATTATATCAGATGGAAGCTAGTCCAACTTTGGTGGACAAGGTGAAGAACGCTCAATTATAGGATGAAGAATGCAGAAAAATAAAAGGAGGTGTGGTCGAGGGTAAAGAGGTAAAGTATAAGCTTGATACTGAGGGAATGCTAAGATTCGAGGGACGAATTTGGGTTCCAGCAGTACAGGATATTAAAGAAGAAATCTTGACAGAAGCTCATAGCTCAAGATATTCGATTCATCCGGGAAGTACAAAGATGTATTAAGATTTGCGGCGACACTTCTGGTGGCAAAATATGAAAAAAGACGTTGCAGAATTCATTGCAAAGTGTTTGACATGTCAGAGAGTGAACGCAGAAAATCAAAGGCCAAGCGGATTACTTCAACCGTTGGAAATACCGAAATGGAAATAGGAGCATATCACAATGGATTTTGTGGTAGGTCTTCCAACAACTCAGAAATGATACGATGCGATATAGGTGATAGTGGATAGATTAACAAAATCAACACACTTTTTTCCAATGAAGATTAGATTTAATCTTGATCAGCTGGCAAAACTATATGTCAAAGAGATAGTGTCGAGACATGGAGTTCCAGTGTCAATAGTATCAGATAGAGATCCGAGGTTCACATCAAACTTCTGGAAGAAACTACAAGAATGCATGGGAACACAATTGAAGATGAGTACGGCATATCATCCGCAAACAGATGGTCAAAGCGAACGAACAATCCAGACGTTAGAGGATATGCTTAGAGCGTGCATCATGGATTTTAAAGGAAATTGGGATGATCATCTACCGTAGGTAGAATTTGCATACAACAACAGCTATCACGCAAGCATTAGCATGTCGCCATACGAGGCGTTATACGACAGGAAATGCAGAACTCCACTATGCTGGGATGAAGTTGGTGAACGTCAACTATTAGGACCGAGCTGCATGCAATGAGATCAACGATGTTATCAAACTCATTAGAGCAAGATTGGTAGCAGCTCAAGATAGACAAAAGAAGTATGTTGATCAACACAGGCAGAATCACGAATTTGAAGCAGAAAATTTTGTTTTCCTAAAAGTTTCTCCTTGGAAGGGGAAAATTCATTTTGGCAAGAAGGAAAGCTAAGCCTAAGGTTTATTGGACCTTTTGAGATACTATGAAGAGTGGGAGAAGTAGCTTATGAGGTAGCTTTACCTCCAGAGTTGGAACATGTTCACAACGTATTTCATGTGTCGGTGTTGCGACCGTACAAACTCGATCATAAACATGTAATCGAGTATGAACCGTTATAGTTCAGTAAAGATTTATCTTACGAAGATGTTCCTATCCAGATAGTCAACAGGAAAGAACAAGTGCTCAGGAATAAGGTGATACCTTATGTAAAGGTAATATGGAGAAACCACAATGTCGAAGAGGCTACGTGGGAACTCGAAGCTGAAATGATGAAGAATTACCCTGAGTTATTTGTTTAGTTTGTGTCTTCGATTATGGGGACAAAATCTTTGTAAGAAGGGAAAAATGTGACGATTTGATTGTCTGAGTTGTGATTCTGAGGACAGAATCCTTATAAAGAGGAAAGGATGTAATAATCCAATATTTTATTATATTTCAATTTAAAATATTTATTAAATAAAATAAATATTTTATTGATGTGATTGTTGTTATTAAATATTTATGAATTAATAATATTCTAAATTAATTTAATTCATAATTTAGAGAGTTGTAATATAACATGAGATGTTATATTGTGGTTTTAAATTAATAATTTAAAGTGGTATGTTAAATTATTAAATAAAATTATAATGAAATTATAATTTTATGATATTTATTTAAGTGGAATATTTATTTAAAATATAGTATGTGTAATTAATTTATTTGATTAATATTGGATATGAAAATCCAAATAAATAATATGTGATTATAAATTATAAATGAAATTATTTATTAAAATAAAGCTAAAGTAGTTTTAAATTGATTTAACCAAACAAGGCTTAAAATATTAAGTCTTTATTTTAAAGACATTTTGCCATACAAAGCCTTATGGCTTTTGGATTTTGATTTTTTAATTTTTAGATAATATAAATAAAATAAAATAAATAATAAATAAAATATATTTATAACCTAAGCGTTATATTTGTAACTGATATTCTAATAACTAGACGTATTATGGTTTATCAGTTTTTATCTTTACGCTTAAGTGTGTATTAGTTTTACGTGAATTGTCATTTGGCCTAAGAAGAAAAGCTGCAGAGAACTTGAGAAAGGATAGAGAGAGATTGAGAGAAAATCTAAGAATTTCACAACAAATTACTATGTTTAGCAAGAATTGTTCGACCAATTGAAGGTATTTTCTTTAACCTCAATATTGTGTATATATATATGTATATATATATGGGTTTTACGGCATAAAATCTCATGTTCTGTGAATTCAATTTGTTGAATTGTTGATATATATAACTGGTAACTGTGTTTATACGTATTTATGATGTTAGAGTTTGAATTTAGATAAGAAATTGTATGCTAATTTCGTTTAAAAGTAGGAAAAGTGATTACAATATATATATTTTGCATATGGCTTGTAAAAGTACCAAATATGGTGGTCAATTTGTATGTTAATCTGTAAATTGAGTCTTGATTATACTAGTCCATTAAGAAACGAAGAGAACGTAGTTTGAACGAAGTAATTTGGACAAGAATTGTGATCACTGGTGTGAATTTCTATAAAGGATGTCAAAATTGAGTTTTATATAAAACATGAAATTTAAGAAATTAAATTAGTTTAAATTGGTGTTTAATCGTTCTAAATGGTTAAATATGTGAGAAAACATGTTTGTGATAGTTTTATATCAATTGTATATGTTAATTCCTTTATTTTGTGGGTGAAATTAAGTGTTAGTTGGGCTAAAAAGGCTCTTTGTTATACATCGCTGTTTTTGTTTTATTCGTGCAGCACCAACAAGAATCGCTACCGGGTGCTAAGGTTGTAAAACTATGCAAATGTATTGTAATCCCTACATCTGAGACATTGGTTTTCTGCTAACTTGCTTCTGGATCTCGAATACCATTGTAATTTAGTTCAATGATGTGTTAATGTGTCAAACATGTAATATGGAGGTTTAAACAACATAGTGTCATATGGTTAGTAATTCTAAAGTTATAAGAAGTTAGTAAACTATGAAAATGACATGTTGCGATTTATTGAACACGAGGATTAGTAAATAAATGTTCTGAAGGTTAACACTTGGAATTTTTGATATTTATATAGTAGCGTAAGACTTGTACTAAATTAACAAGTTTAGCTAGAAATGGGTGTTATTTTGGAAGTGGATGTTAACATGTCTAATAGATATTGTGATTCCACTAAAATGTTCAGGTGAACGTGAGTTTTAATATTATAGCTTGCGCACGAGGCAAGTTTCTAAACCTTATCTTTTTACATTGAGCAAGTTTCTTACTCTAAACTTTAATTAAGCAAATTCGTGTATCCCTAATCATTATTTGAGAAAGATATAACTTTAACTTTATTCGAACAAGTTTTGAATTCCAATAGTTATTGATGTATTCTAACTTGTTTATTGTTAGACATGTTTCTTTATTGTCATTCTTGTATTGTGAATGCAATTTCTTGAATTCCAATTCATAATGTCGAATTGTCTTATTTCAATTACTTGACACAAGTTATTCTCATAATGAGCAAGTTTTACTTTCATCTTGCTATTACTTAATATATATATTCAATAATTCATAGCCCTAGCGTAATATTATTCAAGCAAGGTTTATTGTTATTCAATACTTATGCTTTGTAGTTGTTTCTAAGCATGAGTTCAATATATAGTTAGTTCGCTTACGATTATTCATCATTCCATATTATGTTGTTAGTGATCAACTGTAGTGTTATCAAACTTTGTTGATTCAACTAATCCTTTAGTTTATGGTCGTTAAACTCTAAATTACCCTTAAAGCTTATCCAAACCAAACTTTCTTTGGTGCAGACTTGTACTCTAAAACTGAGAAGAACAACCCTATTATAGGGGATACGCAATGTGTTTAGATGTTTGTGCACAATACATGGTACATAGGGTTGATCCCCCTAAGTACGTGAAGTCCCTACAGTATAACTGTTAAGGTTAAAGTTGAAAGATTACTTGTAATCATGGACATAGTTCGTGGTCTTATAACCCTCAGATATATATTTCATATTTTGATTCCAGTTTCGGGTTATCATTGATAGAGTACTATTCAGTTTTGATGAGCCTATTCATTGGCAGTTATTATTCTCTTGTTGATTCATTGTTATATCTAGTGAGCATTTGTTTTGCTTACTCTTGCATAAATATAATTATTGTAGCTAAAGTTGAGAAAGTCGATGAACCTACGACTAGCAAAGGAAAGGGAAAAATGTGCAAGTGATGAAGACTTGTAATTTCATTTAATGTCATGATGTTGGATTTTATATTTAATGATGTGATGTAATTATTTTATTTCTTCACTTAATTGATGTTTAAGGTTAGACAACCTGGGAAGACTTTTTGATTAATGATGTAACCCTTTTAAAGGGAGGATTTCTGATTTAATTTAATTATATTTAGGTAGATAGATATGAATGAATGGAAAGTGAAAACCAAGTCTTGTGGGAATGAAGTACCTAGATTTAGGGGTGTCACAAGAGTAACCTAAGATAGGTCGGCCTCTGATAAACCAAACGCGAAGGAAAGTTTCTACATGCCTTTCCCTTTCAATTCAATGTAAATCCCAATGTAATGTAAAATAAAGAGGAAGATGTAAATATGCATTCCTTTCCCTATCAAAACCTATAATGCTTCATGTCATCAAAAAACTCGACATACATTTTGGCAGAGAACATTAAAAACATTGAAAATGCAGACACATTGCATAGCATGCAATCTCTTAATGTTTATACATACTAAAATACATAGTCTTTTTGTAGGGAAACAATTGGTCCCGTTACCCGTTTAAAGTCCAAAAAGGCACTAAGCCCACCTCCAGACATGGCTACAAGTGCCCAGCCTGAACATACTCCTATTTCCCGATAGGAGTTCTAGGGACTAAGAAATCAGATAGCAGAATTAGCAGTCTCTCTAATAAAACAAAACAAACAAACTCAGGGTCCACAAATACCCATTCAAACAGAATCCTCTGAATAGGGAGAAATCCAGGGTACTGACAAAGAAGTACAGATACCTAAGCCTCAAAATGAAAAATCTAGAAAAATCTCAAAGAAGATCAAAAGACTAGTGATATTCGGAAGAAAGTCCAACAAATGGAAGAAACCATCCGGTCAATCAAAGGGACTGAAGAGCATGGAAGCATGACTTACTCAGACCTTTTCATCTTTCCTGGGGTTCATTATCTAGAAAAGTTCAAAACTTCTGATTTTAAGAAATATGACGGATTTGGAGATCCTTGCACTCATTTAAAAGTGTTTATTGGAGAACTTGGATCCTATGTCGAGGATGAAAAACTGAGAATGTAGTTATTTCAAAAGAGGCTAACTGGAAAAGCCAGAGCATGGTATGCCATATTGGACAATTCCAAAATCCATAGCTAGGAAGAACTAGCCCATGCTTTTCTAAACCAATACAGTTTTCAAACACAAATGGCTGCAAATAGATATCAAATTACCAAAGTCAAAAGACAGAACACCGAGTCATTTAGAGAGTATGCCCAAAGATGGAGGCGTCTGACTGCTCAAGTAATCTCATCCATGACAGAAATTGAGATG